>CM052437.1:3696734-3730954 GCA_028533085.1 Varecia variegata
TGTGTCAATCTGTAAGGTATTTGTCAAATGGTAACCACAGAAGGTAGTTGTACATTTGGTTACCACCAAGCAGATATCTTGAGCATTATTGTTTTCATACTTACTGTTTTTGCTCATAATTCATGCCCAGCATCAGTGTTGGGAGATCTGTTTTCCATTATGGAGATAGATGTTCTATATGGCTTTTGTTTTCCCCCTTTCACCACGTTCCTGCTGCAGGGAAAGGAATGTGCTTTAACCACCTGAAAACATGGCTGAGGGCTTCCTCCTGGCTCGGACTCTGATGCTCATGGGGAATGGACCAGCATAAAGTCATTTCTCTTTCAAAGTGAAATTTATTTGTAATAATGTTTGCTACTGGATATTCCCCCTTAGGGAATATTGAGTAACATTGGCAGTAACACTTATTGCAGACACAGTTGCTATTGAGCAGGCTCTCCCTTATACGCTATCTCTAACAAGCAAGAAATTATTTCAAATTTCTATTATTTTAAATAATCTGTATTTTATAGCCCAGAATGTGTTCTGTTTTGGTAATGTTCCAAGTGAGCTTGAGAAGTGTGTATTCTACTATTGGATGAAGTAGGCTAAACATGTCAAGTATATTTAGTATATCGATGGTGTTGTTGAGTTCACCTATGTCTTTACTGGTTCTCTGACTGCTGTTTTTGTCCAGTTCTTATAGAGGGATGTTGAAGCCTCCAACTAGAATAGTTGATTCATCTATTTCTTCTTGAAGTTTTACCAGTTTTTGCCTTACATATTTTGACACTCTGTTTTTCGGCTCATACATGTGGAGGATTGTTGTGTTCTTGACCCCTTTTTTATAATTCCTCTCTATCCTTCATAAATTTCCTTGCTCTGAACTCTGCCCTATCTTAATTAATTTAGATACTCTCACTCCCTTGTGATTAGTGTTAGCGTGGTATACCTTTCTCTAAGCATTTCCTTATAATCTCTCTGTCTTTGTATTTAAAGTAGGTTTCTTGTAGACAACATACAGTTGGGTCTTGTTTTTTGAGTCTAACAATCTCTGACTTTTAGTTGATGTAGTTAGACCACAGATGTTTAAAATGATTGCCACTAGAGTTGAATTAACCTACCATATTTGTAACGTTTTCTATTTATTGTCCTTGTTAATTTTTTTCTATTTTTGTCTTTCATTCTTTTTCTTCCTTTGTAGTTTTAATTGAGCATCTTATTTATAACCAAATATATTATTGCTATTATTATTTTGGACAAACTGTTATCTGTTATCTGGACAAAAACAGCAGTCAGAGAACCAGTAAAGACATAGGTGAACTCAACAACACCATCAATGTACTAAATATACTTGACATCTTTAGACTACTTCATCCATATCGTAGAATACACACTTCTCAAGCTCACTTGGAACATTACCAAAACAGAACACATTCTGGGCTACAAAATACAGATTATTTAAAATAATAGAAATTTGAAATAATTTCTTGCCTGTTAGAGATAGCGTATAAGGGAGAGCCTGCTCAATAGCAACTGTGTCTGCAATTGTCTATATTCTCAATTGAGAATACAAAAAAAAGTTTTTATTTTATCTTCACTTATTCCTTCTTCAATGCTTTTTCTTTTTTCAGTGTACATCTGAGTGTCTGACCTACCTCATCTCTCTAGTCTTTAATGAATTCATTTTAACATTTCTTGCAAAGCAGGTCTATTGGAAAGAAATTTCCTCAATTTTTTTGTCTTAAAGAATCTTTATTTCTAATTCACTCTTAAAGGATAATTTAACAGGGGTACAAACTTCTAGGTTGGTGTTTTTTCTTCCCTAAACACCTTAAATATTTCACTCTACTCTTTTTCTACTTGCATGATTTCTGAGAAGTAGAATGTAATATTTATCTTTGCTCCTCTATGGTTAAGCTGATTTCTTCCTTCTGGAATTTTTCAGAAATTGCTATTTACCATTGTGTTTCTGAAATTTGAATATGATATCCATAAGTGGTTTTTTTTGGCTTGTTTTTGTGTGTGTGTTGCTTTGTTTTTATTTTTTTGTTTTTACATTTATCCTGTTTGATGTTCTCTGAGCTTCTGAATCTGTAGTTTGGTGTCTAACATTATCTTGGGGAAAATAGTGATCACTGCTTCAAATATTTCTCTGTCCTGATCTCTCTTCCTTTTCTTTATAGTATTCCCAACATGCATATTTAACACCTTTTGTAGTTGTCTTGCAGTTTTGACTATTATGTTCTGTTTGGGGCTTTTTTTTGGTTTTTTTGTCCTTTTTCTCTTGACTTTTCAGTACTGGAAGTTCCTGTTGTCGTATCATCAAGTTCACAGATTGATTCTTCAGTCATGTCCAGTCACCTAATAAACCCATCAAAGCATTCTTCCTTTCTGTTACAGTGTTTTTGATCTCTAGCATTTCTTTTTCATTCTTTCTTAGAATTTCCGTATCTCTGTTTACATTGTCCAGATGTTCTTGCATGATGGCTACTTTATCCATTAGAGCCTTTGGCATATTAACCACAAGTGTTCTAAATTCCCAGACTGAGAATTTCAACATCTCTTCCATATCTGAGTCTGATCGTAGTGCTTGCTCTGTCTCTTCAAACTATTTTGCTTTTAGTATACTCTTTGGTTTTGATGTGGTTTGTCCCCACCAAAACTCATGTTGAAATTTGGTCACCAATGAGGAAATGTTGGAGGTGGGGCCTAGTGAGAGATGTTTGAGTAATGGGGGTAGGTCTCTCATGAATAGGTCAGTGCCTTCCCTGGATGTGAGTGAGTTCTTACTCTTGAAGGAAAGGATTGGTTCCTAAAAGAGCAGGTTGTTTAAAAGAGTCTGGATTCTTTGGTTTCTGTCTCCTGCTTTCTCTCTCACTGTGTGTTCTCTTTGCACATGCCTGATCTTCTTCCACTTCCAACCAGTAGTTGAAGCAACCTGAAGCCATCACCAAATGTGGCTGCCTGATCTTGAACTTTCCAGCCACCAGAATCATAAGCCAAATAAGCCTCATAAAAAAAAAAAAAATCATCCAACTTCAGGTATTCTGTTATAGCAACATTAAATGAACTAAGACAATGTGTCATGTAACTTTTTCTTGGTAGTCATACTTGATATGCCAGGTAGAAGAAATTTCTGTATATAGGCCTCTAGTAATGTTGTGGTAAGTTGTATGGGGAGAGAAAGCATTATGTAGTCCCATAATTAGGTCTCATTCTTTCAGTGAGTTTGTGCCTCTGGACTTTGAACTTCACAAGTACTTCTCATTTTTTTCACCCCCTTGGGTGGTACAGAATGGATAGTGAGGCTGGACTTGGGCAGTTCCCTTCTTCTGTGTGGAAGGTTAGAGAAGCCTGGAGGTGATATTTCCTTTCCTCTAGGTTGATTGGGATCCAAAAAGCCCCAGTAGCTTAGGCTCATGCTAAACAGTTTTTCCTGAAGGAAGACCCTGTGAAAAAGATCAGAATGCTCTGGCATATTTTAAAGTGGCTGTTTTCCCCCTCCCCCTACTAGAGGCTCAAGGGGATTTTTCTATGATATTTACCATGAGAACACAGTCAAACTCCTGGGGGTAAAATTTGCAAAAATTTGGAAACACCCCTATGACATGGGTTTCCCCTGGAGTTTTTGAGTTTCACAATTGTCCACATTGAGCCTCCAGCAATTTGTCAATTAGACTTTAGATTTTCCTACCCTGGCAGTGGTTCCCCAAGGAAGTCTCTGCTTGTGGGTTTTTGCCCTGGTAAATTCTTATTCTCTATTTGCTTATCTTTTTGTCCAATTTGGAGGTCAGTAGTTTGTCCTATGACCTCACTTTCCTTAGAGATGTATGAGTTGTTGATTTATTAGGCTGTTCAACTTTTTACTTGTTGTTAGGATGGAGTGGTGGCTTCTAGACTCCCACCATGCCAGATGGAAGCCAGAATTTCATCCATTCTTCATGCAACATGTTGAGTCATTTCTTGATTCTCAGTTGTCTTTAAAGTGAGTTTCCTTCTCTTGAGCAGGACATACAATTACGACTTCGCTCTCAATCTCTCTCTGCCTCTTCAGCATCTTGTTTTTCCCCTGCATTCACACCACAGCATAGCATACATCTAAACCTCTCACAGACTTGGCCTCTCTCCCAACTCTGTGACTTAGCAAGAGCCGTGGCCTAAGCCTGAATGCCCTCCTTTGAGATTTTGTTCAAAAGTCACCTCCTTTTCCCCTGACCACCTTAAGCGAGAGTTAGTGGCTTCTCCCCTATCACCTTGTAGCATTTGACTAGAGCACTTGCAGCCCTTTATTTTAAGTTATCTGTGTTCTTCCTTCCCCGCAAGACAATGCTGTCTACAGTGGAGTGACTCAATCTAATTAACTTGAGTGAACAAGTGGAAGAATCAATAGTTGTTGATTTTGTTACATTTTTGTCTTCAAAATCCTTTCCATGATTTTTACATTAGGTTTTGCAATGGTCCTTTGGAAATCGTTCAAAGAAAAGATTTTACTTCTTATGTTTTCTCTTATTTAATGGACATTATGATTAATGTTGTCATTTCTTTTCAAATAATTTTATGATCATGATATTGCATAATTATATTTGTAATGTACTTAAGGCATTGGTCAACTTATTAACAATAATTAAATATTACTTAAAAGTTATGATGACTGCTGTCATGTCACCATTTCCCACTGTGACTTCCACTTCTGGTTGCACTAGCTGCAGTTTTTATCACAATATTTGAGACACTAAACATGTTGCTGTCTATATCTCATTTAACAAGCCTAAGAGATAGATATTATTATGATTTTATAAATGCAAGAGGTTGAGATCAAAAGGTTGAAAAGATTTCTGCAGGTCACAGAGCTAGTGAGTGGCGAATTCAATACTCAGTTCATTGTTTTTACTCTTTTCCATGAACACAATTTGATCTGTATTCATTATATTTCCAACTTTTTTATAATCTGCACACAGTGACAACCCCCATCTTCAATCTGTTACCTTTAGACATTTTTATTTTATTTATCAAAATATTCTGATAATTTTCTCTAGTTTCTTCTTTTTTTTTTGTCTCTTTCCCTCTATTTTCCTGTTTTCAGGTATGATGAGAAAATGAATTATGGAAACAATATAAAAAATAGCAGCTTTTCTATTTACTCACTATTAAATTTGACCTCAACCTATGGAAACGAATAAGATCCTTAAACCATTTAATCAATTAAGAAATATAGGAAAACTATCCTGAAATACCATGTTGCAAAATATAATCCTACATAAAATAATCTTAGGTTCATTTTGGTTTCTTGCCCAATGTCACCTTACTCATCTCATGAAAGGACGGTGCTCAGTGCCGCGGGGCAGTTTCCCTGGAGGAGAGAGTGAGGCTGTGTGCAAACAGGTCACCTACTCCCCGGTGCTGCTGGGAAGGCCATGGCAGCTATTTAAAGCAGAATTTCAAATGGCCGCATCTTAAAGTATACAGGAGCTTTCTTCCCTTAGTAATTTGAACTTCCCTGCTATTTTGGGAGATCATGCGATCTACTCCTGTTCCATTCCTGAGGTGTGTATAAAATGAATTCTCTTATCAGTTCTGCCTGCCCGGTACAGATAATTTAGTGACAGAACAGAGAGCGTCTTTGTGTGATTTCTACCTGGCTGCCTTTGCAAATGCAGCATGTGATTTCACAGACTTTTTACATTTTTTATTAGAAGTTGCTGCATTTGAATTAGCTACAATCCCTCTTTTTAATAGACTGTATCAAAAATGTTTAAATTCCATAGCATTGGTGGAACCAAACATTAAGGCTGAGGACAAGGGCTCAGAGCGCTCTGGGAGTGTTATCAGCGGCTTTAAATAGACATTGCGTCTGAAAACAGATACAGGATGAGGGAAGTCAGGCCCCAGCAGGTTGTTCAGCTTTCAGCTCTGAGGAAGCTGCCGGTGCTCCCTGTGTACACCGAGCTAATGTGATTTATCTGATCCGTTTCTGTGCAAGAGAATGAAATGGCTCCTGTACGGCAACCAATGCAGAAGCAGCCGTTATAAACTCACAAGGCTGGTGCTGCTTCAGTATCTAGGCTAAGTACTTTTTAAATTAGCACTTTAATCTTGTTAGTGGTCTGTAAATGAGAACCCCTCTAAGCAATCAGATGTTCACAAATAGGGCCATTTCCTACCGACCAATAATATTCAGAAGACTAAAGCTGTCTTGCTAAGGAGGATTGACTCTGTAGCAGGGTTTTAACAGATACCCAAATACACCGCAGAGACTCTTCGTCTGGGGGCATGGAGTGCGGGATTCTGCTTTGACAATCTTGGAGGGACTGATGTCACTGCCCCACACCCTCCAGTCCTGTTCCACTGTCACCTCTTCCCAAGTCTCTCCCCCTACTCTGTGGCCTCATGAGGGGGAGGGGATGAGAGGATTGAGAGCAGAGCCCAAAACCTTTGGGGAGTGTACTAATACCTGCCCACACACAGAACCCTTGGATAGCACCTCATTTCCACCTTACTTCTACAGAGGGCATGCTGCAGCTCACAGGGACAAATGGCCGCTGCACTAGAGGACCAGGAAGAGGTGGGGGCAGCGTGTGCTCTCACCCCTTCCCGGGGTCTCCTGCCTGTGCTCTGGCCACCTTGTTGCTGTCCATCACTGCACTACCTCTTATTATCATGTTATAATATTTTTAGTTGGTGTTTCTATTTAATCATGAGCCATGTTTATAAACTTCCCATCGGCATGCAGCATGTCTCTCCCCCATCCCATGCCCACTCCCCAGTAACGGTACATCAGTCATCTACTTAAACTTCGGAGTTGACCGGCATTAGGCAGAGTGCGGTGGACACTGATGCGCCTGGATCCCCCTTCAGGGAAGAACCACTGGTGCCACGTGCTGAGAATCTCATCACTCGTCCTCCTGCACAAAGCCACACCCACTCTCCAAATGGCAGGGCTGTAAAGGCCTGGCCATCTCTTTCCAATTTGGGACAATTTCCACTGACCATCTGGTTACAGAGCTCACCCAGGATAGGGAGTTGTCCTTGGGTCTGCGTCACATGGGACTTGCCCCTTTCCCCAGTTCTCCTTGTCCCCCCACCCCCCCTTTCACAGGAGTGGTCCCCAAGGGAGCTCCCTGTCAACAGCTTGCACCTAACCCTCAACTCAGGCTCAGTTTCTCGGGGAACCCCCCAGAAATGCACATGCAGCAAGGCCTGGCGCTTGCCCTTGAGGATTTCTAGGTCAGTGTGGTACAGTGTGACAAATGCACAAAAAGAGGAACAGGAAAGGGGCTGAGCGAGCCAAGGAGGTGGAGCGGGCAGAGGACGGGACGGGAGGGCAGCAGGACGTCCGACAGGCAGTGATTGAAACGTCTCTTGAAGAGTAAAGAAAAATACAAAACATTAGATGGACAAAAGCAGAGAGAGGACAGATTATTCCAGATCAATGAAAACAGAAACAATTCAAGTGCAGGTACATTTTAAGGGACATAGAGATGGTAGCAAAAATAGTAAACGGCAGAAATTAAACAATTAGATAAGAACGCATGCAGAATTCTGTGAGCCAAACTAAGGAAACTTGACTTTGTTCTGCAAACCAGGTTTAAAAAAAATAGTAAAAAAAAAAAAAAAAAAATCTGTGCCTGAATTCAAATGTATACAAGGAATACCAGCAGAGCCCTGGAATTAGTACAGGTCAGTGCTGGACAGGTCAAGGCCCTAGAATTTGGCCCCACTCAATCTCCCTCTTCCTCAAATGCTTTGGTGGACTCCTACAACTCTGTAGAGCACGTACAGTAGTTTGAAACCTACTGCAGGAGAAATAATGCTATTTAGAAAGATTTTTAAGTAAAAGGTTTACAAAAGAGGGTTTGCCTTTTAGAATATTACTCTGATTACAACAGGGCTAAGAGTTTGGATGAACGACTCTAAGCAAGGGAGCCACAGTAGGAAATGACTTCACTTTTCCTGGTAGAAGAAGACAAAGGGCAGTTACAGCTGGGGCTGGAGAAGAGGGGACAGTGGACTAGCTCTGGTGATCAACTGCCTTGGAGATTAAGGCGACAAGAGAGGTAGAGGTGAGGTCCATGATTTGGTGTGAATTGGGGGTTTACTGTACAGAATAAATGTTTGGCAGAAGCCTGGGGTGGGTGGGATTGGCAACTCCCTTCCTGATGGTTGACACCTCAACAACCTTGTCTGGGTGTAAACCTGTGAATAGTGACCTCTTTTGTCTTGGAGTTGAGTGGATTTAGCGCCCTGGCACTTCTTTCCAAGTGTTTAAGGATCAAAAAGGAACATGGTGAAGGTCCTGCCAACTCAGATATGCTGAAAGGGCACCAAAAGGGGATCAGTCACTTAAGTCTACTGTGACATGGATGAGATAAACAACAGTCAATAATTTCTGCACCTGCCTCACTTCCCTGCCCACCATGTTGCCGTCCACCCAGTGGCTTGGCTGGATACTAGCCCCTGGCAGGGCATGAGGTCCAACAAATGACCAGAGGAAGAAATATGGAGCCTGGGTCTCTTTCAGACACACAGAGTCTTGCTCTGGCTAGTTCAAGGGTCCTATTTGGGAGTCAAGGTGTGGGGAATCCTCAGGGTCTCCATCCAGAAAAGTCACAAATGAGGACACTGACTCATTACCAGAGCAGGGAAAAGAAAGATCTCTCTCCCCACCAGCCCCTCACCCATCTTCCTGAATTCTGAGCACAGAGGGCCCAAACCACAGTGCTCCATACCCCGTTGAGGTAATTTCGGTCCTACAGTGAGGCTAAATGCCCTACCCTCACTCCCATGGCCCTGCAGGTGAGCTCTGGGTCCGAGGTAACCTTTGCTCCACCAGTGAAGATCATCCTTTGTGTGGAGCTTGCCTTGCATCTTAATGTCCTGACTTCATCTCACTCTCCCAGCCCACTGCTGGGACCCTGACGTCCTGGTGCCTCTTGCCAGGCTGTTCACTTAGGATCCGGGATTGTTCTGTGTCTTCACACATCGTGATTATTTTCCTTCCTGTAGACTGACCTCGCTGGCCCTGAGCCTGCTCCCTCATATGTCTTTTGGACAAAGCCAGCTTCCGTGAACTACAGCCTTACTACCCCACCTGTGGTTTAAGGCATCATCTGGTTCTTAAATTTTACTGACCCTCAGTTTCACCTGGGAAATGTTCCAAAAATTCTGTAATCCCACCTTAGTTTTGGTGAATTTTAATGAAAGATTAGATATTATTATAGAACGTGTCTTATTTTTAGAAAAACTTTTAAAATCATTCCTTCAATTCCAAGAGATTAGAGAACTAACTAGTGACTGGGATTAGCTTTCTGAAAATCTCCTTGTCCCAGTCTAGCTTTTGGTATGGACCAGAGAGAAGACAGCTGAAGAGAAGCTCTGGAAGAGCTCACGGTTCTGATCTAGTGTTGGAAGGAAGAGCAGCACACGTTGTCTGCTGGGTGAGCAGATGGCAAAATCTGCGTGTTGTTCTGAAGGTTTCAAATCCTGCCTGGTTTCTGGTCGGGATTTCAGGAGAGGGGCAAACAATTTCCACCTCCAAGAGCTACCTCAGACTGCTGAAAAGCCCAGAAAACTCCTCAGCTGAGACCCAGTATCCTACATCATAGAGGAAAAAACACTCATTGGTTTCTATATCCTTGGTTATTATACTAGTAGTATTTGAAAATATACTTGTTAAAAACTAGGCAACTTCCAGGTATATAGCAAAGTAAATGGCCCCTTCTGCTACCTCAACTCTTCTCACTCTCTTAAGTTAACCAGTTATCTACCTGAAAATTTGCTATTTCTGTAGACATCATTGCATACATGTGTGTGCAAACGATAGAGACAGAGATGGAGACAGGGATGGAAGAGGGACAAAGAGAGGTAAAGGGGTGGGGGTAAGGGATGGGGGGGAGAGAGAGAGAGAGGTAACTTTGGCAAGCTATTTAACATTTCCATTTCATGCTTTCCTTATTTGAAGGATTAATAATAGCACCTGCCTCACAGGGCTATTGTGAGAATCAAATGAGTTAATATTTGTAAACCTTTTAGACCAGTGTCTGGAACATAGTCAGCACCATATAACTGTGGTTAACAAACAAACATGTGCACATACTTTCAATATATCCTAGACACAAGTTTACAACTTGCTGTTTTTCACTTAATGCTATGTCTTTGAGCTCTTTCTGTGCCAGCACATACAAATACAATGCAATTTTGTAACACCCATACAGATTGCATAGTGTTGTGTGGATGGACTATAAATTATTTAATAATATTTTTGATGGGCAATTGTGTTGTCTTCAAGGATAGCATTTTTAAGTATTGCAATAAATAATGAAAGAAATACACGTATTGGTACTTGCACGAGTAGGAAAGAAAATGTAGACTAGAAAGTCAGATTGCGGCGTGAAGGGGATGCAGACTTCCAGGCTTGAGCAGAACGCCAAGTTTCCACTCAAAGGCTACTCACCAGCAGCACATGAGAAGGCCCATTCCCCCTCCCGGAAACAAGAGCTGGATATTGCAAACTTTTAAAAATACTTACTAATGTGAGGTGATGAAGAATGATAACTTCATTTTGTTTTAATTTCAGGAAGAATTCTATCATAAAAAAGCTAGAGAGCAGGTATTGTCACGCTTTTATCTAGACCGTGGGGAACAGCACTGTCTAACCTGTGAGGGCACGGCCAGCTGAAGTGGGCATTTCAATAAAGCTCTTAGGATCGGCGTCCCGTTGTGGAGATGCCAAACCCAATCATGTAATAATGTAGGCATTGCTAATATCGGTATCTTTTCCCTGACAGTAATTGCAGCGTTGAACCAATTGCTTCTTGAGGATGGACAATATGACGGATGATAGATACATAGATACATATGGAGATATAGAAAATAGGGATGTAGACACAGACAATAGGCAGATGGATAAATAATGGATAGAGACAGACATACACAGGGCCAGGTAGAGACAGAGAGACGGCTGTAGATGGAGACACATAAAGTCCTACTAACTGTGCTTCTGTGAAGAAACTCGGGGGGCTAGTGAATGGCGTTTCCCTGTGCCCTGCAGAGCAGCCACTGTGTATGCTCAACGCAGACGACAGCTGTGAGTATGTGAAGACGTATGCCCTGGCTTAGCACCCCCAGGTCTGGCATGTACAAGTTATCTAAACATTCCCTTTCCACCGGCTGAGCTGGTGGAACTTAAAAAATGAAGAAAAGAACACATATCTCAAAGTGGAGTAGTTAAGACTGACAAAATAAAATAAATGAAGCACCTCATTGACTTTCACAGTAAACATGTGAGAAAGATGACTCAGTTTTATGCATTAGTTACAGATGCAGCTCACAGGCTTGCTCTAGGTCACGTGGCAGATTAATGACAACGCTGGAACAAGAACACGGGTCATCTAACTCCTAGCGAAGTGCTCACATCACTGAGCTACACACACTCAAATGTGGTGCCACGCGTGAAACTCCCTTAAGACCTGTAGGCACGTTCCTCTTCTCCGCCCTCTGCATCCAGCACTTCAGGATGTATCTATCTCAAACAACTCTTGCAACATCAGGCCAACATAATATTTTGGCATAATTATATTTATATGAAATATGTTAATGACTATAATTAAAACTAATGAATAATCCAAGTTCTAATAATTATATTATAATTAACTAAAAATCCTAGGCAAAAGTAAATATGTTTGAGAAGACTTTCATCGGATGAGGAATGCACGAGGCTGTAGTTTAAAAGCACAACCTCTGAGCTGAACTTGACGCACCCACGTGCTTGTGTGTGTCCGCACACAGTAGGGCTTTGCTGTCCACAAGAAGACAGACCAGACAATGAGACTTTGCTCCTCCTCTACAACTTGGCCCATAACACCCAGGGCAGTTAAGTCAGAATATGCTTCCATGTTTCCCTGGGGGATCGTCTCTTGGTGTTAGCCAGATTGAACACTAGATGTCACTGTGTTGCAACAAAATTTGGATTTCGAGTGCATTTTTGTGTGGCTGTAAATAAGGCTTTCCTCAGGGGGGAAAAGGTGACATGTCTTTGGGAAGTATCAGTCGTTCTCAGTGGCCTCCTACATATTCATCTGGGCCAAATATTCTAAAGCTTACTTATCATCTATGCAGTTTTATTTCAAAGAAACACACACAAGACATATGTATATTTTATCTCTCAGTGGTTTCAAAAGTCACCTTTGAACATCCATTTCTTCAAGCCTTTGTGCGGTGAGATCGAGAGCAATGTGGACCGAGAGCGGTAAAGCAACGTGCCCGGCTCTCCTCTCAGCCTGGGCGCTCGCCACACTTCCAGGCTTCTCATCACACTGACGCTGGACCTCTCCACCTGGGAGTCCACGGCTACTGCAAAGCCATCGTCTGTGACACCTTCTCAGCACCACTCCCCGATCTCTCTAATTTCTAACCAATGGCAGGGCCATAAAACCAGTTTCATGATAAAAAACATCTGTGTGATTTTTTGCTTTTCTGCCCTTCAATTATTATATCCAATAAGTCACCAAAGACCTGATTTCAGCTCATCGTGGTCTCTAAAACCCTAACAAGATTTTTGGCATATATGACCTGGTGCAGCAGAGTCGCTATCAAATTTCCTGTTTGTCTTCGATGCATTCTTCTATTTTTTTTTTTAATCCCCAAGTCTTTGCAGGAATTGCTGTCCCTGCCTCGAAAGCCTTTAGTTCTTTCTCTAGCTGGGCAGTGTTGTTCAAAACCCAGGTCTGATTTACCTTCCTCGGTGCACTCCTCCTCACACCCCCCTTACTTTTGCATCCTGCATTCTGATTATTTCCTTATACTTCCACCTTCCCTTCAGGTCTCACATATGCCATGGGAAAGGAGGAGGATGTCTTTTCCTTTTTGTTATCTGGATAATGCTCCATACATGGTAGGGAAGTGAAGGTATAAATGACATTTTTGTATGGCATAGAACACTTTCCTCTAATTTGGAGTTCATTAATTAAAATTTAACAGAATGGTAAAATGATAATTTCAGTTGAGGCACTAATAAATCGACAGATGTCATATTCCAGAACGAGGTGCAATGTCCTGAGGCTCGATTTCAGAGAGAGGAAGAGAAAACCAACTGCAGGGCTCATCACCCCTCACCCACTTGGTGACAGGAAAGGTTTGAAGAAGCTGGAGCTGGAGCCAGATTTCCCTAGTGAGAGTCTTGATGTTCTACCAGGAATGAGGCACTCTCCCTTGTATTTCAAGGCAAAGAAAAGGCACTTAAAGGACATCACTCAGAAAGCTAGATACTGTGATTTGCCTTTTTGTGGACACCGTGAACTCCTGTCTGGCTCCCTGCTCGAAGGTCCTGAGGGTGAGAAGTGAGGGCAAGGAGGCCACCGTGAGAGCTGAGCAGAGGCTGACACGGGGACAAGGATGTGTGACTATTCCCCACGGACCAGGCATGGGCCATGAACAAGGCCCACGGCCCAACAAGCAAATATGTGTTGGACTGACCTCTGCCAGTGAGAGCCCCTCACGGGGACAAGAAGACCTTGACCAAAGAGCACCCTGATGCCCAGGTTCTGAGGAAGGGAACATGCGTGACCACCAGGCTCAGCGTTCTGGTTATTAAGCTACAGCTTCTCAGCTCCAAACCCAGCCTTCTGCACTTAGCTCTGTGGTGCTGGGAACAGTGGGGACACCTCACCACCTTTCCCCTTTGCCAGGCCTCCCTGATCAGCTCTGCCCATGTGCTGCTAGAGGGACACTGCAAGGCCGGAGGAGGGACAAGGGACTGGACCCTTCTCTTTGCACATTGCTCATGTCAGCAGCATCCGAGCACTGTGGCTTCCCCTGCAGTGCCTGCTGAGGAGTATTTTACTTCAGTGTCTAGTTTTTTCCACATTTCTATAACCAGCCTCCTCATTCTCCCTCCCACGGTAGCACTTCTTCAGAAGTCTGAGTCCCAGCTCTGTGACGTCCGGGCAGCACCCGCTCCTTCCAGGGCTGGGCTCCAGCTCTGCGAGGCTCCTCCGCCAGCCTTCGTGTCCTCTGTCCTTTGTTCCCCCAGACCGAGGGCAGGTCACTTCTTCCTACATTGACTGCAGCCATGGGACTGCAGTTTCCTTTCGGTGTTTTGCCTGTAAGTCACCTGCTGTCTGTCTAACCCATTGTCTAAATCCAATTATCTCCGTGACAATAACCAGTTGCTCCTGCTTTCCTGTCTGGACTGTGAGGGTGAAATCAGCCACAGTCCCACACCGGGAGAACTGCAGGTGCCGGCTCGGCTCTCCGAGGTAAGGAGAGATGGCGAAGACCCCACAATAGCATTTCAGAAGAGGAAGGGCCGCTGCGTTATACACCTGCTGAGCCAGTGTGCGGACACCTGCTGATGACCGAAGTTGTCACATAAGAACCTTATCACCTTCCTGGCGTCTCAAACCCCTAGTCCTCCAGGGGCGAGGTCAGCAGCATGGCAGAGGCTGCTGGCAGCCCCAGGTGGGGAGACGCTGGAGAAGGCAAGCGAGGCCTCAGGCACAGTCGGAGAAGGACAAAGCCTCAACTTAATCAAGTTTTCAGATCTGATCACCACTTGGGACTGGGCACAGCTATTATTTAAGCAATATATTGCTTTTGTGATACCAAGCAACTTTTTTTTTCAACTCAAAACCAACCAAAAAAAAAAAAAAATGTAATGAAGCCTGCCTTAAATTGCATCTAGGAACAAAAGCAAGAGCTAGCCCACTGAGCAGGTTTAGAGGGAGTGTGGGACCCGACAATGACCTGCTCCACTGTCACAATCTGCAAGCATAGGTTGTCCCCTACAGGTAAGCGGGTGCTTTCATAGGAGCCCTTAAGGGCGCACAGCTCAGGGTGTCTGGGCCAGGCAGCAAAGGTGCTGTATTTCTATTTCCTCCCCCAGCCTAGAGTCTGCCCTGCTTGGCCCTGGCTGGATTAGAGAATTTACCGTATATCTGCACTTTCATTCCCCTGCTGCTCCCTAAGGACAGGAATGGCCTTGTGCTCATTCCTAGCAGATGGCACAGAGGCTGAAAATGCTAGACGGTTGACACATCCTTGTTAAGTGATAAGAACCATAGCAGAGACCTGTCAAAAGTCAGTGAAAGCCACAAAACCAGGACCACCTAATTCCGTGGATGGCCCTGGGGCTGAGGGTCAGCGATAGGCAGGAGGGGGCCGAGCTTGCCTTCGAGGGCGGTCCAGAGAGCCAGGGGACCCATGGGGAGAAGGGAGCGCATGCCTAGACTCAGGGAGGGAGACCGGGACCCCAGCAGTGTCCCAGGGCAGAGTGGGTGCAGGTGGGCGTGGGCTGAGGGAAAAGGAGGGTGGAGCCCGGCGGTGAGGGGTTCCCGGTCCCTGGGGAGGACGGCCCTGCCAGCAGGAGGTGGGTGGGTGGGTTGAATAGCCATGCACCTAGGCAAATCTGTCTTTCCCTTCCTCCCCAGGCCCTCCCAGCTCCCAGCTCCCAGCACCCTGGGGCGGGCTGGCTGGCCCCATGGATGCTGCGGTGACACGCGCAGTCCCCTGTCCCGGAGCCGTCCTCTGTCCCGGAGCCCGGCTGCGGCTGGCTGGCCGCTGTCTCTGCCCTCTCTCCGGAACTGTTTTTTCTGCCCTGCTCTCTGAAAGCCTTATTGATTGCTCAAAGTGAACTTCTCAGCCCACGGTTTCCTCAACCCCGGGGGCAGCTTGCATTTCCTCTGACGTGGCTCTGTCTTCTCCCCTCCCGCGGGCCCCGGGCTTTTTACATTTCAAATACTTGACAGCTGGGTGAACTTCTGCTTCCGCCCAAAGAAGGACCCTTTGGCGCTGACAATGGCCGGCCAGTGGCAGGGCTGCCTTCCCTCCAGCTGTGAGAGGCTCTCAGAGCCGGGAAGCGAGTCCAGCTGCGGCCTCGCCGGCGCGGGCCCGAATGCTGATCAGCGGGCAGGGGCCGGCTGGTGGGGGCCGCAGGTGCACCCTGTCCCCGCCGGCGGGTGAGGCCGCTGACGTCAGCGCAGGTGTGTGCCCCGTGCCCCAGCCCCCAGGGCTCATGCAAGCTGCAGAAATCCACTGGGCTTTGAGGGGTTCACACCCCGGGAGGGGGTGCTGATTCTGCCGGCAGCCAGATGACTTTTGGAGTGGCCCGGCTTCGCACACACCCCCTGTGCACTCCCAGTGGAATGCTGCTGCTCACTCTGGCCGGTGTTTGGGAAACCTGCATATTATGCCGTGAACGTCAGAGCCTGTGGAAATCCTGTCCATCTTTCTGGGCCTGGTTTGCATGGCCCGACTGTCCAACCCCGCAGTCCAAACATCTCTTCGGTGCACTGTGGTATCCCGCTGCGGTATTTTGCTTGTCTTTAATAAGAATAACAACCATTCATAGTTATAGAGGTTTCACTAATAGCCAGGTGCTGATGCCTCTCACATGCCTGTGCATTAATCTCATTTAGTCCCCTCAACACTGGGATTGGTACAATTGTCATTTTACATGTAGGGAACCAGGGCACAAAGGAGTGCCAGCTGTGGCCAGGCACTGGCGGGGCCATCCCTAGATGTCATGTGTAATTGTGCTTAGTGTGTGTCTGACCACCCTCCTTGCATTCGAATGCCTTTGAGGCGTGGACCCGGCACCTCTCGTCTTGGTAGTCCCCGAAGTGCCCCGCCTTGCAGACAGGAGGGAGAAAGGATATGGAAGGAGGCAGCCGGAATGTCCTGAACTCCCTCTGCCGATGCCTGCGTAGGGTCTTCTGCATCACGCATCTGACTTAACCCACCCAGCCATCCACAAAGAGAGTTTCAGCATATCCAATTTTTATTGTGGTCATACTGGACAGTAGGAAAGAAACAGATGTATTAAAGCTCCCATTGTTTGCTAAGCCTCCTGGTACTGGTGGGCTGCTCTCAGAGTTATTTCTTCAAGGGAAATGAGGCAGCTGATTTAAAAGAGTTAAAATGCCTACAAGAATCAGAGAAGGACACAAACATTCCAGTACACTGGAGGTCTCAAACTCGTGGCTCTAACTTGGCCTAGAGATGAGTTTTGTTTGGACCACATGATGTCTTCTTGTATAAATTTGAATTTTTTCTTACCTAAAAATTAGTCTGCTTTACATTTTAAAAATTCAGGTTTCCAATCTCTCTGCACAAATATCAGATGACCTGGTGACACTGGGCCTTCATTTTCATATGGTGACAATCTGTTGATAGGGATTTGCCCCTGGCCACTGTGTACTAAGGTTAGATCTCCTGTGTGTGCACTGCAGCTTCAGCCTGTTTTACTGATTTGCAGTATCTGTCTGGTGCCTGAAGGCATTGACACTGCCTGGGTCAGCTTCCAGAAACACCACGTCTGTCAGTGGTCAGTCTCTGATATGAAAACAGCTTGCTCCATGGGATAGTCACAAGGTTCCCTTTCAGTCAGAATCTGTGGACTATATTTTTTCAGCTCTGCATTCTGACATACAGTCCCAAGGTGAAGAAAGTTATTAACAGAAATCTAAGAATGGTTAAACATCAGACATTCCATTAATCATTAGAAAACCATGTAAACCATTCCCATAGACACTGAAAAATAACCTGATAAAATTCAGCTCTTTTTTGTGGTGAAACATCCTCAGGAATTGTGCCAAAGGTTCTAGCCATTGCAATATGAAAAGACAAAAAAAGAAAGAAATGAAAGCTATTAAAAAGTAAAAGATCAAATTGCCCTCATGTGCAAATAAAATATTTTTATATAAAATTCCATAGAAACCATTAATACCAGTGAGTACTATATTCAACATATTTACTCAACAGACATTTAGTGAGTGCTGTGGCCATTCTAGGTGTAGCAGATACAGCAGTGAGGAATACAGACAGTTATGCCCACGTGAGACTAAAGAGTAAATTTTTTAAGTTCTGAATAACATCAAGAAATGTGTTTGAGAACAGTGAGGAAGGTAACAGAGCAGCATGAGCCAATGGAGGTAAGATTCAGGGTGAGATTGGAGAAGTGATGTGGGTCCAGATTAAATAAGGCCTCCTAGCTCCTTGAAGGATTTGACTTTTACTCAGAGTGAGATGGGGACTACTGGAGGATTTTGAGCGGAGTGCTATCTATCTAATAAGACCACTCTGTCTTCTGTGTTAAGAATAGGAAATGCTAAATGCAGAAGCTGCAAATCAATGAGGAGGCTATTGTAACAATCTGGGGGAGAAATGCTAGTGTCTTGGACCGGAGTAATGCTGGACGGTAAGACATGGTTAGCTTCTGATTGTATTCTGAAGGAAGAGCTGACTACATTTATGACAGACTCAATATGATATGTGAGTTTTTAATTTATAAACTGGAAGAATAGAATTCCCATTTATGAAGATCCTGAGGACTACAGAAAGGAGTAGGTTTGGAGCAGTGGAGAACCAGGAATTTGGTTTTGCAGATATTAATTTTGAGATATTAAAATAGTTTGGGCTAGGCTTATGCTGCAGTAAAAACAAATCTTAGTTGTTGAAATCATAAATTTCTTTTACCAATCCTATGCCCATTCCAGATTGGACAGTTTTCCAGACGATGACTTTTATGAAATGCAAGGCAATGACTCAGCGATGTGACTTTGCCATTCCAACTCATGGTCTTTCCACTCATTGCTGAAGGAAGTGCAAGACCCAAACACTGGGTAGGGGCTTTTTGCTACCTCAGCCTGGGAGTGGTGGATGTGGCCATGTGTTGTCTGGAACTCCCCTGAGGTCCGAGGTATTTATTATCCCTGCTGTTGGAGTGTTGGGTGGCTCACCGCAAAGTCCCTCCCCATGAACTGTCTCAGGTAAAGGGAGCCATCTAGCTCAGGGAAATGTCTCTCCCTGGAAGCAGCCCACTTCCAATGACAGTTGACATGGGAGAACAAAGATGCAGCTCCTGCCACAATTCAGAGTAATTCTGAAGGGCCATCCCCACTCCAGAACTCCCATGGCATCAGCGAGGGCTCTGTTGCAGTGGCCTCATGGTTCAACTTTTCCTTCTGCCCAGTTCTCCTCCTCTAACTCCCTTATAGGTGAATTCCTGAGGGCCTGGCCCAATAACCTTCTGTACCAAACCTTCTGTAACTCAATTTCCCAGGAGACCTAAGATAAGTGACACATTTCTTATTTTTTCAAGGAGAAGTAGTCATATTCTCCCACTTCAATGGAAGTGTGATGAGAAATATAGTCTGTGTGGTGGGAAGAGAAACACCATTGATGAACATTTACAGTGTCTGTCATATGTCCCTTTTGATATCTATGAAGAGGTACCAAGTGGGCAAGTGGATATATGAATCTAGATTTCAAGAATTATTCATATGTCCAGACTGGAGATAGTAACCACGGGTGGCATTTAAAGACGTGGTACCCGACCATATTACCTGAGTACAGTTAGAGAAGAGATGTGAGGACTGAGCTAACATTCAGAAATCAGGGAAGGAGACTGAGACATTACAGACATGCACATTCTATACATTAACAACTCCTCAGTAAACACCATGAGAGCTTCGCATACTTGTACACGAGGAAAGATGTATATAAATGGACGTTGCAGAAGCTCCCTTTCTGCAATACATAATAATGGAAATGACTCAAATATCTAGTAACATGAGAAAGAATAAATTGTAGCAAAATCATAAAGTGGTATAAAATACACCAGTTGGCACCTATGGCTTGGGTTGCATGTGTTAATATGCATAAATAAATCTCAAAAACATAATGTTGAACCAATACATCAGGTTTCACCATCATACATTGAATATGATAGCCTTTATAGGAAGTTGTAAAACATTCAAAACTACCATATGTTGCTTATGGACACGCCCCTGTGTGATGACAACATGACCTGCAAGGGAGATGCTGTGCGTTCTGCAGTGGGGGAGGGATGCGGGTGCGTGTGCCTACGCCTGTAATACACGCGATCCTCTGCTATTCTTGTGAATGCATGAAATATTTTACATAAAAATATGCCTTCCCATCTTACCATTATACAGAACTAAAAGTATTAACAAAGCCAGCCCTTTTATGTGTCATTTGTAACCAAAAATCATAAAATCATTGGTAGCCAGCACCTTTGATTCACTTGTATTGCCAAAACATCATAATGATAACAATGTTAATAATGAAAAGATTACAATAATGCTATACCATTTATTTAGCCTACACTTCTAGTATATTATTTTAATTTTTAATTTCATGTTTCATTTGTTTGTTGTTTGTTTTAAGAAGTGGCATTTTACTCTGTTGTCCAGGCCGGAGTGCAGTGCCATACTCATAGCTCACAGCAACCTCAAACTCCTAGGCTCAAGCGATCCTCCAGCCTCAGCCTCCAGAGTAGCTGGGACTACAGGCACATGCCACCATACCTGGCTAATTTTTAAAATAGTTTTAGAGATGCAGTCTCGCTGTGTGACCCAGGCTGGCCTCATCATGGCTTCACACAATCCTCGCTCCTCAGCCTCCCAAGTCCTGAGAATATGGGTGTGAATCTTCCCCACCTTTGTTTGATTCTAAAGCAAATATTCTCACTTGCAAATCTGCACCCTTCTCTCTGCACGATGTCAGCTTCAGAGCCTGTGTTCAGTTATTGCCTCTTAAATGAAAGTGAACCACCAGAACCGGAGGTGCCTGGGAAGGCCAGCAGGAGTGACAGCACGAGCCCGAGACGGGTCCCAGAGACATTCTGGCTTCTCTTCTGTCTGCAGTAGTGAGCCATGGGGTAGCAGCGTTCCCAGGTTCCCATGGCAATGAATCCATTCTTGCTCTGAACTCTTTCCATTCTGCATTTTTCTTCATAACAGAAGGTGTCACAAAGTCCCATGCTTCCTCTTCTGGGGAAATTAACTTAATTCAATAGAACTGAACTTATAATCACAGATGGGAATGACCTCAGAGAACTTTGTTCCAACCCTCTCATTTTACAGATTGAAAGGAAACACCCAAAGAAGTTAAGTGACTTCCTTGTTCCATACAGTATCCTTCCTTACTGGGAATTCAGGGGCCCCAATTCTATTTGCACAGAAGAATCACCTGGGTAACGTTAAAACCTTCTGCTGTCCTGGACGTGGTTCCACATACTCTGATCTAATTGGCCGGGGAGGGACTTGGCTTTGGAATGTTCTTATTCTCCCAGGTGTTTCTAATGGGAAGCCATGGCTGTGAACCTCTGCTTTGTGTCTCCTTCCCCTGGCCCTACACATAAACAGGTCTTGGATCTCGCTGGCCCAGGGAGCATGACTGGAGCCATGCTGCTCATTTTGCCAGTGGAAAAGGGACCAGTCTAGAACAAATTGGGTAGTGTTTGCGCTTCACAAAACCGTCTGAGCTTCACAGAAGATTTTATCCTACACTTTTTCCACATACAGGTCTTCTGATATGATTGTTTTCCTTCAGTGCATTTTTTGAGAGGTGAAGGAAATGAAAAAGCATTGTTTTCCCCAGCTACAAACGGAATATGTTTGGAAGTAATTGCAGTTCAGAATGTTAAGGATTGGATTTAGTTCTATCTCAATAATCCGTAAAAGCCTAACTCCAGCTAATCTAATGCCTGTTTTATTTAAAGCAGAGGTTGTCAAACTTTTTCAGTAAAGGCCCAGATAGTAAATATTTTAGGTTCTGCAGGCCATATGGTCCCTGTTGCAACTACTCAACTCTGCCATTAGAGTGTGAAAAGCAGCCCTAGATAAGACATAAACAAATGGGTGTGGTTGTGCTCCAATAAAACCTTATTTAGAAAAGCAAGAAATGGGCTGAATTTGTCCCATGGCCATTGTTTGCCAACCTCTAAAGTGTCAGATTGAAAAAAGTACCATTTGATGATGATTAACCCTAACCAAAGCCAAAGTATCACTCAAATGTGTTTAGTTGAGTGTGGGGGGTTTCTGAAATTAAGAAAAATCTCCCAATGTTGTTTTAATACTCAATTCATATATTCAAAACTTTGTAAGACCTCAATAAAAATAAAAACAGAGTTTATTCCAGCATCTTTTGAGTACCTTTGTATTTTTTTAGTACATTTTACCTTTGGTGCAATTTACAAATATTTCTCTTCTTCATCTTAACAACAACAAAAAAGTTTAGCAGAAATAGGCTACTAAACCCCAGAAGCAGTCAAATAATTACTTGGAAAGAAAGGCAGTGAACACTACTCATTTCGTGATTTCAATTTTATGATTGCTTCATCACAGAACAAACATACATAAAACTTTCATAATAGTTGCATTATCTGAATCATAGTTTTCAGTTTCAGCCCAAACCACTGCCACATATGAAAACCTAGCCTTACTTCATTTAGGTCTTCAAACAAACCTAGAAAAATAGGTGCTAGAATGAAAAGAATTTTTAATGTATTCTGATCATTGTTATGAGAGGTTGGACTATAGGAAAATGCCTTTGCCTTGCTACTCCTTCTGTCTCCGAAAGCCT
Organism: Varecia variegata; assembly: GCA_028533085.1. NCBI lineage: Eukaryota > Metazoa > Chordata > Mammalia > Primates > Lemuridae > Varecia > Varecia variegata. Next base: position 3,719,097 of record CM052437.1, read on the forward strand.
GTCTAACTTCTAATAGCACCTCGTGGCTACACAGGGCTCCTTTGGAATCTTGCTAGGGATTTCCACGGCCACTCAGCAATGAATAAAATGACTACTCACTTTTGCATTAATAAAGAGCCACTATCTAAAGGTTAGTGAGGAAATGAAGCAGAGCTACCCTGAGGGAGTTGCAGGGAGCATCCCATAAGAAACGCAACGTGCAGGCATGAAAGGCATTCCTCCGAAACACGGTACCTGGGTTCTTGGCTTTTTAGGGAACCAGTAATTCACTGAACCCATACATGCTGGAAAACAGATCAAGAACTGAGGCTAGAGCCTAATCAGGTGGGATCTGTGAACAAAAAGTGAAGCAGAACCTTGCCTCCCTGAAGCCTAAACCAGAGGTCCGGATAGTTCTTCCGAGTAAAAGAGCAGAACTTTGCAAGACACTCTCAACTCTCAGCCGCACATATTGCTTTCATCTCTGTAGCATCACTTTTGCTTTGTTTACATTATTACAATTTTCACTTATATTTTCTTTTCTGGCTGTTTTTAACAAGTAGAGGTTGAGGGATATTTTTTTTAAAACAAAAGTTATTTTTATAATTAAATCATTTCTTCCATTCCCACAATTAATTGTTAGAAGTACAAAACTAGAGAAAATGAAGCTATGATTTGATCAAAATAATGTGACCAAATGATATGTAAGCCATAGGATCTGGAGTTATATGAACTTTGGTTTTAATCTAGGTTTTTTCACTTCCTAAATATGTCACTTTTGGGAATTGGTTAAGACTCTGAGTCTTGGTTTCCTCATCTAAACTATGGGACTATTAGCATATAGCTCACATATCTTTGCTGTGCAGCAGTCAAGCAATTTGGGTGATGTCCTCAGTCTGGGGCACAGGGTAGGTGCCCAGTCAGTGAAGGGATGGAGGTGATAATGTCAGTGACGATGACCTGACACTTGATGGTGAGGCCACACCTCCTTGACAATTGTACTAATGATAAGATAGTAATAAGGAAAGGGTGGGTTGGTGAAGAGAGAATGATTACTCTGAGTCTCTTTTTCACCAGACAGCTCCAGCATTTGGTCAGGATGACTATCCAGAATGGCAGACACAGGCATAGTCAAGGTAAAGGACAGCAAAACCTGTTCTAAGGCTAAATAAAGGTCATTTTTTAAGGTATATAGTCTTAGTGTTTCCTCACTGCCTGCCTTCGGAAGTCACGGACAGTCAAGAATCAAATATCAAACCAATTTATTGAATTCTCCGTCAGCAAGGGGAAGAGGTTTGATTATGTGTTTGTTGCTCTAGTTGCAGGAGCTCAATCAGCCATCCATGAACTCCTGGTTCCAGAGTTACAGTGTCCCTGTGGCTTTTAAAGTCTTATGATTGGTCCAGTCAACAACTCCAGGAAGACTACTCATAGTGTGAATTATCTACTTCTGGTGAGCTGTGCCTGTCATATCTCCACTTACGTGTTGCTGAGTGCTAAAAAGAACTCCGTCAGTGCTAAAGGAAATAGCTTCTGCTTAATGTTGCTAGGAAGGGTTTGATACTTAGCAGTGTTTTCTACCACTGACTACCTTTATTCATGTATTATTTTGTTAAATAACATTATGGAGATTCAGCTATGTGCCACCACCCTCCTAGGCATGGGAGGTACAGTGGTTAGGAAGATCCCGTCCTGCCCCTGCCTGGAATAATTCCTAGAGAGGTGTGGAAGGAAGACACGAAATAAATAATTGTAACTGTTACGTTTGGCATGCTAGGGCAAGCAGAGGGCATGGGAGAATGTGTAGCAGATGAGTCTCTCCCAGTGGAAGAGTCAGGGAAGATTTCCTGGGCAACCGATATCTAAACTGAGGCTAAGAGGATGAATAGGTCTTCTTTTTAAATCCGAGGTAGAATTATGTCAATTTTATCAGCTTATTTGGATTTCTGAATGAGGATTGCAATTGCTAGTATAATAGATTATTGACTTTCACATTACCTCTTTCCTCTAAAAAGGTGCCATTTTGTCCCATTGGGAAGGATGTATATAGTAACTAACATTAATACAATTTGTAAAAATCAAAAGTCATGTCCAAGCAAGGACAAAGAAAAACATGCTAGTGTCTGGGCCAGCACATCCCGTTCACCTGACGTCAATAGACCCTAGAGCTTGCAGCTAAGTGCATGGTCATGCAGGAATTGCAGAATTTCTTCTTGGTGGTGAATGCTTGGCCAGGCCCGGGAGATAGTCACGTGAGGACTGCGTGGGGGATGCCATCAGTACTCTGACTCTCCTCTCCACTGATGTAAGTGCTGGCAGCATGATTCTAGTCAAACTTCTTCAAGACTCATTCATTCAAAAATATTTTTAATGCAATACTTCAATAAGAGATGAAAGTGAAATGGGCCTTAAACTGGAGGAGCTCATGTTAGTGAGTGAAGCATCCAGGGAACAGTTAGTAATTCCCACACAGTGTTAAGGTTGCATATATTGCCCTTGCTCCACCACACCCCCACGTCAGAGCTTCAAGCGTGTCCATTCCCCAGACAGTGCACATCGCACTCACCATGTAGGTATACACCCATCCCCTCTCCCCACCCCCCACCTCTGTCAGACACCCGATTACTGTTATTCCCAAATGTGCTCTTAGGTGATGATCAGTGAAACCAATTTGATGGTGAGTACATGTGGTGCTTATTTTTCCATTCTTGGGATACTTCACTTAATAGAATGGGTTCCAACTCTCTCCAGGAGAACATAAGACATTCTATATCCCCATTATTTCTTATAGCTGAGTAATACTCCATGGTATACATATACCACATTTTATTAATCCACTCATGTATTGATGGGCACTTGGGTTGTTTCCACATCTTTGCAATTGTGAATTGTGCTGCTATAAACATTCAGGTGCAGATGTCTTTTTTGTAGAATGACTTTTGTTCTTTTGGGTAGATGCCCAATAATGGGATTGCTGAATCGAATGGTAGGTCTACTTAAATCTGTTTAAGTTATCTCCAAATTGCTTTCCACAGGGGTTGCACTAGTTTGCAGACCCACCAGCAGTATATGAGTGTTCCTGTCTCTCCGCATCCATGTCAACATTTATTGTTATGCGACTTTTTGATAAAAGGGTAAGAATGCTCAAGTAGAACTCTGGTTGAGCAAACAGCGTGAGGAATCTACACTATCTGAATGAGAACTGGTGCTGGGGACACACAGAGTACAGCACCCTCTTTGTGGTTTACCCATGGAACAAAAGCTCTTCTGGATAAAGGATTATTTGCAGAAGCAGCGGTGAGGAGAGGGGCTGGGAACAGATGGGAAAGTAGGTAGTATGACATTTCCTCCTGCCAGACTTTCAACACGGCTCATCATGGTTCAGCAGCATCAATGGGATTTATTGGTTTGTTGAAAGTGAGAAAAGTTTTCTCAATAGGCAATGATAAACAAAGGGGATTGTTACAATAAGAATAATTTTGGAGTTCCACATCAGATATAATTTCACCGAAGAGAATGAATGAAAGTGTTGAATTGTACAAGTGTGCGTGTTTGTGTCTGTGTGTGTGTGCTCATGCCATTATGCTGTGTGCCGGGCAGCTGCTCTTCCTCTTTTAATTAGCATTTTTAGAACCATTTCCCATTCATTGTTTGTTTTTATATCCTCTAGTTTTTGCTTTTTCTTTTTTTCCAAATCATTAAGATCTCTGTTTATGTGTATTTCACAAACACACACCCTTACATATTTTCAAAGCTCCAAACACTATTTTTTTATTGCTCTATACCCCTATGTTAAAGGAAGCTAGCATTTTCACCTCTCCTTCTTTCAGGTAATTCCCCATTTATCAGCACTGAACTTTCCTTTCTTAAGATGTCTATTTTTAAATGTGAATTTGATGATTATACCCTGTACCTGCCTACATAAAACCTACATAAGATGTTTTATGTGAAAGATACATAACAGTCACTATGTTAAAATACCTTGATGAAAAGTAATGAAGCTGATGCTCCAACAGCTTAAATGACATTGTTAGGCACATAATCAATATATGTGCTGGCCAATTAAATGGATTCATGGATTCTTTTCATTTTTATTTCAATTTTAAATATTTAGCAGAAAGAGATAAGTGCAAAAAGGCAAGCACATAACACAAAATTTTATTTTGCTTTATCTGCTATTTTAACTTTGCATTTTTAAGATTTTAATTTTAATTCAAAAATTAAATCAAAAGGTAGAGCATTTCTTCTGCCACTAGCCTCAGGCTCACTCCCTGGTACAACTACAGACTTTCATTTCTTTCAGTCAGAGTAAGACAGCTAGATAACGAGAAAACTTTAATATGAAAAAAAGCTAAAATGTGATAGCAGTTAATCTTTTGCTCATGTAAAGTCTAAATCAGGAGTCCCTGTCTAGTGGGTGCCTCTCTTCCAAGCAGGGATGCAGGCCCCAGCTTTTTTCATATGGGGGTAGAAGCCCATGGAGAAGAGAAGGGCATCCAGGTGGCTAGATTAGGTTTTTATGGGCTAAACTTGGAAACTGTGGAACCACGTACACCTATTTTACTTCTAATTTATTGGCTAGATCTCTGTCACATGGGCAAACATAACTGCAAGGGGTCCTGGACAATGGAGTCTAACCGTGCATGCGTGTACACATGAATGTGTGCACAGAACTGGAATCATGCTCTTTGCATACTTTTCTGCACATTGCTTTTACCCTAACAACCCATATAGCTCTATCTCACTGTTGTTAGTGGTTGTATAGTGTTTCAGTGGAAGAATGTTCCATGTTTTATTTAAACGGTCTATATGGTATCATTTTTAAAACCATACCCACTTTCACAACACAGTAAAATCTTGCTTATTCACTCTATGTTTTGGAGATTTAAGTTTTCTTGGTAATTGAGTTTTTATCATACTAAGCACTACCTTTTATCAAAAGTTTAAGAAACTTTGCATGAATCTTTTTCTAAGTGCATTGCACAGTTCCATGACTTCTTAGAAATCTTTCATAATCATTTAACAATTTTATTTATGAGAAGGGCTCTCCCCAAGCAGTTCTTTTGCCTCTCCTATTTCCCAGTCTTCTTGACTAGTCAGTTCTTGCCCCTGGGCTGAACTGGAAATAGTGATTTCACATAGATTTAGTTCTTGCCCCTGGGCTGTGGATCTAAGTAATGTATGCTAATTTGGGGCCAAAATACGAAAGACTGGCTACAAACTGCAAGCTGTCCTCCTCTGTCGTGGTAACCTAGGATGTCTCACATTGAAATGGAGGAATCACTAGATCAAAGCATTAAGAATCATTGAACTATCACACAGAGGATTGCACCGAAAATTGCCAACACTTGCAGCGGAATTTTCACAACTGAAAAACGCAAATCATTATTGCATTTACCTTCTAAAACATAAATGTTATTACTATAGCATATTTAATGCTGATTGAAAAAATGCTCATGTAATAGTATTTAAAATATTATATTACTTGGCATTATTAATTACAATAATTTACATGTCTATAGGGTCTTATAGCATATATAAGGCTTCCCTAATCATTAGCTTATATGACTATAAAACAATATAATTGTGGGCACAGGCAATTTTTCATGCTCAACATTTATGAGTTTATATTCTTTTACTTTTGAGTTTGCATCTTTAAATAAAAAGTTTGTACTTGTGTGTATGTCTTCTGCTCTCTTGCCACTTTTTATGCTATCTTACATGATTTTAATAGGCAACATCTAAATTTAGTTTTATTTGTAGAAGAAAAAGTAAGTTGTCTCAGAATGAGAATGTTAAAAACCCGATAGTGAGTAAGTGCGTGAAATTTGAAGGTTTTTTTTTTCCTATCAGAAATATTCATTCAATAACATTTCAGATCATTGCTTCCCGTCTGCCTAGTTTTAAGAGTGGTTCTGTGGCAATCGTTAGCTTCTCTAGGTGTTCTTTTACTTAATTCCATCTTTTCTTTCTGCTTCCTATCTATAGAACACGTCACTCAATCCTGATGACTCCAGGGGAATTAAAGTGTCAACAGGGACTTAAGTGAGTTGATACTGAGGAGACCTGTAGCCTGGTGTTTCCTGGTGCTAACTTGGTGTGCAGTTTAGCAGACGGCAGGCCACTGTTTGCTTTTCATTGTTTTTCTTCAGTAAAATTTTGGGACTGGGTTTGATTGTCAATTAAGATTTTTCTGTATACCAAATTATCTAGTTATAATTACTGTTACCAGTATTGGGGGACTGAAAAGCTGTTCAACTCTTATAACCAACCAGTAAAAAAGTAATTGTTAACATATATTCGGTTTGTACTATGAGCCGGTTCACAGTGCTGTGCACTTTACTATGTCATCTCATTAAATAATTTGTGAGATTCTGTCATTATTCCCATTTCACAGATAGGAATGTGAGGTTTAGAGAGGAGAGGAGCATGTTTAAGTTTATAGAGCTTAATCAAGAAAACTGGCAGTTTAGTCTAAGTATGTTTGCTTCCTAAGCCTCAGCTTGCAAGCAAGTATGAGTGGTAGCTACACAGGCCCTCAGGAAATGAATAAATGAACAGTAGGTGCTGGAGCATGGATCAGGAGCCAGGGCATTTTTCTGCCCTTGCTTGGAGCCTCTTTTGCACAGACACTGGGGGTCTGTCTTTATACTACCTGTCAAATGGTCAAGCAGAGGAGCTCGGCAGCAGCTGGGCCAGCTGACCACCCCGTTGCAGACTCTGTGGATGAGGAAACAGAGATCCCACACAGATTCAGACAGTTTATTATTCCCAGAGCAACAGGCACCGGGTCTGCATCACAGCTGAAGAGCACGGAGTGCGGCAAAGCCCCCATATTATAGTGGAGCTGTGAGCAAACCTGCCGACATTTTGCCCCTAAATCAGACACTATCATTTTTTATCTCAGTTGGAAAATGAGTCTTGCCTTGGCCCCTGGATGAAGACACTAGCTTCCAAGGCTGCCACGTAAAACATTCTGAGTTTACATAAAAGCCAGTCTGAGATGTAGAGTTGTCAAGGAGAACGGCATGCTGACAATACCTAAAGGTGAAAATGCACCAAGAAACAAAATACATTCATACATGTGCCAACCCTTGGATTGCCATCGCATCTGCGTTGCTCAAACTTCTCTTTACAGCCAGGAAGGATGACACAATGTGGAGCATGGGCGTGGATGAGAAATCCCAACGAGTTCTACAGGTTTTTATTTTTTTTCTTTTTCTGGAGCAGATAGTCTGAGTGCAAGTTAGTATAATCCATTTGGAAAATAGTTCGGCAATATTAACAAAGAGATGTAAGTGTATTGATACACACTCAATAGAAATTCCAGGCCTAGGACTCAACCCCAAAGGAATAATCCAAAACCACTGGGAAAAATCCACATAGATCATTTATGATAGCAAAATGGCGATCACAATGTAAGAATAAAATAGATAAATTATGGTGCATTTTCTTAATGAAATATCTTTTTACTTAAAATAATGGCTATGGAATTTTTCTAATATTAATAGTAAGAACATATCTATGATATAATGTTATATGAAAAATAGGGTTAAAATTATAAACCTAATATGAATACAAATATGGTAAAATACTCATTACGGGGAAAGACTCAAAGGCAATTCACTAACTACTATATGTTTGTTGAGTTAGCCTGGTAGAATGAAGAATGAATTTTTTTTCTCTTTTTATAATTCATTGGTAATTTTAGACACATAGATTTTATAACAAAAATATGTATAAGGCTAAAAAATACGTTGTAGTGATGTATTAATGTCATCACTAGACCTAAATCAGAAGCTGTCAATCATTTTTCTTCTTTTTAATGTTAAATCCTTTCATTTGTTAAGATTATTAATTGAAATCTCTCCATTAGAACCATTTGTGTGCCAAGCATGGAACAGCATCTGAGCCTCCGAAGGGAGGTCCTGGAACAGACAGAGTGCTCAGAGGTCACTGTTGGGGCAAAGATGCCCTTCGTGGGACAGGACTCAATTGCCTTTTCCTGGATTACTCCTTAATCTACTCAAATCCCCCCAGGATAAAATGCAAATTCTTACTAGTATTGCAAGGTCCTTAGGAATTAGTATTGGCTTCTTCTTAACTCTCTGGCCCTGTCCATCCTTAATGGAACATCCTACTGACAACATCTCCCCCCAAATAGGCTCCCTCCCTACTACCCCATCACCACCTTTATGCTGAACTGGAGCCACACTGAAATTCTTTACGCTCCTAGAATGTTCTAGGCCCTTTGGCTCCAGGGTTTATCACCTGCTGTTTTATCTGCATGAAGCTCTTTGCCTCCTCAATTCACCCTCGCCAAACCAGTTGTCTCAAGATCAAAATCACTTTCCTCAAGACAGGAAGTGTACGCTCCCCCTGGATCGGCTGCTCCTGCTGTGTCCCCGGGAGCCCTCACCTTAGTCCCTGTGTGATCGTGATCTGAGCCCTCATCCCCTTTGTGTGCTACCAAATGCTCCCTCCGTAGGCCAGGGGATTTTAACCTGGGACTATCTTGGAAAAGGCCAAACATTTGATTCTAAGAGGTAACCATTAACACCCATGCATCTTCTCAAATGCTGACAACAGGGAAGGCAGGTGAGGATCCAGCTTCTATTGTTTTGCAATGACATAAAAACACGGTTTATTTCATAAGTAAATTTTATTGTAGGAAGAGGCACGATCGATCTTTGATGCTGAGCTATCAGATGGACTCGGCAGTGAGCTGGCTGTGTGATGATCCCCCAAAGCTAAGAATAGGCAAAGGCCAGAGCAGGCAGGCACTATGTTTCCACAGGTGAGGGCAGGGACGCAGAGCAGAGAAACATCTGGTGGGTCCCGTGTGACTTGACTTCGATTGCTGCTTTCTTAACATGAGGCATAAAACTACCAGCTATGTACTTGCCTTCCTTTCTATTGAAATTTCACTTTACTGGGATGTGTTTCTATTTCTGATCTAAGTTATTGTCTCATAGTGCTTAGATAAACTTTTCTGTTTTACATTTTTTTTCCCTTAAAAATACACTTCTTGAAATACTCTGTGTCCAATTATCATAATTGGTATCTGAGGTGATCGAGCTTTTGGTAAATTCCTGAAGTATTTATTCCAAGCTAGTAAAAATTCACCCTTGAAGCCACAACTCTGCATGAGAGATGTGCCTTAGAGAATAACAGTAATATCACCACTCCTGGGACTTTTCCTACATGGGTGACTCACAGCCTAAGGGGAGGGAGGGAACAGAACACTTTCTGTCAGGTATAAGCATCACGCCCTTTCCATACTCTGACTTCCTCCTGGGCTGAGAATTACTGACCATTCCTGTGTGAATAAGTCACATCTTGCAGATAGGTGGGATCAAAACATGTGGAAAATAGCTCTATTGTTAAACAGAGAATTAGGTGAAATCCTTGACATGCAGAGAAATTGAAACATATTTTAGATGGATTATATGGACAAAAATTTTTTAAAAAATTTTTCTCCAAGTTAAAATATCTGTAGATAGGTTAGGAAAAAAATGTTTTTGAAAACTTACGTGCTAGGAATTTTTTTTCCAAATTTCTTCTTTTTCTTATTTCAAATCACCGTTTACTTATTTTTCCCCCCAAAGATCAATAATACCCATTACTGTGTGCTTCTAGTCTGCAGCATTTTCAAGGAAACCAAATGGGAGAAGGTTTCAGGCCTGACAAGTTTACCCACCTGCTCCGTAACATCCTTGACTCTGGGACTCTAGAGATACCTAGCTTTCGTTTTGGAGCCATTTTCTTTAACAAATAAATAAGTAGTGCGAAGATGAGGACCACAGTCCTATTCGTGGAAATGAAAGAGTGTTTGTTATGAGCAAGCCTGTCTGAGCTCTACAAGGGGTGCATCATTTTTAAAGAACTGTTTCTAGGGTAGTAGGTGTTCAATGCTCCAAATCGTGTGGAGAATATAAAGGAAAAAAGCCACCAAGTTGTTAATATTTTTGACCCATGCAGTGATTAGATTGCATTCCCCCGAAGACTTTCTACTAACACATCTGAGCTTGAAATCATCTAAGCCAGCACCGAGAGGCGAATCAATGGAGATTTCATCAGGGCGAGCGCAGCTGCCCGGACCAAGGGCCGCTCTGCGCTCCATCTTCCCATCCATGCCGGCGAGGGGCAGGAGGGGTTTCTGCTGACGTTAGAGATTTGAGCTGAAAAGTAAAGCTGCTTTTTGGAATATAATTCATGTTGGCACTTAAATCATTTGTGTCTGTGTGTTTTCTTTTTGTTGCATTTTTCTCCTCTGAAGAACCTTGCCAGGCGGTATGTAAGGTGACCTGACTGTGGCAGAGAGAGCGTTCTGTGTGGTTTGTCTCCCACCCACGCACAACACACTTTGCAGACTTGACAGAGATGGATCAGCCCTGGTGAAGAGCAAACAACAAACCAAAAATACCCTCCTCCGAAAAATACCCCGGTGTGAAGTTCTTTCTGAGAAAGACTGGCCTATTTCTTTAAAGTGGAAAAAAAATTATATAAAATAACAAAAATAGATTTTTTTTCCCTCAAGACTCTTGTTTATTCAGATGATATCAATTCTGTTTCCACCACAACGGGACTTAGTTGCTACCCGGAGATTTATAGAAAGTCAGAAAGATGCGCCTGCACAGGTGTTGCTGTGAGAGAGCTGTGCTGCTCTCGCGGCTCAGTGGAAGGTAGATGTGCAATAATGCAGCACACTCTCATACGAGCAGTGAACTTCATGGGAGTATTTATAAAGCAGCGTGTTTACATCAGTGGTGCTATGCAAGTAACAAATAATAATAACATTGTGAAGAAAATTAGCTCCTTAGATGCATAACATTTAATATGTAGCTCTGTATAATTAATATCCTGCAATTTAATGTGTTACTCATTTTCTTTTTTTTTTCCTCCCCTTTACTAGGAAGAAAGAAACAGAATTTGTTTAATTAAATATGGCATTTTCACAGTAGTATAGAGCCAAAATATATCACGCTGGATTAATCTGATTTCCTACCCCATACATTTAAAACTGGGCCCTAGTTTGTTAATTTACAGCGTGCCTGCCCAGATTATTTGTAAATACTGTTACCTCCTCACTGTTATCTTCGTCGGCATGCCTCACGTATGCACAGAGCTCCTTACACTTTCAGACAATTGTATATACATCTAATCAGTTGTTTTCCACCGGGGGCGATTTTGCTTCCTGGGGGACATTTGGCAAAGTCTGGAGACGTCTTTGGCTGCTGCACCCAGGGAAGGGGCAGTTCTGTCGGTGTCCAGGGGGTGGGGCCAGGGGATGTCCCCAGGTGCACGGGCAGGCCTCGCAGCTGAGCGTTACTCAGCTCAAAGGAAAATCAGTAAGAAAAAATCAAACAACCCTATCAAAAAGTGGGCAAAGGACATGAATAGAAATTTTTCAAAAGAAGATATAAGAATGGCTAACAAACATGTGAAAAAATGTTCAACATCTCTAATCATCAGGGAAATGCAAATCAAAACCACAATGAGATATCACTTAACTCCAGTGAGAATGGCCTTTATCAAAAAGTCCCAAATCAATACATGTTGGCGTGGATGCGGAGAGACAGGAACACTCATACACTGCTGGTGGGACTGTAAACTAGTGCAGCCCCTATGGAAAGCGATATAGAGATTCCTTAAACAGATTCAAGTAGACCTTCCATACGATCCAGCAATCCCATTATTGGGCATCTACCCAGAAGAACAAAAGTCATTCTATAATAAAGACACCTGCACCCGAATGTTTATAGCAGCACAATTCACAATTGCTAAGATGTGGAAACAACCCAAATGTCCATCAATTCATGAATGGATTAGTAAAATGTGGTATTTGTATACCATGGAGTATTACTCAGCTATAAGAA
>CM052437.1:3731454-3777216 GCA_028533085.1 Varecia variegata
ACAACATATTTTGGGTGTAGGTGAGGCATATTCTGTAAATAAGTAAATACATACATTTTTATTTATATAAACAGAAAATATGGCTCCCTGTCATTTAGGATGTAGGGAAATTGTTAGAGTAGGGAAATTCATGTAAAGTAAAAGTAAGGTAATAGATGTATGTGCGCACGCGCAGAGTGGCATGCTGATAAATTTAATAGGTGGCTTTCTAACAACAGCAGCAACAAAACCCTCCTTTGTAGAGTTTGCCGATTTCCATGGTGTAAATACTACTCCCATGGCTAATTTGAAGCAACCATTAGTTTAAGAACCAGCTTGCACGATTCCTAAAGCACAAGTTGGCTTTGCAGATAGATGCTGGAGTGGTCCAAGCTCAAAGTTCGAACTAAATTCAGAAAAGGAAGGCTACGTTGTACGTGTCTGTGGACTGAGATAGTCTGAAAAGGTCTCAGGCAGCACAGATAGACAGACGCATCTTAAAAGGTTCATAACACTTGGGAAAACATTGCAGCCATCTCACTCATTCCTGACATATTCATTCATTTGTATATTCAAAACATTTCTATAAATTATAACTGGATACCAGGCCCTTGCTATAAAATTTAAAAACAAGGAAATATAATCTCTGCCCTCCATGGGCAGAGAGTCAGAGAGACGTAAAGTATAAAATAATGTTGTGGACACAAGGCTGGAGCTCTGCACGTGAAATCAGAGAACAGTTAACCCTGCCTGGTGGGGAAGGTCAGGGAGTGTCCTGGGGGTTGTAAGGAGAGGGCGAGAGGACCTCCCCAGGCAAATGCAGGCCAGAGAAGAGCATTCCGGTTTAAGGTTATTTGCGTGAAATAACAAGCAGAGGAAGCATGGCGTGTGGAAAGCTACAACAGATCATGCTGTGGCATAGCACACATTTGAGGTGACAGGTGCAAGCAGGAAGCGTGGCAGGACCTGGGGAGACCTGGATTCTGAGAGACCTCTGGGCCCTGGTAAGGAGCACAGAGTTTCAGCTGAGAGCCTTGCTCCACTGCTGCTGTGATTTGAGCAGGTGACCACATTTCCATTTTAGATGAGTCATGTGAATGGATTTGCTGTATGTGTTGGGCTTGAATGGCTAAGACCAGAGGCAATGGGACCCTTTCAAAGGCCATTGCCATCGTCCAGGCAAGATTTGATGAGAGCATCAACAAAGGCCACAGAATTAGGAACAGAGAAGAATCTATTACAGGTCTTGTACAGTTCATAACTTGTCTTCCAGTTTGACCTTTATACTTAGCTTTGATTGTAAGCCAAGCAATATCATTATGTATAAATTTGGGTTTAAATATTAAAGGAAATAACATGAATTTTTAATTTGCTAGTTTGAACTGTCCTATTTTATTAAATTTCAGTTTAGTCATGCAACAGACTTTTATGGATGTATTAACCTGGAAAATAATTCATATATAATGTATTCTTGTTTTGATAGAACATATGATACTTATTTTTTAATTTTCTTTTACATTTTAAAACTCATTCATTACTAGATTAGTTTTTGTGTCAAATGGATAAAAGCGTAATTAAAATTTTCCCAAATGATTATTAATTTTAATTGTGGAATGTCTGCTAGAGTTTGGTCAGTAAAAGAGAGAGTAAAGTTAATTATAATATTACTTCAGGTCTAGAAAACTTAAAATGCCTGGAGCTTCCAAGATTGAAATATAGCCCTTTTGATGGCTCATGATTAGATGTACTTTTCTGTCTCTGCAAATATAACAGAGTAACTGAGATCCAAAATGACAAACAAACAAAAAATCACCATTGCTAGGATCTAAAGAGGAAAAATAATAAAAGTGTGCTGTTTTTTCTTTATATTTCTTGACAAAGCTTATCTTTGGGTTAATTTCAGTACTGGAGGTTCTTACAAATAATGTACTGTCTTTGCAAAAACATTGATTTTAAAATTTAAATTAAACATATTTAAAGAGTAGTGAAAACACTTGAGAGCCACTTGAGTTTGCATTTAATATACAATAATTAGAAGTTTTAGTCCAAAGTACATTTTTCCTTCTAATGTTTTATGAAATGCATGATTGATTTCCTTTTTTGTTAATATAATCAAATAATTTCATTTTGAAATGCATTTTTCATTAGAAAATCAACATAACCACATTAAAGAACATTTGTGGACTGCAAAAGGAGATTTCTACTTTAATGTTTATTGCAGAATTTTGTAATAGCAAAACAACAGAAACAAAATGTCTACCAATTAAAAAAATGGTTAAATAATCTAGCATGGGATATAATCTGACAGTTAAAATAATGAGGTAGATATTGACATAAAAAGATATATTAACATAGCACAATGTCAAAGTCTTAGTGTTGAGTGCAAACATTAAGTAACAAAACAATCCATAAACACAATATTTATGTAAACACACACATAACAATAGGTATTATAAATACATAGAAAAGGGACTTCACAAATAAGCACATCAAATTAATGAGATAAATTACCTCTAGGATGTTTGTGTATATTTATACATTTGGTGAGAGATAGAAATAGGTTTAGGGATACAATCAAAAGGGATTTAACTTTGTTTGTTATGTTTTGATATTGCTATCATAATACTGTATACATTTATTAATATATTCATGGCAAAATTAATAAATAAAAAAATAGAAAACTAAGATGTTGGAAGGCTCATGGTTCCAACACAAAACTGGTTAAGATTTGATATGTTTCTTCCATTCTTTGTTCTATTTAAAAATATATACATATTAATATAATTAGACCATAGTTAAAAATTCCCTCATTTTTCCATCCAATATTTTAGTATATTGTTACACAGTTGATATAATTGGGGATGTGCTCTGATTTATGAAGCAATTCTCTTCGGAGGTTTTTCATTTGTGTCCTATATTTTAATACCAATAATGAATATTTTGTGCATATAGATTGATCCCATATTTTGAAGTGTTTCCTTAGGATAGATTTGATGAATAATTATTGGGTCAGAAGATAGGCACATTTCTGTGGTTTTCATCTTATCTTTCATAAGGAATGTTACCTGTGCTCAAGAGCCTACTCACACATGTTACAGATTTGTCTTGTTTCAGATCCTTAAGCAGATCCAGTGAACTCACTTGTTTTGTTTTGCTTTGTTTTAGGAGGCATAGGTGGTACCAGGCTAAATCCCCACAAGATAGGAAGACGTCAAACTTGAGACGGGCGGGAGACAGAGTCAACATCCCACATTAATCTGCTCATTTCTCCTGCAAGTGTCCACGGGGCACTGGGGGCCTTGTACAGTGGTTGGCCCAGAGTTGTTGGTGCTCAATGACTATGTATATAAATTAACTTGCAGATAAGCAGGAGCAATCTGAGTTAAACCCCAGCTAAAACAAAAAGGTGATGGAAGCCGCAGCAGCCCAGGTGGCATCAGACCAGGAGGTCTGGAGTTATTTGCTGACAGCCGTTCTGTTCCCACAGGTCCTTTCTGGGTAGACAGAAAGGCTGTGCAGTCTGAGCTGTGCATCTGGCCGTGGTTTTGATGCACCCAAGCGTGAAGGTCCAAGATCATTCAGGTCAAGTCACAATGAGTTCACAGATTGTGCATCTATGAGAGACTATCTGTAAGTAGATAGAGGGAAAATTGATTTCCTGCATCAGAACACGTCGGTGCGGTGTATCTATCCTGGTGCTCATGAGCCAATAGCACTCCCCTCCGCAATTTTTTAAAGCTTTTTATTTTAAAATAATTATAAATACACAGGAAGTTACCAACTTGGTACAGAGTGATTCCATGTACACGTCACTCAATTATAGCATTTGTCCCAATGGTTACATCTTGCATAATTATGGTACAATGTCAAACACAGGACTTGATATGTCTACAATGTGTATGTATAGTTCAGTTACATTACCATATTTCAGATTTATGTAACCACCACTAAAAATAAGATATAGAACCATTCGATCACCACAGAAACCTCTCTATGCTGCTTTTTAATAGTCACATCCCCCGGCCACCCCACCCCCATACAGTACCTCTAAACCCTGGCAATAACTAACCTGTTTCACATCTTTATAATTTTATCATTTTGAGAATGTTATATAAATGGGATTATATAGTATATGACTTTTGAGTTTGACTTTTTTCACTCCCGATAATTTCCTTGAGATCCATCCAAATTAATGCCTGTATACATACGTACTTCCTTTTTATTGCTAAGTAATATTCCATGGCATATATGTTACCCAGTGGTAAACAAAATACCACATTTTGTTTAACCATTTACCTATCGAAGGACTTTTGGGCTGTTTTCTAGTTTGGCCTATTACAGACAAAACTTCTGTATACAATCTTGTTCAGATTTTTGTGCTAACAAAAGTTTTCATACCTCAAGAATAAATATACTTGTGTGCAATTGCTAAGTCAAATGCTAATTGCATGTTTGGTTTTATTTTTAAAAAGGCAGCCAAATTTTTTTCTAGATTTACTGTGTCATATTACCATCTCACTAGAAATGCACCTCCATATCCTTGCTGGTATTTGATATTATCACCATTTTTTTTTTTTTGAGACAGAGTCTCACTCTGTTGCCCAGGCTAGAGTGCCATGTTGTCAGCCTAGCTCACAGCAACCTCAAACTCCTGGGCTCAAGCAATCCTCCTGCCTCAGCCTCCCGAGTAGCTGAGACTACAGGTGTTTGCCACCATATCCAGCTAATTCCTTTTTTTTTCTTTCTATTTCTAGTTGGCCAGCTAATTTCTTTCTGTTTTTAGTAGAGATGGGGTCTCTCTCAGTCTAGTCTCAAACTCCTGACCTCAAGCAATCCTCCCACCTCAGCCTCCCAGAGTGCCAGGATTACAGGCATGAGCCACCACTCCTGACCTATCACCATTTTTATGTATTCTAATGGGTGCATAGTGATATCTCATCGTGGTCTTAGTTTGCATGTCCCCAATGGCTATTGTTCGAAAGATGTTCCAAAGATGTTGACCATCTTTTCGCATGCTTGTTTGCCATCCATACTCTCCCCTCAGTTACAGATAGCTTCACATCTCTTGCCCATTTTTAAATTGGATTGCTTGTTTTTTTTGCCATTGTGTTTTGAGAGCTCTTAATATAAATTATACCTTTTGTCAAAGATGTGATTTGCACGTTTTCTCTTAGTCTGTAGCTTGCATTTTCATTTTCTTTATAGGGTCTTTCGTGGGACAGACATTTTAATTCTGATCAAGTCAAACTTTCTATTTCCTCTTTTATGGACCATGCTTTTGGTGTTGTGCCTAAGAATACTTCGCCAAGTGCTAGCTCTTGAAGACTTTTTCCTAAAGGACTTGTAATTTTACACTTAATATTTAAATCTTGATTCATTTTAAGTTAATTGTTGTATGTTATGAGGTTTAAATCAAGCTTCAGGTTTTTGCCTATAGATGTTCAACTGCTCTAACGTCATTTATCAAAAAGACTATTCTTTTTCTGTGAATCGTTTTTTACACCTTGTTTAAAAATTATTAGGCTAGACAGGCAGTCCCTGGGTTATGGAGTTACAGCATTCCATACTTACAAACAGGCTCCCAAGTCTCCCCATAAGGATAATTTATAATTAAACAATGAAATTAATAATTTCAGAACTTGTTTCTTCCATGCATGTATAAAACCCACATGGTAAGTGGTTCATTGGCACAATGTCTTTACACTAGCGTTTACTCACAGCATCACTACCGTCTTAACTTTTTTACTCTATTTTGTGAATCTATGTTTACCCTTATGACTATGGTTCCAAACCAAAAGTACACTGCAAGTCCAGGTGAGCCTGCAGCAAAGAGAATTTGCAATGGAAGCAAAAGTAGAAATAATTAAGCCTTTGGAGAAACACCATCATTCATTGGGAAAGCATGGGCTCCAATTGTTCGACTATCAGAACAACTATAAAGGATCAGGTGAGAATAGTGGAGCACGTGGAAGGCAGTGCTCCAATGAAAACATCAATTATTACTAAGCAGTGTAGTGGATTAATTACTGAAATGGAAAGGCTATTATTGATTTGCTTAGAAGAGCATAAGCATAGAAGAAGCATAAGAAGAAGAATAAGCATAACATTCTTGACAGCCTAGAGCTGATAGAACATTGGTGACTGTTAACCTTTAATATTCTTTTTTGAAATTTCTCCATTTCCTATCTAAACTTTTTGTATGGGTTTGTTTTTATGTTCTGTTTGTTTGAATTAAAATGACACAATACTTTCAGTGACTTATTATTACAGTACAGGGTATTATTGCTATTATAGTATTACATTGCATTATATTGCCACATATAAGCCATTATAGTATTGTCATTATTGTTATTATTATTACCATATATATGGTGTTTATCAGAGATCCAAGTTACATACAAATTCAACCTAATGTCATTTGTAGGAACATATTTCATCCATAACCCAGGGACCACCTGTACTTCTGTGGGACCATTTTTAGGTTCTTTATTCTGTTCCCTTTATCTTTTTTCTATTATCTTCCACAAATATCATATGACCTTGATTAGTGCGGCTTTATAAGTCTGGAAATTTCGTAATGTGCTTCCTCTAACTTTATTATTCTCTTTCAGAATTACCTTATCAAAATTTTAGTTTATTTGTATTTCCTTGTAAATTTTAGAATACTCATTTCTATATCACAAAATATTTTCTGGCATTATGATAGGAATTGCATTAAATTGGTGTGTCAATTTGAGGAGATTTGAAAACCTCACTATGTTAAGTCTTCAAATCCATGAACATGGTATGTCTCTTCATTTATTTAGATCCTTCTTAAAAAAAATTTATTAGCATATTGTAGTTTTAGCATATAATTTTTGTGCATATTTTGTTAGATTGACACTGGAGTATTTGATAATCTTTGAATAACTGTAAATAGTATTGTAATTTTTATTTTCACAACTTCATTGCTAGTATATAGCAATACGATTTATTTTTGTATGTAGATCTTATGTCAAGTGATAATGCTGATATCACTTGTTAGTCCTAATAATTTTTGTAGATAATTTGAGATTTTTCTATGTAGACCATAATGCCATCTGCAATAAAAATCAGTTTTATTTTTTTTGTTTCTAGTCTATATGCCTTCTATCTCTTTTACTTTCTTTATTTAACTAGCTAGTGTCTCCAGTAATATGTTGAATGGTTATAGTGAGAGTGGATATCCTTTCCTGCCTCCTAGTCTTAGGGGCAAAGTGTGCAGCCTTTCATCATTTATGTATGATGTTTACCATAGGTTTTTGCTGATGCTCTTTAGCAAGTGAACAAGTTCTCTCTTCCTAAGTTTCTGGAACTTTTTTCCTAAGTTGTTATGTTTGTTTTATTTTTTTATACACTATTTGATAAAATCATATGATTTTTCTTCTATACTTGTTTACATTAATTACACTGACTGATTTTCAAGTACTAAATAACCCTTCCATCCCTGGAATGGAACTCACTTGGTAATGGTGTTAAATTCTTTTAATATGTTCTGAAATTCTATTTGCTAATATTTTGTTAAGAATTTTTGGCATCCATATCTATGATGGATACTGGTCTGTAGGTTTATTTTTTTGTACTGTCTTTGTCTGATTTTTGGTAGGAAGCTAATCCTGGCTTTGTAAAATGAGTGAGAAGTATTGCCTCTTCTTCTATTTTGTGCAAAATTAGTGTTAATTTTTTAAGCTTTCAGTAGGATTCTCCAGTGAAGCCATCTAGGCCTTAAAATTTCTTTTTTGGAAAGTTCTAAATTATGTGTTCAATGTCCTTAATAGTTATAGGGATATTCAAATGATTGGTTTCATATCGGAAGAGTTGGAATAATTTTTTTAAAGAATTGTTACATTTTATCTAATTTATCAAATTTATATGTGCAGAATTTTCTATAGTATTCATTTATTATATCTTTGCTGTCTTCAGGGTCTGTGGAGATATACCTTGTTTTATTACTGATGGTAGTAATTTGTGTCTTCTCTCTTGTTTTCTTTGTCAGCTTTGGTCAGGGAATGTCAATTTTATTGATCATTTTAAAGAATCAACTTTATATTTCATAAATTTTTCTATTTCTTTGTTTTCCATATGTGCTTTCTGTATAGTTTTTCCACTTTTGATTTTATTGATTTCTAATCTTTTCTTTCTTACTTTCTTCCTTCTGTTTGCTTTGGGTTAATTGTGCTCTTTTTCTCCCAGTTTCTTGATGTGGAGGCTTAGCTTATTGATTTAATTTTCTCTCCTCTAATATAAATCATAGGGTCACAAATTTTCTACTTACTCCTGCCTGAGCCACATGTCAAAACTCTTGATATGCTGTATTTTCATTTTCATTCAGCTTCTTGTATTATTTAATTTTCCTTGAGACTTCTCTTTGATGCATACAGATTATTTGGAAATGTATTAATTTCTGAGTGGTCATACATTCTCCTGCTTGATTTCTGTTATTGATTTCTAGTTTGGTTCCATTACAGACAGAGAACATACTCTGAGTGGTTTCAATTTTTAAAAACTTATTGAGTTTGCTTTATGGCCAGGAGATGGTCTATCTTTGTTTATGCTCTATGGGTTCTTAGAAAGAAAGCCTATTCTACTGTAGTTGGGTGGAATGTTCTATAGATATCAATTAGATCCTCATTGATGATGATGTTACTGAGTTATATGTCCTTGCTGATTTTTTGTCTAGTTATTTTATTGTTGAGTGGGGGTGTTGAATTCTCCAACTATAATTGTGAATTAATCTATTTCTCTTTTCAATTTCATTGCTATATGCTTCACATTATTTTGCAGTTCTTTTGTTTGATGCATACACACTTAAGTGCTTTGTCTTCTTGGCAGATTCACACTTTTATGATTATTGAATGTCCCTCTTTATATCTGGTAATTTTTTATGTCTATTTTATCTGATACTAGTATAACTATTACTGCATTCTTTTGATTAGTGTTTGATGTATCTTTTTTCAACCTTTTTTATTCAACTTATCCAAATGATTATATTTAACTGACTTCCTTGAATAAATTATATAGTTGTGTCATATTTAAGCTTTATTTTTTAATCTACTTTGCCATTCTCTGTCTTTTAATTGTTTTAGGATAATTTACATTTAATGGAATGATTGATTTGTTTTGTTCTGGCTGTTTGTTACCTCTGGGTTTTTTAAAATTTTGTTTATTTATTTATTTTATTTCAGCATATTACAGGGGTACAAATGTTCAGGTTACATATATTGCCTTGCCCCACCTGAGTCTGAGCTTCAAGTGTGTCCATCCCCCAGATGGTGTGCACCACCCCCATTAGGTGTGAATACACCCATTCCCTCCTCCCCCCTGCCACCTGCCTGACACCCAATGAATGCTTCTACTATATGTGCACATAAGTGTTGATCCATTAATACCAATTTGATGGTGAATACATGTGGTGCTTGTGTTTTCATTCTTGTGATACTTCACTTAGTAGAATGGGTTCCAGCTCTATCCAAACAAAATGGATCTAAATACAAATGAAAAAAAGGCATTCTATAAAAAAGACATCTGCACTAGAATGTTTATAGCAGCACAATTCACAATTGCAAAGATGTGGAAACAACCCAAGTGCCCATCAATGCATGAGTGGATTAATAAAATATACAATGTATTTTTTTTCCTTTGGGTGGATGCCCAGTAATGGGATTTCTGGATCAAATGGTAGTTTTACTTTTAGCTCTTTGACGTATCTCCATATTACTTTCCACAGAGGTTGTACTAATTTGCGGTCCCACCAACAATGTACGAGTGTTCCTTTCTCTCCGTATCCATGCCAACATTTATTGTTTTGGGACTTTTTGATAAAAACCATTCTTACTGGAGTTAAGTGATATCTCCTTGTGGCTTTGATTTGCATTTCCCTGATGATTAGAGATGTTGAGCACTTTTTCATATGTTTGTTGGCCATTAGTCTGTCTTCTTTTGAAAAGTATCTGTTCATGTCCTTTGCCCACTTTTTAATGAGGTTGTTTGATTTTTTCCTTGCTAATTTTCCTGAGTTCTATATAGATTCTAGTTTTCGGCCCTTTATTGGATGTGTTAACATGTGAATATTTTCTCCCATTCTGTAGGTTGTCTGTTTGCTCTCACGATAGTTTCCTTGGCTGTGCAGAAGCTTTTTAATTTGACTAAGGTGGTGAAAGACCTCTACACAGGGAACTACAAAATGCTGAGGAAGGAAATAGCAGAGGACATAAACAGGTGGAAAACCATGCTCATGGTCATGGGTCGGCAGAATCAACATTGTTAAAATGTCCACACTACCCAAAGTGTTCTACGAGTTCAATGCAATCCCTATTAAAGTAGCAACATCATTTTTCACAGAACTAGAAAAAATAATTCTACACGTCATATGGAACTGGAGAAGACCCCATAGAGTAAAAGCAATCTTAAGCAAAAAACAAATCGGGAGGCATCCATTTACCAGTATTCAAGCTATTCTACAAGGATTTAGTAACTAGAACAGCATGGTACTGGCTCAAGAACAGAGACATAGACCAATGGAACAGACCTGAGAACCCAGGTAGCCATCCTCATATAGCCATCTAATCTTTGACAAAGCAGACAAAAACATACACTGGGGAAAAGAATCCTTATTCAATAAATGGTGCTGGGAAAATTGGATAACCTCATGTAGAAGATTGAAACAGGATCCGTACCTCACTTCTCACAAAAATCAACTCATGGTGGATAACAGACTTAAACCTAAGGCGTGAAACTATAAGAATTCTATAAGAAAATGTTGCAAAAACTCTTATAGACATCAGCCTAGGGAAAGAATTTGTGAAGATGATCTCAAAGGCACTCACAGCAACAACAAAAATAAATAAATGGGACCTGTTACCTCTGTTTTTTTTTTTTTTTATTTCTTTGTGTTTTTCTACCTTCTAATGGGTTTCTTTAATATACTTTACATTTCAATTTTAATATATCTGTAATGTTTGTGAGTGTATCTCTTTTGGAAATGCTTTTAATGATCACTCTAAACATAACTCTCTCTCTCTCTCTCTCTCTCTCTATATATATATATATACATACATACACCCACACCCACACACATTATATACATATTAAAATTTCTCTCTCTATATATATATATAGTCTACTATTATCAACATTTTACCAGTCTGAGCAAAGAGCAGAAATCTTACCTTCTTTAACCTCCATTTACTTCCACCATTTATAATAATTATCTTAAATATTTTCTCTACATAGATTTCTTCAATTGTCATACATAATTGAGAAAATGCCTGAGGACAGCGGAAGTCTATTACATTTACATATATTTTAGTTCTTTCCACATTTTTGCTTCCTGATGTTTCAAGATTCCTTATTTTATTACATCTTTTCTATTTAGAGAAATTTCTTTAACCATTATTTAGAGTAGGTGCATTGGCAATAAATTTTATTTTTCTTTATTTGAGAATGTCTTGATTTTCCCTGAATTCCTGAAGGATACAGATTTGTAGGTTGACAATTCTTTAGCACTTCAAAAATATTGTGCTATTTATTTCTGCTCTCCATAATTTCTGATGAAAAATCTATTGATAATGAATTGTTTCTAACCTATAGCTAATATGCCACTTCTCACTAGAGGCTTTCAAGATATTTATTTAAGCTTTCAGAGTTAAATTATGATGTGACTTGGCATGGATTTCTTTGTGTTTATACTGTTTGTTATTTGTTCAGCTTCTTGAATCTATAGATTTATGTTTGCAAATTTGGAAACTTCAGCCATTTTTCCTTTGACTACTCAGTTCCATGAATATTTGATCTTCTATTATAGTCCCACAAGTCTCTGAGGTTCTCTTACCCTCTCTCTCATTCTCCTTCTCTGACTGTATTTTTTCTGTTGTTGGATTAAATAATTTGTGTTGTCCTATATTCAAATCCATTGGTTCTTTCTCCTGTCTTCCTTAGTGTGCTGTTGAGCTTATCCAATGCGTTTTTTTTTTTTTCTCACATTGGCTAATTCATTTTTTTTTTTCAGTTTTGTAATTTCTGTATATCTTCTGGTTATGTGATAGCATTCTATATTTTTATTTGATTTAACTGTGTTTGTACTTGCTCATTGAAAAAATTTTATAATAGCTGCTTTAAAATCCTTGTCAGATAATTCTAAAATGTGTGTCATTTTGGTTTTGGTGTCTTATGATTGTCTTTTCTCATTCAATTTGAGATCTTCCTGGTTCTTGGTATGATGAATGATTTTGTGTTCAAGTATGGACATTTTGAGCTTTACGGTTTGAGAACTCAGGATCTTATTTAAATCTTCCAGCTTTCTGGCTGGTGAAGGGAGGCTCCTTCTTTACCACTGGGGGGGCTGATGCTGGTGGGGAGGGGCCCCTTGTTGCTTCTGGGTGAGGATGGAATTCACTCTCTTCACCTGGCCTCTGTTGACACCACTGTTGCTGAAGGAGGAGGGGCACAGTACAGCCCCGCTCATGCAGCCTCCCCAACACCGTGGGTGAGGAGTGGTCTGGGTCATCCTGGGTAGTGGTGCAGCCCTGACTCTCCACTGGGTATGGATGGTTCTACTCCAGGGAGAGGGGAAGGAGCCCCATGACTGGTGAGGGTGCCATTCCAGGCTTCCCAAAGGGCTCACATTGACACCCAGGTGTCTATAAAATAGTGATCCCATTAATACTTCAGGTCATTTATTTTAGCTAAAAATAAATTACCAGCATTGAGGGTGAAAATTAAGTGTTAAGAGAAAGTGAAGGATGGATAGATAAGCTCTTCACTATTTATAGGACATTCAGAACATGCAGGTCATGCAGAGTCTATTCTCCTAAATTTACTATCCGTGGCCCGTCATCATCTGTCTCCAACACAGCTTTCCTACTCTCTCTACTTCTCTATGTTACTTGCCCTGCACTCCAGCCAGATCAGTGGTTTGTGGAGATCCACCCACACCTAACACCCACCCTCTGACACTGGTTCCTTCTGCCCAGAAAACTCTTTTCGTCAACACACTCAACTATCATCCCTCCAGGCCTTGTTTGGAGACCCCCTCGCTGACAAGTCTTGTTCCACTTTCATTCCTCTAAGATCTGAAGTCATCCGTAGCATACTTTCAGCAGATCTCCTGGTACCTTACTAGTATTTGTTCATGCTTATGTGTCCTGGTACCCAGATTACCTTTCAAAGCCTCCAGGGAAAGGTTGGAAGAGTACGTTGCTCAGAAAAAGCATTTTTAATGGCTCTACTTGGGTTCTTTTAGGCCAGTTATTTGAAAGATTGAATGAGGAGAAATCAAAGAGAATCAAATTAAGAGGCAGTGTCTTGAGACACAATAAAATTAAATGATCATATCATTATTGGAAAATGATTTTTAAAACTGAAGGCATCAATAAAGAAGATACAAAAGGAAATTTTATAGTTGTTTAGAAAATAAAAAAAACCTCAAAGTTCATTTTCATGTGCAATTGCAAGAACATATTCACTGCAGGACGAGTTTAAATTCATTTCATTGTTTCCATTATTATTTATCCAACAGTAGTGTCTGGCCAGAGTCTAGTTTATCAGAATTTTTAAAATCACAGTATTCCTTTTTAATTATATTTTAAGCACTAATTTATATCTCCTCACTGAACAAAAATTATTCCTTGCACCTTGATGTATTGAGCAGTTTTGGTGGGCCTTGTTGTGTTTTGTTTTCATTTTCTTCACTGGATCATTTATTTACATTATGTTCAAAAAACGTGCAACAAGAGCTGCATATTCTTAGAATTCTTAAGAAGATATTCAAATCTGAAACATAACGGAGGCTCTCTGAGACAAAGTTTGTTTTGTTGAGTTTGCATTTTTCTTTATGATAGAAAGTCTACAATGTCATTAATGCCCTAGGCTTTTTCTAGCTTTGTGTTTTACCATGAAAAGCACGTGGCTTTCACCTTCCTGTTTGCCCCTGGGTACAAAAGCGATGCTCTATCTCCAACCTCAGCCCTCATTCCAGGAAGGAAGAAGATAAAAGTGACCAGAAAAAAAGAGGTGGCATCTATTCCAGAAAAGCAAACTTTCCCGGAAATTCCCAGCTGACTTAACACTTCCATCTCCTTGGCCATAACTGTGCTGCCCAAGCTGCAAAGAGAAGCTAATAAGTGTCATTCTTTTCTTCTTTTATACTGATATATTACAACCCTAAAAACAAAAAAAAAACCCCAAAACAGTGCTGAATCTATGAAGGAGTGAAGAGTGGATTTCAGATAGGAAACTAGCAATGTTTGCCTCACTGGGGGCAATATTAACTCTTAGTACTAGCAGATAAAAATTTACCTAGTTCTTAAAAGGCAAGTCCCCAGTGCCTTTGATCATAATGTAGATGTGTTTTCCCGAGGAGCAGCTCTTCTGCAAACACCGTGAGACTTGGCTGGGTGACCCCAGGGCCCAGGAGGCCCCACTGTTCTGTGTGCTTCCTCCCTCGACAGCACTCTGCCCTTATCAGCATCCGCTTATTCTTGGACCTCACGCTGATGTCTGCATCCCCTTTTCATGTCAACCACCAGGACAAATGTCACAATTTCTATATGTGCTTTGATGCCACGTTTTGAGTTGAGGAGTTTTCCTTTGTGTTTCAGGAGTGGGTAATATCCCCATTGCTGACAAAATGTCTAAGGGATTGCTTAAAAATGACCAGTGTATATGGGGTGCCTATAAGGAACCCCATTTTTACCACCCGTTCAGCACAGAGCAGTCTCCCCTTAGCACGTACTACTACGTGCAAACATATCTTCGCTATAGTACGTGCATTTTAAAATAACCACAGATCAGACAGAAAGGCAGAAACAGAAAACACAATCAACCTTTCCTCTGTCTGAACCACGTCAAGTTATGTGGTTGTAACTGATAACCTATCTGCATTAGAAATGCTTCCTTTTGTCAGCACTGTAGCTTTTGTTAATTTTTTTTTTTTTAAGGAGAAAAAAAGTTTCTCAACTTAGCATAGCAAAGCCCCTTTCTAAAGGGTCTATAAATAATTTTGAATTCCTGGTGCTGCCTCGAAATGTAGCTCTTCTGAGCTGCAATGTCGGCTATTTCTCTGAAACTGGAGTAGTCATTCAAAAATAGTTTCACTCAATTTAACTGCCTATTGAACCCTCTAAATTACAGATATTAAGTCTTTGGTTTCACAACAAACTTAATGAACAGTTCTGACAATCTATAAGCAAGGCCACTGGAAATTCATGGGCCAGATGGAATCACAGATTACACCATTTTCCTACTGGCCTGCAATTTTCTGGCACCTGGATCGACATTCCAGGGATACATATTATGTCTGGTGTGATGGTCCCTGCCTCTAATAACTGAATTTGTGTTCTAGAAAGCTCGTTGCAAGCAGAGAAATGGCTGCTAACTTTTACTCACGATTCTTTGCAATATCAAGCTAGAGCTGAACCTATTGGTATTTAGAATGCAAGGTGATCTAAGGAGGCCCTGTAAGGAGAAATTCACCTGAAGCAGAAGAGGGGCTGTGGGACCAGGCAGGGCGACACGTGGGACTAGACAGGGTGACGCAAAGAGAGCAATGGATGGAGAGAGAAATCTGTGAAATCAGAC
The DNA here is from genome assembly GCA_028533085.1 of Varecia variegata. Lineage (NCBI taxonomy): Eukaryota > Metazoa > Chordata > Mammalia > Primates > Lemuridae > Varecia > Varecia variegata. The sequence continues at coordinate 3,747,028 of CM052437.1, forward strand.
GGTGAGAGATAAGGAAGAAAATACACCCATTAGCACAGGAGGAAAAGCAGGCATTTTGAAATGCAGGATATTCCCCCAAGAATCTCTTGATTATTCACAGCAAAATTAGTATTAATGACACACATTTTGCTTTAAACATCCCACATATCTGCTTTATAGTGATTTTAAGGGGAATGAGCTAATCCCTGAGAGATTCTTTCCACGTCCTGAAATGTGGCCAAGTGTCCGTGACAAGATTGGATACAGGGGTCTGTGAGGATGTGAATCAATTTTCCCACTCAGAATGCTCCGGACTGCAGCCCCTGTGTGCGGTGTGGTATAAATGTCTCTTTTCCAAGAACACGTATCACTCTTTTCCCCCCATATTCGTATTTACCATGCTGTAGTCCAGCGATTTATTTATTCATCTGTTATATACCCCTCTGTCTTCCTCAGAGCAGGCGAAGTGCTCCTGACCCATCTCCACGTCACCCTTGTCAATGGGAGGCCTGGAAAACAGTGAACTCTTGGGAAATGTTGGTTGACTAAATGTACATTCCAATTTCCTCGGGCATGTCCAATGATTTCCTCTTGTAAGAAGCAGAAAACATTTAAAACATGGATTTTTTACTCAAAGGAGAGAAGATCATCCTACAGAGAAGACAAAACAAAACTTCCAATACTCAAATATCCAAAAGGCAGAGAACAGCCCTGCGTGTGGTCAGCAGTGTCGTGCCTTCTCTTCAAAGGACTTTGTGGACATTATTTCTCCTCAAGGCTTCTTGCTCGGCCCATTGTAGACATGGGGGTGGGAACAGAGTGGATGTTCAACCCTCAGGAAGCAGGAATCTGTCTCCATGTTCCTTTGGATAGAATGTCCTTGGCATTATATATTCCACAAAAAACTTGTTTTTAAAAAATAACTACAGAATGGAATGGTTTGATAGCAGAGGCTGAGCCCTGGAGGGGTGGCAGTGCGACTGCCTTATTTTATAGATGCAGAGGCAAAGCCCACGTGGGAGAAGCGAGTCCCCCATGTGAGTGGGGCCACTTCATGGTCAGTGCCATGCTGCCCACCTAGGGTCCCTGCACCCTTGGCATACTAAAATCTGGCAAGTGACTTATGAGGGTTATTTTCATATTTTTTTTTAAATATATAATGAAAATCAGATTTTTGCCGTCTATTGAGTTGCCAAAATAGCTAAAAAATTAGTTGTTTTGTAGATGAGAGGGAGCTGATTTTTTTTTTTTTTTTTACTTCTGGCTGAAATTATGGTGGCGCAATTTGGTTAAATTCATTATTTGATGATGGGTGGGTAGGCAGAGACGTGCCAGTGATTCCTAAATTATGATAAATGTTATGCACTATTTGTTAAGTGTACTTTGTTTTGGTTTTTAGGCAATCTCTGAAGTTTCATTGAAGAGTATGAAGAAGAGTCCATGCTGGGAGAAAGTCAGCTGTGTCTGAGAGAGGATGCTCACCAAATATCCCATCTTCTTCTCCAACTTGTCCTGAGCTCCTGGCTGTCAGACACAGCCAGATACCTGTAAAATGTGAGCAAAAGTGATGCGCTTCATTCCCAGCCTGGGGCAGTGACAAGCTCTCACGCAATTCACTCATTTTTCCACCCTCCCTGCAGTGACCTGAGAGTCCCAAATGGTTCCAAATGCAGGAGGCTCATTCTCACCCCCAGCCGCCCCCAGTCCCTCCAGCACACAGAGCAGGAGGCAGAAACCAACCCCTGTGAGGCAAACCATGGAGAATTCAGATCCTTGGGAACTTCAGTGTACACGAAATTAACCTGACTAGGTCAAGATCTAATTCGTCCAACACTTAACTACCCTGTCAGGTGCTTTTGAATCACAATTTCATTTAATTCTTATGAAGGCCCATGACAAGAGCTGTGATATCTCCACTTATTTTGGGGGGGTTATAGATGGAGGAAGAGCTGAGACTCCGTGAACCTGCATTCACTTCTAGGGCCCCACATTTAGTAAATAGCTGAACAACGGGACTGGACTCCAATTCTTGCAGACCCCCCGCCCACACAGTCCCCACTCACCAGGTCAACAGAGGGACACTGAAAATTCTCTAAGAAAGTGGCAGAGTCCTCCCGAGTTCAAGCCACTGCTCCATGACCTTCCCCATCCTGAAACAACTATTTTGTTGTTGTTGTTTAAAGCATGTTCAAAAAGAACCCTCTGCCATCATCCCCATCATGGCCATCATCGGACATGCAATACCTTTCCTTTTCTAAAAAAAATAAAAAATAGTGGATCGATTTTCTTAACCTCAACCTTAAATTTTGTGTCCGATGTATCAATCACTGTGCTAACTTTGACAAAGGAAGTCTGAAGTTGTTTACTGTGGCATTTGCAATGACAAGCATCACATCAGATGCAACGAGTCAGATTTGCATATATTTCAGATTATCTAAGGGGATTTTTCTTCCTCTCCTCCATCTCCTGCTCAGTTATGTATCTGTTTTCTTTTCCTTCAAGTAGGCCGTGTATCGCCAGAAAGGTTAAATGTAAAAGTCAGCAGTCTCTGGCAGAGACGCATGCGGAGATGGAGCTGTGCTGTGCTGCTCTCAGACTGATTAAATACGGGATGCCGAGGGAGTAGAATGAGGCCGGATCATACTTTAGCAAATGAAAGTAATGCAATAGAATGCAGCTTTAGGGTCTAATTTAAAAATATAATGCAGGCACCAGCAGAAGCCTTTAAAATATCAGCAGCTGTCTGTACGCCACATTTCATATAGAGGACAGAGTGCATTCACGGGCAAGTGATCCACAGAACTGTTCGGCTCCCTTTATATTTCCTAGTGCTCCCATTTCTTCTAAATACACTTTATTTAAAGAAAATTTTTACGTCTATTTTTCCATATGCTGTTGCAGAATTACTCGAAATCAACCTCAGAGATAGCTTAAAATATTAATTCCTGTATACATTTTTCTTTCAACTTCCCTCCATCCAGCATTTATTTAGAACCTACTATCTGCAGACTGTAAAAGGAAGACTGTTACCTTCAGGGGCAAAAACTGGAAATATTGCAGGGAAGCTGGCTGGCACTGACTTTCCTTTTCCCATCTCACAGCTTTGTCTATAGCCCGAGGGGCTCGTTTCTCATATAAACACTTCCATTTTCCTCTTGAGGTTATGAGGAGGTGATGAAGGACAAAAGCACGATTGTTCTCTCACTTCCAGCTTTAATCTCCCCCAGCGGTGTTTTATCAGGTTCTGCATTTCTGAATCTGTGTCTCCTTTTCCTTCTCTCCCTATTTTTAAGTCGGTAAGGAGGAGTTCAAACACCAAGCAAAGCGCTGATGCAAGCACCCTGCTCTCTGTTTGGAGATGAACTTGGAAGATTTATCAATTAGGGAGGATTTTGCGATGCTCAAGTGGGGAAACTGCTTCCAGAGCTACCTATTTTGTAACACCGAGACAAAAAAGATTGTCAGCCTCTTTACCGTAGAGTGTCATTCCAGCTGACCGAAGGGAAACAGTCGGAGATGCGAATGCTGCTGACCTGAGGATTTAGGGGAATCACGGCACCCCTCAGACTCATTACTTTGGACTTGTGATGAGGTTTTCTTTCTGAGAGTTTGACAGCCAGAGGCACCTTACGGGATTTTGCCCCTAGACAAATCTGACTGGGCATGATGTTCATTAGAAATATAAAACTGCCATTCACATATTTTGGAGACAGATAAAACTGAAAATTCATCTTGAACATGTATTTTCTCATAAGCTCTAGTGTCTTAAGCGTGAGAAACACCCTTACAATGAATCAGCAGGCTAAACAGAAAACCCCTGAATGTGATTCTTAACGAAATTTTGGTTCAATATGTGGAAAGTATAAGAAAATAATGTGCTCTTAAAGAAAAAAAGTAAAAATAACTTAAAAATTAGAGCCAGCCTTATTATGCAAACTGGCACAATCTTAAGTACGATCAGCTCTGACTTTTTCTCATTTTGAAGAAGAGGCTCAGACAAGAGAAGAGAGAAGTGATAGAACTCGAAGCTCAGAGCTGGGAGCCACAGAGGTGGGACCATATGAACCAAAGAGCACAGAATTTGAGGGAGTGACTATCTCTCAATTCTCCTAAGGATGCTGCATAACTAGTACCATTCTAGAGGTATGGGAGCAGGTGACTGATTGCATACAACTGATGTCCTGGGTCCCATTAGGGCTTAATTCTCTCCCGTCGAGATTAAGGGTGGACTTGGCTGACGGTACCAGGGTTGAGTGATGAGCCTGGGCCAGTGAGCTGCGGTAACTGGCGCTAGTGTCTTTAGGTCTTTAGTCTTAGGTTGGTCAGATTCTGAACAATAGCCCCTACTTACTCCTGTTGGAGAGAGAACTTATGGATAACAGCATTCTGGGGGCTTTAGAAAGAGTGCAAGGGTTTTAATCCCTTTAGAGAATAAAATCCCCCTGGATTAGGGAAGGGAGTAGGTGAGTAGATGGAATATTTCACCAAAATGTCAACAATCTTTCTATATCCATGCCCTTTCCAATGGGACTGTGAAGCCCCTTTTTGTAAGTCCAGGCTGGGCTCGTGGCTCCCTTTGGCCAGTGGACTGCAGGGGACAGGATGACGGAATGACGGGGCACCTCTGCGTTCGGGATCCAGAGGCCTTGTGCCATTCTGTTTGCTCCTGGAAGCCTGCCCAGCCGCCCAGTGAGAAGCTGGGTATGGCCAGCTGGAGGGTGCCAGACAGAGGGGGAAGCACTTGTCTGGGGGTGCACTCGGCTGGGGGTTGAGCTGCCTGCAGCACAGACTTTCAACACGTCGTCTGTGTTTACCAATTCCCGAGTCTTCCAGAGGGTCTTGAAATGTTAATGGATTTCTTTTCATCTTACTCTCTTTAGTTTGCCTTCAGTTTCTTTGACATGCTGGCTTTTACCTTTTTCTACCTGGTCGTATTTTAGGCTCCCCCAATTTTGTCTTCTTTGCTGATCTCCCTGATTGTATGGGTTTATGCCTTTAAGTATAGAATCTCTTCCTTCAGTGAGATTTCCCTAGGAAGAGAGATTTTAAATCTGGCATCTCTGTCCAGAGGTCTCCAGCAGAGCTTCGCCTTTGTTCTTCCTTGGCCTGAATGTCCTTCCTCACATCTTGCCATGAGCCGTTCCCATTCTTAGCTGAAACGGCACCTCTTCCTAGAAACCTTCTCTGCCCGCCCTATAGAAAATATGTACCCTCCAATATGTCTTAGGACCTTGTTTTTTTTTCTTGTTTTCCTCATAGCCACTTAAAACTACCTGATTTTACAATATTTATTTATTGCCTGTCATCTGCCCTAAAAGAGAAGCCGCAGAAGTGCAGGAACTTGCTCTTTACCATCATCACGTCCCCACACCTGAAACCGTGCTCCCAGTGCGGTAGACCAGGGATTTCACAAGTCAATACTGGTTACAGGAAAGAACCACTATCATTCTAACACTTCCCTTTTACCTGTGTAAACGTAAATCTAGAAACTTATACTGACAATCAGGGAGAAATGTGGCATCAATGTTAAAAAGCTTATCCAGGACACTTCTGTGCTTATGATATTGGGAATTACAGGAAGCTATTCAATTCATTTCCATAGGTTAATTTATACCTTGTATCTATCCCAGGATGACTATTACCAAAGAGTTAATAATTATAATACATGAAATGCTTAGAAATAAAATGTGGTGCTTTACATTTGAGAAACAAATGTATTTTCTGTGGATATTTTCCAGCTTCAAGCATTTTTTAAAAATGATATTTTAGTTGTCAATCTAAGGTTTTCTCCTACTTAAATATAATACTTAAGTGCTAGCTTTAAAACTCTGATTTTATATCATAGAATAATAAATTTTCACTCATCAAAAGGAAAAAATGAAAAAGAAGAAACATGTTATAATTCAAATAAAGGAACTATAAAATATTAGTGTATGTGTTTCTGGTTTTTCACTTTGGATATATTATACAATTTTTGTTATAGATAGATTTTAATGTCTTCATTAATTTAACATTACATTTCCAATGACTTTGAACATTATATTCGCCATTTTAATTTCTGTAGAATATTGTAAAATTTGAATACTATGTAATTTACTATTCTCATGTTGCTGGACATCTAGATTGGTTTTTATAAGCAATACTGAAATACGTACTTAGGTAAACAAAATATTTACATGTTTTCTTTATTTTCCTTAGGGTATATTTTTATAATAAGATTACTAGGTAAAGAAAGTGTAAGTATGTTTTTTGAAAGTGTGCAATTGTTTTTCAAAAGGCTTGTATAACTTTTTATACCTACAAGTATTGGGTTAATTAATAGGTTGTCTCTTGAAATAATTAGTGGTTGTCCAAAATCAGTGGTGCTTGCATCTTTCTGGGGTTACCAGTGTCTCAGAGATTCTAATGAAAGTTTGAATTCTCTGCACAGAAATCGGGACCTGAATACAGTCACACCAGGGCTTGCATTGACACGCCTGAAACTTGTCATTTTAATGCAGGATCCAAACCTCTTCTTCTATATGTGAGTTACAGTAAGTCCCAGTGAAACTTGTTTAAACCATAAAGGACGATTATTTGCTTCATTTACTGAAAATTGTAGTGGTAGAAAATGCTTCAAGTATGATGTGAGCAAGACTTCGATCCCTTTTTTATTTCTCTGCAAGCTCCCTCCTGCCTGCAGAGGCTCCTGCCTGAGCTGTCTTCTCTGCTGGTGGCAGAAATGGCAGCTGCATTTCCAGACGTCATAACTTTATACTCTTCCGCAAGAAAAAGAGAGATCTTCTTTCCGCCCAACTATACAACTCCTGAGACAACTACTGTAGTGAATGAAATGTCAGTTGGCTTAGATTAATGAGACCTGACACTGAGTAGGGTGAAAGTTATTCCCAGTTAAGCCAAGTAAGTGACTCACAAGGAGAGTGGAAGTCGGAAGCGACTGTCTGTAGTAAACACTGGAAAACAACCAGTAGCAGCCACTATTATAGAAGAAGCTGTCAAGCTTAATAAAATCCAAAGATCGAATGTACAACATAAAGGCTACAGTTGCTATAATAATATTGTATTATATTTGGGATTTTTGCTAAAAGAGTAGATTTTAGGTGCTCTTACTACAAAATATGAGGAGGTTACTACGTGAGATGATGGATATGTTCATTGGCTTGACTATAGTAACCATTTCACTACATATGTGCATATCAAAACCTCATGTACACCTTAAATATATACAATAAAAATAAATTTAAAAAAATTCAGACATTTTATCAACATTGTCTATGGATGCTTCTCAAAGATTAATTATTTTATTTATTTATTTTTTTTGAGACAGAGTCTCACTCTGTTGCCCTGTGTAGAGTGCCATGATGTCAGCCCAGCTCACAGCAACCTCAAACTCTTGGGCTCAAGCAATCCTACTGCCTCAGCTTCCCGAGTAGCTGGGACTACAGGCATGTGCCACCATGCTGGCTTTTTTTGTTTTTCCTATTTTTAGTTGCCCAGCTAATTTTTTGTATTTTTGTTAGAGATGGGGTCTCGCTCTTGCTCAGGCTGGTCTCAAACTCCTGAGCTCAAGCAATCCTCCCACCCTGGCTTCCCAGAGTGCTAGGATTACAGGTGTGAACCACTGTGCCTGGCCTAAGATTAATTCTTTTTAAGAAGTGGTGGCATCATTACAGTAGGATGCCTCCGAGTGCTTGACGGATTTCACATCTTTATGTCTTTGCTAATATCATTCCTTCTTTCAAGAATTCTCTGCCCCATTCTATTTTCTATTGCATTTTAACAAATTATTAAAGGTGTGACTTAAATCTCTGTCCCTCTAGTCAGCATTTCTTACCTTCCTTTGCTTAGGGTCAGAATTCATAAGGCTTATTCATCTTGTTCCTCACATCTTTATGAATACCTTCATTATTTAACACATCAGCACATTGTGGTAGACCCATTTATTTATATGCTATTTAACTGTGAGTACTTCAAGGCAAGGACCATTTTTGCACTCCTATGTATTCCTAACGCACAGCAGGCTGCCAGCACCAAAGATGAACACCATAAATATTTATTGAATTGAATACAGTGACAGTGAATACGCCAAAAGTATCTTTCTCTCTCTCTCTCTCCACCCCCCCAACACATGCATAGAGAGACATATAATTTTGAGCATGTGTTTTAAAATGTGTCATTCAATTTTGTAGTTATGCCTAAAATAATAGAGAGATATTGTCTGTGAATATGTCTAACATGATTATGTTTCAGTTTGGCTATTACTCTTGGAGCATTCATTTTAAACATAATAGTAAAACATCCATGTAACTGTAACTTAGGGAGACCTAGAGAATATGCAATTATTTTCACACTTAAGGTCTGAGACAGCTTTTCTTGTTTACCTTTTCTAGGGAAAAAAAGAAATATATTTACTCAACTATTTCTCAAATAAGAAAGATACTTTGGAAGTTGCAAAGAACTTCTAAGCATAAAAAGAAAAAAAGTTGATATGTCAGAAACTAAGTTCTGTCAAATTGAATACCAAAATTGCCATAGAAAATGGTAGTTTTCTATGCATATCAATGCCCTAGAGACTGTCTTATTTCTACTTTTAAAAATAACTTCATTTATCTTTGATGATGATACTCTATTAACAACACAATAATAAACTTTTATGCTATATTATGCAATGTAATACAAATGGACAGATTAGTAGAATCTAGGTGTATAATTTTTATGATAGAATAACAGCTAACAATAATGACTAGATAATATGAACAAAATAGTAAATGACATTGTGTTGACTATATCCTAAACCTTAAAGCTGAATAGATCAACCCACTTTCTCTGTTTCCTAAGATGATGTTAGTAGTATGAACTTTAATAATAATGTTAAGCCAAGTACTTAATGTTTATTAGATGATATACTGAATGCTTTACATATATTACCTAATTTAGCTCTGCCATATCTGAGAAGTTGGTACCATTATTATTTCCACTTTACAGAGGAGGAAACATGGAGGCCTTGAGATGTTGAGTAACTTTGTCCAAGGTAAAACCATTTACAAGTTTTGGAGTTCCAACTTCAACTCTTCTCTAATGCCAATTATTATGCCTCACTGTGTTACTTTAATTATTGTTGTTGGTGTTTTCAAATGTCACTGGAATTGTAAAGGGTCAAACAAATACATTTCTTTCTGGAATGTGCCATTCTTTCCAATTTCTGTAGAAGTGCAAATTCAAGCAAAGTAGATATTCATCTAGCATGGATGATTCCACTGAGAGCTCTTTCTAACACCAGCCTCCAGATAGAAATGTTATGTATTGCAGGTAACGGTATGCCTCAGCTTGTTCCTGTGTTAGTGTCCTAGGGCTGAGGTGACAAAGTGCCACAGACTGAGTGGCTTCAATGACAGAAATGTATCGTCTCACAGTTCTGGAGACTAGAAGTTCAAGATGCAAGTGTCAAGATCAAAGGGTTGGTTCCTTCTGAGGCTGTGAGGAACAATGAGTTTCTTTCTTAGCTTCTAATGGTTTGTTGGTCATCTTTGACACTCCTTGTCACATAAAAACATCACTCCAATCTCTGCCTTCATCACCTGGTTTGCTCTCTGTGAGCATGTCTGTGTCCAAATTTTCTCTTTTTATAAAGATACCAGTCATATTAGATTAAAGGTCCACCCTATTCTAGCATTGGCTCACCGTAACTAATCACGTCTGCAACAACCCTATTCCTAAACAAAGTCACAATCAGAGGCGTAGGGGGCTGGAAATCTAACTTGAATCTGAGGGGAAGGACACAATTCAACTCATGACGGTCCCCACTACAAACAAGTCGATCTGCTCCAGGGACTTGCCCTTTGCCACTTCCGTCTCTCCAACTAGACTTTCCTTTCCATACTTTCCTTCCCATTTCCTCTCTGCTCCCTGCAACCCAGACAAATCTGGGCCCTTCTGAAGCACCCTTCTTTATACTCTTCTTCCCAGAAAACTACAGACTGATATTGATCTCTCCTCTTCTCTCCATTCATTTTATTAATGAATTTAGCAGCTCTTTATCACTAGCCATTTTTAATTTTTCATCTCGAAAATTTGCTCACCTCTTGAGAGTGGAAAACACTATGTACTTAATTTGTTGTAATGTGTTCAGTAGACTGTCAGATTTACAGTTACGGATCTCAGCAGAAATACGACTGTTCCCCAGGCATATAGCAGGCATTTGCAGTCTTGATTAAGGAGAGAGAGAGGAGAGGGAGAGAGACAGAGAGAGAGAGAGAGAGAGAGAGAGAGAAAACAGCAGAAAAGAGAAGGAAAAAAAAAAAGAATAGAAAAAGAAAAACACAAACTGTTTCTTAAGCTGCAGCTAAAGAAGTTGCTGGACATATGTTCTTTTGGAACATTTTGCATTTCAATTGAGAAAGTGGCTGCATTACAAATTAACAGCAATATATTTAGCACAGAGAATATACTCCTGTACAAGAAGCTTTTCATGACAATTGCAGCTATTAGACATTGACCTAATTTAGAGGGCAGATGCGTTGTACCTTTAGCCTTGCAAAAGGCATCTGATTACTAACTGACTTTGTGTTTCTTGCTGTATTTGTGGACCTGGATTCTATAAAGGAATCTCCACAAAGCAATGGCAGCATCTTGAGCCATTAAGTTCCTGGTAGTGTTGTCAGGAACTTCCAAGAGCAGCACCTGATGAAATCTGTCATCATGATTTCAGCCGATTCTGAGGTCTCACCCCATGTAGGCTTTCCTCTGTGTTCATCAGCCTTATCTACAAATGTGTAGTTTAATGATTCTTTGGCTTTCAGGTAATAATTAATTGTGGGAAACACTTTCCTAAATGCTATAGGTCTGTAAAATAATTTCATTGATTTTACAAGAAGAACATGAGTTTCCAAGAAGATCACCATGACTTAACAGGGATCTCTCTGAGGGCAAAAACTGTGAAGTTGTCCAACAGTCATTTTCTACCTTATTACAAAAATAAAACCTGCATTCTCAAGAGAGTAAGAGTTATTTGTATCCAACAGCAGAATATTTAAGATACTGCCGGAAGACATTAGAAGCATCATTATTAACAAAAACAGAACATGCTGTACATCATTTAGATTAGCATTAATAATAATAGCTGATATTAAGCACTGACTATGAGCTGGACTTCACATGCATCAGCTGATGTGGTTTTCATAAAGTTGCACGTGCAGATTCTGCTTGTAGCCACTTCGCTATTGCTCTCCCTCCACTGCCGAGTTCGTAGAATTGGAATTTCCATTCTGCTTGTGCTATATCATAGAGAACCTTCATTTAATTTAAGAACAATGTAATTCAAAAATACAGAATTAACTTTAATTCACCTTAATTTTATTAAAGTAAATACAGGACATTTAAGTGCCTAGGCAGTTTCTGGGAATTCAAACAGCCATGGAATTGATACCTTCAACTGGTAACTACTGCTTCTAGGTTTATTTTTTTCTTTCTTTCTAGTTGAGAAAGAAGGTGATTTTGTGAATGCTTAGCATGGAGGTGTTGCAGAGTTTCCTGTGAGCATAGTTAATACACGGAAATGAATGTAATTTTACTTTATCAATCCAAATCACAAACAATTCCATGTCCTGCAGGGTGACAGTCTGTATTCTTGGTCTGAAGCCTCCTCCAACATGCTGGCTTTGAGAGATCCAGAATAAATGGCTGCAGTGTGATAAAAAGGATTAAATTTAGATACAGAGACTTCTGCTAGAGGAGCCCTTTGCTCTTACTGACCACGTGATACAGAATGTATTATGCAAAGTCTTTTCCTTGGGGCTCCATTCTATAAAAAGATGTTGGTAACACCACACAAGACTGAAGTGAGAACCAGCTGAGATGATGCCTGTGAAAAATCGTAAGTAATAGGTGCTGTACGAACTTAAGTCACTACTTCCCACAGAAGTGTTCTTGACTCACACTTTATAAAAAGTCATTATGGTTGTTATGGCCCTGGGATACTCCGATTTGGAAATCGACCTATTTAGTATCAACCAAGAAATACTGAAAGAGAAGAATATTGTTTAGATGCAATGACAATGCCTTGGTAGCATTTATTGTTTTTTTTTTTGCTTTGTTTTGTTTTGTTTTCAGTTCTTTCATAAGGAAGAAATTACATACATGAATGCTTGAGCCTAATTCTGAACCCCGAGTCAAACGGAAGAACTGCCAAAGTGAAAGAACATTTGGACTTGAAAATTTTGTTGCCAATTTGCCATGTTTTTGTTTTCAGTTTTCCTGGATCATATGATTCCAGACACTTTTGTCTTTGTAAATAGTAATAGCAGCATTTTGTTTAGGTTTTTATAGAGTCAGATAAACTGTCTACACTAGCATGTTCAGTTACATGGATTGCAATTACTGACATAGTTGTGTTAAATTCTACAATCTTTTTTGTGTTTTTTTACTTTGAAATTTTTCTGCATTTCCTTTCTTCTCTCCCTTTGTATCAACTGTGCCATTTTATCTCATTTCATTTTTTCCCACTATTTCTATAGCTTAATTGTTAAAGTCAACTCAATCAGCAGTGTTAGCCTCTTCCTGAACACTACAAATCTCAACAACCCACAAGGAGTGAGTTCCATTCTCCTTCCTCCCACGCAGGATGCAACAGTATTTTTGTCCAGAATTATAGCTTTACCACGCCTTGTGTTTCAGTTTTAATAAGACAGGATTTTATTACTTTATATAATTAATATTTGTTTCTTTTTTGCCTTTTATTCTTGACTTAAAAATCTTTCATCAATGATAATTTTCTTTCTTGTTGAAATGCATCCTTTAGGATTTTTTTAAAATAAAATAGTAAAACATTATCAATTAGTTTGATCTAAAAATCTTATCCAATTTTTGAATTTTTAAAATAGTTCTTTTATTTGGAACCCAGTTGACCCTTGAACAAAGAGGATGTTCTGGGTGGTGATCCCTGAGCTGTCAAAAACAATGACTTTTGTCTTCTCAAAAACATAACTGCTAATAGCCTACTGTTGACCAGAAGCCTCATCAATAACATAAACAGTCAATTAACACGTGGTTTATATGTTATGTGGATTCTATGCTGTATTCTTACTTGTATATAAAGTAAGCTAAAGAAAAGAATATCTTATTAAGAAAATCATAAAGAAGAGAAAATATATCTGCTATTTAATTTACTATTCATTAAGGAAAAGTGGATTATCACAAAGGTTTTCATCTCCTGGTCTTCGTGTTGAATAGCCTGAGGAGGAGGAGGAAGAGGAGGGGTTGGTCTTGCTGTCTCAGGGGAGACAGAGCAGAAGAAAATCCACATGTAAGTGGACTCAGGCAGTTCAAACCTGTGGTGTTCAAGGTTCAACTGTGTTGCTTCATATTTTCACGTTGCTCTACATTTCAAAGTTAGTTTTTGGGTATATAATTTCAATGATCAGATATTTTATCATAGCCCACTTTAAAGATATTATTCTCTAGTATTCACCCATCAGTATAAGACAACTATCCATCTAATTGTTAGTCCTATTGGTTGAATTGCCTTTTCATCTGATTATTTTCTAAATAATAAAGAATCTATTTGTCTCTAGTCTAATTTTAGAGTTTGACTAAGATATATGTTGTTGTAGAATTTTTTTCCTTTAATCTTGTTTGGGACATGTTGGACTTCTGACATTTGAGAGTTAATGACATTTTGTTGTTTTACTTTTAATTGACAAATAATAATTGTGTATGTTTATGAGATACTATGTGATGGTTTGACCTATGTATACATTGTAGAGAGATTCAATCAAGCTAATTAACATCTCTATCACCTCACCAATGTATTATTTTTTTCATGTCGTGAAAACATTGAATAACTATTCTTTCGGCAGTTTTGAAATTTCTCAGTCCTTGTCAGTTTTAGCATTGTCGTCTCTATTCTCTGTCAGCTTCTTGTGGATGTTGTGATATATCTCCATTGTCAATGCCTGTTTTCTGTCACACTGTGCTAAATTCTGCATAATTACTTTATTCTATCTTCATGCTCATTAATTATGTCTTCTTCTGTGTCCAATAAACTATCCCTTTCTTTTAGTTTATATTTCAAGTACTCATTTCTGTGCACATTCTATTTGATTCTTTTTCAAAACTGCATGCTTATTATTTTTGAAGTACTTTTCTCTTTGCTTGTGAGTTCAATTATTTTATTTCTGAAGTTTTAGAAGTCTGGTTCCAGTTTTCTCTGCTAAGGGTGCGTGTTTTATGGGGAGGACTTGCATTTGATTCTGTCCAGTTTGTGAGGGTACTGTGTGATGCTGGTACTTTTGAACGAAGATTTTCTACTTGATGTTTTTCAAAACATACAAATAGTATGAATTCAAAATTCAAATCCTGATTTTATTTGGCCAGTGGAAATGAATTCTTAGATGAGACATCTTTCCTGCTCTCAGGCTGAGACAGATAATTTTCTAACTAGTTCTTTCTGTAAATTGGAATTTTTTTGCTTTCTTTAGTTTGAAGAATGTAAATTATTGTTGATCCTGACCAGGATATGCCCCTTCCAAATCTTTTTGCAACCCTGGCCCAGGGCGTTATTCTACTCCTACATGTATGGTTCCTAAAACCCAACACATAAGCTATCAGAGTTATTTTCACGAGATTGAAGCTCTTCCTTTATTCTTGGCCCTGGAAATTTTGATTATTTATTGTAAACTCATCCATATATTGAAAAAAATTTTTAAAAAATTAATCAAGTATATTTAAGAGTCTCGCAATGGTAGGGTTCCAATATATGTTGGGTCTTACTGTTAGGAAATACACACACACACACACACACACAAACAGAAAATTCTATTACTACTCTTGGTTGACTTATCCTTTTGGCTGCAAGTGATTTTGCTCAATAACAACTCCCTTTGGACCCAAAAGCTACCAAATAAACTGGCCACTATCTAAATCTCCATCATAAAAGAGGTTGATAAGTATTTGAAGCTCAGTTTCCTTCACGGAAACCTCTCCAAGAACAGAATATCTCTAACGACTAAGATGAGTCAACCTCTACCATCTGATGCTCTAAACTCAACGAACTACCTCAGGGGATACATTCAGTTCTGTGGGTCTCACTTCCTCACTCAAATATATCTCAAGAAATCAGTCTCCCAGTGAGAAGTGAAAAACCAAATAAAATACACACTTTACCGTACAAGACATAGTTTCCCCCTTCCCAGAGGTGTCCCTTGTTCATTACACACATAAATTATCTTTCAGCCTAATCATCTCTGACTTACTACTCCTGTGCATGTCAGCATTTGTGTGGTCTCTTCAGCAACACTAATCCTATGCACCCCTCGTTTGCATCTCAGTGTTACAGTGGTTAAAGGTGCAGGCTATGTTTCTTTAATAAAGGGACCCAAAATTTGATGGCTTAAATAAGATAGAGGTTTATTTTTCTTTCATGGGAGAGACCAGAGATAGGCAGAGAGAGCCCAGGATGGCATGTGGCTCAAAAAATGAGATCGTTCAGGGACCTCAATTCCTTCCATCTTTTTTTAATTTTATTTTTTTATTTCAGAGTATTATGGGGATACAAACACTTTAGTCACATAAATTGCCTTTGCACTACTCGACAAGCATGCCCATCACTCAGACAGCACGCATTGCCTCCATCCAGTGTGGGGTTACCCATCGCTCCCGCTCCTTCCACCCGCCCAAGACACTATGAACGATACTTCCAATATGTGCACCTTAGTGTCGATCAATTAGTGCCAATTTGATGGTGAATACATGTGGTGTTTGTTTTTCTATTCTTGTGATACTTCACTTAGAAGAATGGGCTCTACCTCCATCCAGGAGTAGTACTTGATGGTATGCATACACCACATTTTGTTAATCCACTCATGCATTGATGGGCACTTGGGTTGTTTCCACATCTTTGCAATTGTGAATTATGCTGCTATAAACATTCTAGTGCAGATGTCTTTATTATAGAATGTCTTTTATTCCTTTGGGTAGATCCCCAGTAATGGGATTGCTGGATCAAATGGTAGTTCTACTTGTAGCTGTTTGAGGTATCTCCATACTCCTTCCATCTTTTTGCTCCTGTATTCCTGTAGGATACTGTTTTCATCCGTGTGGTTGAAGACTGCCCATGGCTCCATCCACATTCCAGTTCGTGGAAGGAGAAGAGTGAAGTAGAACGTGAGGCCTTTCAAGTAATGATGTAGGAAAGGCACCCATCATTTCATTTGCATTCTTTTGGTGACAGTTAATTGCCACTGTTAGATCCAAGAGAGAATGAGAAATATATCATTTCTTACTTGGTGGGCCAGGCCTGGCTGCAACTCTGTTACTAGAGAAGAGAGCACAGAGTTCTGGGGCCAGCTGGCAGTGTCCATGGCTTCTCTGGTGGCTCTCCACGGTGAGGGGACATACGCGAGTCTTCTGCTCTTGGAAGTGTCAGCACTTCTGGGGGTGTTCCTACGAGGTCTCCCTTTGATCTAAGTGCCTGTCCAGGTTCTTTCCACTGAGACCTCATCTGGGTGACAGTATCCTGTGTGCCTCCCCCAGCACAGAGGTCACAGCTTCTGTCCTCCCAAAGCAAACACTCGGTGCTTCTCTGGGATGCTGGCCTGGTGGCACATCTCAGCCTCGTGGACCATGGGCTCTGGAGTCAAGTTGTCTGAGGCCAGTTCTAGGGTCTGACCCTAGTCAGGGTTTGCTGCATGAACATGTGGTTGTTCCAAAATGCCTGTGCTTCAGTTTCCTTGTATGCAACAAAGCAGGAATAGTGATAGTATCTACCTCATATTTTGTTGGGAGAGGTTTGTTATGAGGGACGCATCAGACACTCTCTGCAAAGTGGTGAAACGATGACCTGGAAATGTCAGCTGGACACTCCAGTATGCAGAAATGCTCCTAGAGAGTATTTGTTTCCCGTCCTTCCTCCTACAAACTCACCATATCATTTTTTCCCAATCCTTAGGTGAAATCTCTGGCAAATATCACAGAGTTTCTTCTGACCATTATACTCAAGTAAAAGTCAT
The DNA here is from genome assembly GCA_028533085.1 of Varecia variegata. NCBI lineage: Eukaryota > Metazoa > Chordata > Mammalia > Primates > Lemuridae > Varecia > Varecia variegata. Next base: position 3,764,010 of record CM052437.1, read on the forward strand.
TTCTAGGTTTTAAAAAATGCATTTAAAATATTTCCTTCAAAATTAGCCCTATTGGTGTAAGTGTAATATTTAATGAAAGAAATTAACGGCCACCTTGAAAACTCCTAGTCAATGTCACAGTGTCTTGCTGTGGATGGTGAGTGGTCTTGACTCCTTTTAATCTCTGCCTTGGAAGTCTCAACCAAAGAGTCCGATTTTAACACACTTGTACACGTAATCATCGTATGTGTCTCCTCTACAAGCTCTTTGAAGGCATGGAGAGAATATTTTTCTTCTTTTTATCCTCATAGTTTAGCATGTTCTTGGCATACGTAAGTGCTCAATAAGTATTTGTGAACAAGCGAATGAATAAAATCTTGTAAGCAGATTTAAGTAGAATTTTTCAACTCAACAGCAAAATACACTCAACCATGAGAGGAAAATATTTTGCTAAGAAAAGTGATTTGAGAATATATGTGATCAAAGACTAAAATCAAAGTGATATTAAATAGTTTTCCACCGGCAAGTCTCAGGAGGCAGTAGGAGAGCCCTTGCTGGTTAAATTGTACCAGCACGAAACATCGTAGCATTAGACCATGGCCTGTAACCCATCCCAGCTGGAAGCCCGGTATCAACAGCCCTGCTTTTCCTGCCAGTTCCTTGCTAATCCTTTGAAAGCGCAGGTAAAAACAAGACCAGTAGATTTTATTGTATAGGATGACTTATGGATCCCAGCCATTCAAACACTTCACCCCATCTGATATGTATGCCAAAAAATGTTTATTTCAGAAATGTTTAATTGATTAATTATGCCACATAGCAGAGATGGTTGAGGAGTACCAGAAAAATTTTGTCTATAGCCATTGCATGCCATCTTTCATTTTTAAAATAATGTAGGTTTCTCCTCCCTTGAACCTAGTGACAAAGGCTTTTAGGAATGGAACAGTGAACCCTGGAAGCCTATAACCTCCCCCGCAAGTCTTCCAATTATGACTGTCAAATGGGTATGAGCCTTTAGGCCGATCCTGAAGCATTTACTACCAAGTGTAGGTTTTGACATGAAGTTTGAATTCTCTTTCTTGAAGGTCACCTGGTAACATCAGTAGATCTTCCAAGCTGGTGTGTGGCAATGTAGTCTTCACATTAACTAAAAATATAATAGGTCATTTTTGAAATTCTTAGAGCACCGGTAAAAATATTTGCAAAACCTCTAGCACCAAATAAAACAATGTAATGTCTCTTTAGCACTGAAAATAAAACATTAGAACTTTGAAATCAAATTTTTAATGTGGTGTCCATGCGCTAAGTAGCGGATCAGGGCCCTCAAAGGATGATTTTTGTTTTCATAATTGATCAAAGTAATAGTGCATTATTCTCTTCATTTTAGATGGTCGAATAATTTCAGTGAAATAAGAATTTATTGAGCGACTCCTATGTACCACAATTTTAGAGAATCCATTCTTCATGGAGCTATTTTTAGGGAAGGAAGAGAACAAAGAGAAGAGGTGTCAAATGTTAAAGAGAAGTTGCCTTAATATCTTTCTTATAAAACACAGTGGCCATTAAACAAAACTCTTCAAAATACATTTAAAGAAGAAAATTCAGCATTCTTACTTCTAGAAATAGTTGCTATTGGTGCATTATGTTGGTTATATATGTGTGTATATATGTATATATGTGTGTATACATTCTGATTTATTTTTAACTTCAACTTATATTATGGGCATTTTGCAGGTTAATAGATGTTCATAAAAGTTTATTCATGGTTGCTTAATAATACATTTTAAATATATATCATAATTTATTTAACAGTAGGGGGGCTCTTACATTTGAACCTAAGGTAGACTTCAGATATATTTTTCAGTGTAGCACTCTGGTTGGTTGAGCCCACCAGAAGCCAGTTGGTGCCTGCATCCCCTTGCAGTTTTGGTAGAGAAATGTGCATTCTCCCTTAATACGCTGTGGCATATGCCTCTAGTTCTTCGTAGGGAGCACTGTCTATGCCTGGCACAGAACGTAGAGATTTAAATGTCTCCTGGGACACCTGGTGGGTCCATGGCACTACCTAGTAGAAGACTGCATCGTCTCACAGATGGGCAAGCTGGGCAAGCTCCTGTAGAGAAGCTGCCTCATCATGCACAGGAAAACTCCCCAAGGGATCAGCAGTATTGCCCAATGGGCTGAAAAATCAATTTGGCACAAAAACACCAAGAGACTCTGAGAACGTATTTAGTTTGAGTTGACAAGATACAGAAAACATAGGTGCTATGAAGAAAACAAAAGATGAGACGGAAAGTGAGTGTGTCAGTTATTGATTTATTCCTGCTCAGCTCCAAATTTGCCCTTATTGCTGCTTTGTGAAAATGAATCTGGGCCCTTGATTTATGTATTTATCTCTCTCTCTATATATATATCTTTCTTTCTTTTTCCTGGATGTTAAGCTTTGTCAGTAGAGACAAAGAGACATTGTAGGAAGAATGGATTGTGTATTCTGATTCCTGCAGGGTGCCCAGCCTCCCCAGTGACTGGCTCCTGCAGCTGCAGCGTACCCGGGCATCACCTTTGAGAATGTTTTTAGTGGTGAGCCTCTAATGAGCACGTCACCATGAATGCTGAGAGGGCATCTTTACTGCAAATCCCTGAGGGCAGATTGCCAGTGCAGTACCGCGGTGCCTTCTCTGCCATCCACTGAACCATGGCTGCGTCTTCTTCAGCAACACCTGCATCTCAGGCTGGAGGAAGGAGGTGCATTTTTCCTGGGAGACTCTTTCTCAGCCTTAAAGCTAGTGGTGACTCCTTGTATCTTCTATTTCTGTATACTTCAGAGTCCTCTTTGCTTCTCACCAGACTCATTATTTCAATTCTATTATATTAATAATACTTCATATTAAACTTTCTCTGTTCAGGAGAATGGTAATGTAGGTTCTCTTCCCTTGATGAATCTTTAGTGATATAATGAATCACCAGGGATCCAAGCAGAGATGTAAGAAGAGTAAGCAAAAATAAGAAAAGATGGCATGAAAGTAGGAAATGAAATAACAAATTTAAATAGTCTTACAAGACACTACAGAACAGAAAAGCACTGCACAAAATCAAGTCAGTGAGATGGACCACATGTAAGAAGCCAGTAGTCCAGTAGCCTACGTAAGGCAGAACGACTCAGTATCTGCTCAGTGGTTGAACAAATTGATGAAAGCTTTTAAGTAGCAAATTACTTTTATATTAATTTGTCAGAAATTAACTCACACATAGTAAAAAGAAAAACTATAGTAACTGGCTACTAAAATAAGTTTATCTAATAAAATTCCATATTAAGGGGTACATTTAAGAAAATCTTATGGCATGATTTTGAAAACTATGATTTTTTAGCAAACATGGATGATATTGAGTTGGGCTAGTAGATTTTTTAATTTCTTTTCCTTGAGCAGGGATTAGTAAACTATGGGCTGAGGGCCAAATCTGACCTCTCTGCTGGGTTTTGTAAATGAAGTGTTATTGGAACACATCCTCACCTGTTTGTTTACTTATTGTGTATTATTGCTTTCATACTTCAATAGTAGAGCTGAGTCATTGCAAGAAGAAATTGTGTGATCTGCAAAGCTTATTAATAAAATGTTTCTCTCAGGCTCTTACAGATAAGCTTGTCAACTCTGCCCTAGAAGCCAGCACGTGGCACCATGCTGGAAGATTGCCATTCATGGGCTCAATCAGTCTTCACACGACCCTAGGAGGTAGAAGCTCCTGCTGCACCAGGTTTTCTAAGGCATCTTAAGTTTAAAGACCATTACAGGTGGTGGTAAAGTGAGAAGGCTTGGAAGTCTTCTGGGCAGGAGTTAAATTCTACTTTCACTGCTTAACTTGCTTTGTCAAGCTACGTGATCTCGCCGAGTCTCCGTGTCTACATCTAGAATATAGAGGTAAAAGAATTACCACAGAGCTGCTGTAAGTATTACTTTATATCATTTATTTAAAGTATTTAGCTTAGTACTTATAATCTGGAAAATGCTCAATACATGTTTTTACATTATTAGAGAAGTTGAAACACTCGACCCTCACACTCTGTATGAAGCTGGTATTCCAATGCAGTATGTCTGAGTCCAGAGCTCAAGTTCACGACCACTTCTGGTACCTACAGGAACTACTCATCTTTCCCTTTTGAGCTCTCTGATTTTTCTGGCTTTAGGAAAAAGAGGTCTATTCCTAAGTTACACAATTGAGCTCTGTCCAGTAAACCTGCTGATACCAGAGTTTCTTTATCTTTAACCCTTGGTCATTATATTCTGTAGAGGTTCTTATTATTGAGGATACATTGTTCCTTTCCAGAAGTTCTCCCCAGCTTGGTTTAAGGAAGAATGTGGCAGGCGAAATTCTAGGATGGTCCACAGACCCTGCCCTCTGTTGTACGCACCCTGCATAACACCTCCCTTTGCTTACTGGTGGGACTTGTGAATAGGGCGAGATTTCACTCATCTGATTAAAGGAAGGGATTTTTGCAAAAGTAATTAAGGTCCCTAACCAGTTGCCTTTGAGTTAATCAAAGGCCATTATCCTGAGCGGGCCTAACCAAAGCAGGTGAGCCACTCATACAAGAGGGATTTGAAGTGAGAGAGACTTTGCTCCTGGCCTTGGGGAAGTGAGCTGCCATGCTGGGAGAGGGTCTTTAGGAAGGCTGAGGAGAGGACCGCAGGGCAGGAACTGCAAGCAGGGGCCCAGCTGTCAGCTAGCAAGCAAAAGGGAACCTTAGTCTTAAAGCTGCATGGAATTTAATTGGATGTTTACATTGAAGACTCTGATGAGAACTCAGCCCCAGCCAACACCTGGATTGCACCCTGGGAAGCTCCTGAGGTAGAGAATCCAGCTAAGCCATGCCTGGACTCCTAACCTAGGACAACTGTGAGATTTTAATTGTTGAAAGCCGCTAAGTTTGTAGTAATTTGCTCCACAGCAATAGAAAACTATTACATAAGGATAAACTGCAGTAAAATCAAGGAACACATTTCTCGACAGCTCTTTTGAGGGTAGAAAAAAAAGCAAAATATTTGCTAAAATCAGACTCACTGTGTTTTTTAGAATGAGGCTGTCTGGCCCATTGTGTCTGTGTGTCCAGAAGTGGCACAGCCCTCAGGGTGCGGCCACGATCTTCCAACCACACTACTGTCGTGGCCACTGTTACTGCTGGTACTTACTAAACAACATTGAGTGCTTATTACATGCCAGGAGATTTAAAATGAGAGTATATTATTTTTAGAGTAAAAAATAAATTATTATTGAAAAAGAAATGACAAGATTGGGTTTATTGTTGTGATTATAATTGGGTATATGGAAAACATCAGTTCATGAATTAATTTCATATATTCTTTTAAACTAGTCATGGTGAATTTAACTCAAGAATGGTATCTTGTGATGAAAATACTTTGTTAAAAGCAAGGAAAAAAGAACAGTGGCCTCTGGGGACGATTTGTGAGTCAAATTTCACAATGAGAATGCATCATGTCCTAACTGTGGCTGATGCAGGTCTGTGGCAGTAACACGGATTAACACAGGGGAAGGGAGGGGCCCAGGAAGTACCTGCTAGGCTGACCCAGGCTAGGGCTACTAACCAGGCGGTGGTGTGCTATGTCAGTTTCCTTTGCTGCCATAACAAATTACCACAAACTTAGTTGTTAAAAAAATACACTTTTTTTTTATTATTCACAGTTTTATAGGTTGGAAGTCTGGGTTGGTTCATCACATTACTCTGCTTCTATTAATGGTTTTGCTGGGCTGGAATTGAGGTCCCGGTTGGCCGGGCTCCTATCAAGAGTTCTGGGATGAATCTGCTCCTAAGCTCATTTGCACGGTTGGCGGAATCCATTTCCTTTTGCTGTGAGGACTGAGGTCCTCATTTCCAGGCCCACTGATAGCTGGGGGACACCCTGAGCTCCCCAGGCCTCTGTCTAGTCCTCATATGTGGGAATCTGTATCTCAGAGCCAGCAATGGTGCATTGAAACATTCCCACACTTGGGGTCTCTCTGGTTTCCTGTCTGCTGTAGCTTTCTGACTCCAACCAGAGAAAGCTCTCTACTCTTAAGGGTCTATGTGATAATACTGAACCCACCCAGATGGTCCAGAATACTCTCTCAATTCTAAAATCTATAACCTTAATTCCATCTGCAATGTCTTTTCTGCCTTGTAATACAATATATTTTTAGTTTCCAGGGATTGGGGCATAGATACATTTGGGGGCCATAATTCTGTCCACTACAGATGCACTCACTTTTAGGAAGTCAGTGGTTAAATCTGGTACAAGTTTTCCAACGTGTTCAGCATGATTTACCTGCTTTCTATATCAAGCCAGAGGCACGAGTGATAGCATTTGCTCTCAAACAGGGGAAATAAAAGTTTGGTACCAGCAGTGTAGTTTATCTTGTGGTTAAAAGCCACGGTCAGTTTCGGCTTTGGGTGGCTACACACTGGCCACGTGTGGACGTGGACATGGAGCCCACCTTAGATGTTTGGATCTTGGGAAAGTGAGTCTCATATTCATTTTGATTAAATGGGGCTAATCAAACTCAATGAGTGATAATCTAAAGGCTAATGATGTGCTTTTTTGCTGTCTTCTTATGGTGATAAAGTATGGGAATCCATGTAAGGACACTGCTCGTAGTGGATACTATGCAAATGTCAGTTCCCTTCTAATCTTTTCCTACTCTATTTTTCCAGTATTGTGACAGAACCCAATGGTTATTTATTTTCATGAAACGAAATATTAAGAAACAAAAAATAACATAGATGTTTGTATTGCCTACTACTCAATTTCTACGCAGTGATTCTCAAAGGTTTGAGTCCACTTGTGGGCACCAATAAATATACGCAATTGAAATGTACAATAGTTAAACATCTGGACAACTGCAATGTAATTTGTACGTGCAAAATATTATGTTGAGGTAAATCAATGAATTGTAAGTAAATCATGTGAAAGATGTTTGATAATTCTTGGTCTGTCTATATATGGAATGGTTAAAGTGGTTTATTCTAAGAATTTACAGATGTGTAAAAGTTCATAAATAATTCACACAATAGGACAATTGAGAATAATTTGGAGCCTATTCCATCAAGCACCATTGTTTGTTATAAATATCTACATGACATTGAAACTCCAATTTCTTCTACAGCCAACATTAAAATTATTACTTGACAATTAAGTCAGGGCCTCAGTGATGCTTGCTCAGACAATACATTTAAGAAAGGATTTCATGAAAACCCATATTCTCAACGGCATCTGGAAATTTCTTGGTTCATAAAACACTGTGTTTTACGGAAGAGCGTGAGAAGTTAAACTTCCTGTCCCTCTCCGACACTGGCTCTCCCCTACACAGCTGTTCCTGTTCCCCACCTTCCAAAGGCTGGACTGATTCTACTTTCCTTGGTGTTCTTTTATACAAATAAAACCTCTGTTGGCACTTTCCTCAGTATATTTTGGGGGGGTTTGTTTGCTTTGACTGTTTCTTTCATTGGGCTGTGAACTCAAGTGTGAAAACCACATATTGTTGACTTCTATTTCTAGGTCTGGTTTGGTTTTCTGGGTTAGAACTGGCTCAGTAAAGCACTTTGTTAAAAGCACTGAAGAACTTTAGCTACAAGCAGAGAGTAAGAAAGGAATTTAAGACAATAAGGGTAGATATGGACTAATTGTAGGACACAGATTGAAATAACATATAGTATAAGGTGAGAAAGGAAATCTGGAGAGAGAATAGGAGAAAAGTATTTTTAATATCAAATATTATGCCCTAGTCTCTAGGTTATTTCAAATTTAGTCTATTGAATCTAGAATATGTATTATCATTTTTAATAGAAATTTTTCAAGTATTCAACAATTCACTATCAGCAATGGTCCAAAGAATCTGAAAAATTTAAAAAAAAAGTAAATGTGAAAAAGATAAAAGAAAAATAAAAAGGGGAAAGCATTTGTGCCAATGATCCACTGATGTGAAGTTGTGAGGCTGTTAGTAGCATATTGAAGTTAAGAGCTAGGCAGCCAATAAAGGATTTATTTGCTTTGTATATCATTTTCTTAAAATGTAGCATTTTCCCAGAGCAATTGTACCATGAGAGTAAGTACACACATTAGGTGTTGGTCTTTGGCTCTGAAAACGTGAAAACCTAAGGCTCAGAATTAAAAGGCACAAGCATTTTCCTTGTTCACCATCCTATGCGGATCAAATATGCAGTTGAACCTGTGACCAGGGCCACCTTAACTCTTGGTTCTAATTCAGGTGAGTTAATTATACATAGTCAAATAATGAGGAAGATGTTAAATTAAGGTTATACAGAATGAGTGCAATGATATTCACCCTTCATAAAAATATATGAAACTTTAAGATTCTTCCTACTAGCTGAGACTTTTCTAAATAACCAACAGACAATGCCTGATAATAATCAGAGACCACCATTTTAATCAATTATAATTTCTTCTGTATTTTGCTTAATCCAATGAACTGCAAGGATTCCACATTAACAAATGCTTAGGGATGTAGTCTGTCCATTGGATCATCTTGCCAGTAGTGCTAGGTTCTTTCACTACATACAGTTTTTGATATAAGCCTTTACTCTTTTGCTTGACATCATTCATTTTCTTGAAATTTGAGAGATTAACACATTGCCACACAAGAAAACCAGAAACTTTTCCTTGGGGCCACAGTGTTTAATTAAGAAAATAGAATAAAAATTTCAAGTGTTAATTTAAAGGTAAACATGAATAGAAAAATGAAATTATTGACTTCTATTCATTTAATCCACATTTTTAAAATTAAATTATCAATATTAATTGTAACAATAAGAACATCAACAAGTAACATTTTATATATGCTTCATGTAGCCCCAGGGTCAAAACTAGAGTGAGTTAAATACAAATTTCATGGCAGTTAATGTGTTAAACATATTGAATCATAGTAAAAAGCAAAGCTCCAGATTCCTTATTGCAATTCTTGGTTAAATATATCTTCCACCAGCAAACATATTCAAGATGTTACTTGGTCACTCATAAAATACTAATATGTTCAAGATTAGTCATGTCATGGGACCATCCAGAGGTTGAATAAGTTTATTGGTTCAATTTCTGTTAAATATGTGAAGAGCTCATGCTCTATAATAGCTAAACTCTTAAACTCATTTGAAGAAGAATACAAATATTCTTTTAAAAGCAGACATGACTTTAGGCCCTAGCTCCCTGTGACTCATGGCATGGTTTAGGTTCTTGTAAAATTTATTTTCTATTATACAACTAGAATGGCCATTTGATTTTCCAAAGTAAATTCTGGTCTCAGATTTAGCAACATTCATATATGCTTATGCTATAGAGCGAGTAAAAAGTCTTCTCTATCAAAATCAGAATATAGTTGTTATTTCTTTAAAGGCACAGGAACGTTCCACTTCACTAGGGGTCACCATGTGTCTCAAACTACTTAATAAGGAGATGTAATTATTCATTATACGGCATTTCCTATTACTGTTTGCTAAATGACAGAACACCAAGCAAAAACAAAAGTGTAGTTCCTTCCTGCAAGAATCTCACTGTTGACTACCATGAAAATAAATACTTAACTTTGCATGTGATAAGTGTTCTAGTTGATGTATATGGAAAGTCCTTTGGGAGCCCAGGGCAGGGGACATAGTTCTGTCTAGAGTGAGACTAAGGTATTTTCAGAATTGACATTTCAACCAACATTCACAGGGAGGTAGAAAAACACTCAGTGTGTGAGCTTTAGACTTGTTTCTCTCTTTGACTCTCAGTGTGGCTTTGAGTGAGGAATGTAACTTTTGGATTGTCATAAATTTTGTGTACATTTGTTTCCTCATGTGTAAAATGGAATAATATAACCAAGATCACAGAGGCCAGCCCAACTCACACAGACTGATGCAATTATTAAGGGAAATAATGTTTGAGAACATATATTAAAACTCTACAACAGTGAGCTCACTAAAGAGTAGATTAGAAAGACAAGTTGAGGACAGATTTGGGGGACACTTACTACCCATCTAAGAAGTAACATGCTTTGTCCTGTGGGTTTATCTTGCAGGTTTTCTTAAGACAGATAATGTATCTGGGAGTAACGTGTAAATGAAAGTATAGTAAGCTGAGAATGAAAGTCCAGGAACTAACTGAAGATTAGTATAAAAGTACAGATCAGAGATAAAAATTGCCTAAACTTGAGTAATAATAGGAAAAAAAAATGGAAATGAGAGGTGAATCTAAAGTTAACCAAAAAAGGAGAAGCAAAACTTGGTAACAGGGGCATCAAAGATGACCATATTTTTAGACCAAATGACTAGAAAGGTGACACTGTGGTTATTAACCAAAGAAAGGCACCTGTACTATTCGGAGAAGGTGACCAGCACACCAAGATGCTGTCTGTGTGAACCTATTAGGGCGTCATGGAAACAGGGCTCAGGAGAGAGGCTAGGGGTGGACAGAGAGTTGGAGATTCATCAATATAGATATTAAAATAGAAAATAAATCAAATGGAATTGAAAAAATAGGACTCAAACCCCAGTCTTCTGGTCATAATTAGTGAGCCCCAGTACAAATCATGGCATCTTTCTGAATGTTGTCCCTTTTAGAGAAGTGCTTTCTATTTTAAATCTGCTTGGAATAACTCATTCTAAATCTTTATTAGGAAAAATGACACTTCTTTGGGAAGGGGACTTTCATAATTCTAGAGCATGACTGAGGTAATTTATTTTTTAAAAGCCTCTTTCCTAGGGAGCCTTGGTGAGGGAGACTCTCTGGAAGAAACTGAGATGAGCAATACCTGAAGCTGTGAGGAGTGTCCCAAGTCCAGAGCACCAAGGCAGGTGGATGACGGGGAGATGATAAAGGCAGAAGCAAGCCTGGCTGGGAGAGGTGGCATCCCAGCAGTCGATCAGTCTCAGGGCAGATGTCAGGCGATGTCAGAGCCCAAATACTGCCTTTGGGATTTGAGAACATTACTGTTGATTTTGAGACAAGTTTGCAGGAATAAAGTGGGATATCAGCCCTAGAAAAGGAATGGGAACTATTAATGAGTAACATTTAATCTTCAGGTCCAAGGAACAGGACAGGCAGAAACCAAACCTGGGCATGTATTAGGGCCTAGATTTCAGGATCAAGCAGAAAAGGTCCATTTATCACCTTTAGAAACCAGGATCATTGGTGCTGAGCCACAGAGCACTGAGTCTGGCTGCTACTCAAAGTATAGTTCATGGAGAGAAAGCACTGCCTTCCCCTGGGAGCTTGTGAGAGAGGGAGTGAAGGAGAGGTCACCAGGTGCTCTTGGTTCCTTCTAGCAGTGGCCTGGCTCTACAGGAGCCGCATTGGGGTTTATATCGGCACCTAAGGGGAAATAAGAATAGGTAGCGAGGTTAGGTTCATTTTTGTTTTTTCAAAAAGGATGAAGAATGGCGATGTTAAAAGCAAAGAATGAAAGGAAGCAGAGAGAGTATTTGGTGATTGATCCCATAAAGCATGATAGACATAACAGAGGAGGGAGAGTCAAGGCATGGGAATTTTGAGTTCAGGTCATTCGGAAATGGTTGCATCATTAACAAAAGAATGAAAGTTTAGAAAGAGGAATTTTTGGGGGGAGCGGTGGGAGAACTTTAAACTTATAAACCATTATTTTTTAAATATGACAAATAAATCAATTCTTTGCCATAATTTAAGTGTAATACATTATTAGATAGTAACCTAAATGTTTTGGGTATTTTTAAAAAAATAAAATGCTGATTTTTTTCCAAATTCCTTACCAGAAGCCCTCCCCCACAAAAAATATCATACCTATATGAGATTCTACATCATATCATGTTTAAAGTTTTGTCCTTGATTTGAGTCTCAGCTTGACTATTGTTGGTGTATATAAAAGCTACTGATTTCTGTACATTGATTTTGTAACCTGAGACCTTGGTGAATTTATTTATCAATTCCAGGAGTCTCTTGGTAGAATCTTTGGGGTTTTCTAGATTTAAGATTGTATTGTCAGCAAAGAGTAATAGTTTGACCTCTTCTGCCCCTGTTTGGATGTCCTTGATTTCCTTCTCTTGTCTGATTGCTCTGGTGAGGACTTCCAGCACTATGTTGAATAGAAGTGGTGGCAGTGGGTAAGCTTGTCTGGTTCCAGTTCTAAATGGGAATGCTTTCAATTATTCCCCATCAGTGTGCTGTTGACTATGGGTTTGGCCTATATGGCTTTTATCATGTTGAAGTATGTCCCATCTATGCCTACTTTGTTAGTTTTTTTAAATAATAAAAGGGTGCTGAATTTTGTCAAATGCTTTTTCTGCATCTATTGAAAGGATCATATGGTCTTTGTTTTTGCTTCTATTTATGTGGTAAATTACATTTATAGATTTGCATATGTTGAACCATCCTTGCATCTCTGGGATGAAGTCTACTTGGTCATGATGAATTATTTTTCTGATGTGCAGGTGAATTCAGTTTGCTAAGATTTTATTGAGAATTTTTGCATCTATATTCAGAAGCGATACTGGTCTGTAGTTGTGTCCTTTTCTGGCTTCGGTATCAAGGTGATATTGGCTTCATAGAACAAATTGGAGAGGAATCCTTCCTTCTCAATATTATGGAATAATTTCTGTAGTATAGGTACCAGTTCTTCTTTGTAGATTTGGTAAAATTCAAGTGTGAATCAATCTGGTCCCTGACTTTTTTTTGTTGGAAGGTGTTTTATTGTTGCTTCAATTTCAGTGCTTGATATTGGTCTGTTCTGGAGTTCTATTTCTTCCTGATTGAGCCTAGGTAGGTTATGTGTTTCCACTTTTTCAAGTTTATGAGCATAGAGATTTTTATAGTATTCAGAGATGATATTTTATAATTCCAGGTATCAGTTGTTATTTCTCCTTTTTCATGTCTGAGTGAGCTTTCAGAGTCCTTTCTTTTCTGTTTCTGGTTAATCTAGCAAGAGGCCTGCCAATTCTACGTTTCAAATCAAAGATGCAATATGTTTCACAATAGCAACAAAGAAAATAAAATACCTAGGAATATATTGAACTAAGGAGGTGAAAGACCTCTGTAGGGAAACTAAGAAACACTGAGAAATTTCTATTCATGTCCTTTCAAAATCAAACAACCCTATCAAAAAGTGGGCAAAGGACATGAATAGAAATTTCTCAAAAGAAGATATAAGAATGGCTAACAAACATATGAAAAAATGTCCAACATCTCTAATCATCAGGGAAATGCAAATCAAAACCACA
>CM052437.1:3777716-3891916 GCA_028533085.1 Varecia variegata
GTGGAAACACCTCAAACCCTGAGGAAAGAAAGATATTAATGACCTGTGTCTTTCATAATTGTCCTTGGAGACTTCCTTGAGAAGTTAGATGCCTGATACAGCTCTCCCAGCTGTTGCCTAGGCTCTAAGTTTATATGACTACCTGTCTGCCAACCTCCCCCAGGCAACCCTATGATTTGATTTCTATCCCCTTAACCTCAACTGAGAAATCTACAAGCAATTATGAAGGGTGGCCCTGGCTCCCGCACCTCCCAGGCGAGTCATCTGTAAACACCTCCTGATGCTTCCCCACCCATTTCCTTAGTCATCACTTGGTCAACCTGAGGGCAAACACATGCCACCCTTTTGGTGATGTGGAAAACAGGACAGTTGAGACTGACACCCATTATTCTGTTGTTCCCCAAACAAGCATTAAACTTTATTATTTAAACTGAACTGGACAACCTAAGGCCTATGAGCTACTGGGGAGGTAATTTTGGAATCATTTTCATCCTATGCCCTCGGACTAATGAAGGTCTCTCTTGGGGCTCCAACAATTTTAAATAGTATTTTCTTATGGGCACCGCATGCACTCCTGGCCTATACTTACATAGAACCTAGGTATTAACTTAACTGTCTCATGGAAACATGAGGTCTTAGGGTGATCATAGCAGATCTTCAAGAGTTTAAGGAAAGACTGCCATAGATGAGTGTCCCTCATGTGACTGCAGGTGGGACAGTTCTCAGGAAATAACTGGCTTATTATTTATGTGCACCCTGCAGGCAGTTGTAGGATGGGAGTCATTCAATCATAAAAAAATGGTACAAAATATGTCCCTCACTTTTGTTGAATTGGCCAATTATAAGACTTCATCCCTGGAAGATTTTCAAGTCAGCCTCAACTCACTGACCAGGGTTATTTGAATGATAGCACTTCCATAGTAATCTTTCTTGCAGATCAAGTTCTGTGCAATGACCAATATGTTCTGCTATAGTTATCTTAAAGCCTTGGGTCAAGTAAAAAGGCCAATACACAAATTTATGAAGAAAGCCACTTGGATTTTTAAGGTAAACCTTGACAGTTTACAGAATTTGTTTTGCTGGCTAAATCTGAGGCACCAGGAGGCATGTTCGAGCTTAATACGTACTCTAGATTAGCCTCATTCTGCTAGTGTTGATGGTAGCCTTAAATAAACAATATATAAGACAAATTTAATGGATTCGGTCCCAGACTCTGCCAGTTAGATTAATCAGGGTGGCTGGCAGCACAGCACACCGATGGGAAAATTGGCCAGAATGCAAGACTCTGTAGACATGAGGTCCAGATACCACTGGGTCAATGGGTTTATCCCATTTCTGTGCAGCAAGGAACCAATTGCACTTTGTTGCAGAGTGTCTTTTCAAGGATGTCTGTATAGTGAACACTGGGAAGATAGAGATGATGGGGCCAGGAGTGCTTACTGCCTATTATAAGAGATCTGGGTTCTCTAAGTTTCTGTCTTGTGATGCAATCCATTGCTTATACAGATGTCATCCGGCCTTCTTTGCATCTCCCTGCAAGAATTATAGCTAGGGTGACTGCTTCAAAACCATTAATTCATTGGTATTTTTGCTGCTGTGAATAATAAACTGTTCTCCATCTCTTTCCTTTGAATCTATGCCACTTGACTAGCATGGGAGAAACTGTGGGAGGTTAACAGGTTGGTTTGTAAGTAAGGTTATTTCCAGACTTTCAACAACAGCTCGTCATTATTCAGGTCTCTACCTAAATGCTGCGTCCTTAGAGAGGTAATAGCAGTTCACTCTCAGTTACCTTCTATCCCATGAATGTTCTTTCTTTTCCTTGTAGCCTTTGTTCTGATGCTAATGCTTAGGAATGCATTTATTGACTCTCTTTCCAGTTGAATGTGTGCTCTGAGAGGGCAGTGACTATAGACTCTGTGTCCATCCTATTTTCTATGCCCAGTACAGTGCCTGACATTAAGAAGGCATTCAAGAAATATTTGTTGAATTTATTGGGTTTTCTTTAGAGAATCACAGGAATTTATAAGACAAAGATTACATGTGCTCTACCTTTTGTGTATGGCTGAATCATACAAGAAATATATCAGACAGATAAACATCTTCTGCTGCAGATGTTTGCATATTTTTATTCAGTAACATTTAACTTGCTACAAAAGGAGGTGGCTTTATTAAAGAAGGGTTAGCTGAAATATGAAACATTTTTTATATCATGAAATGTTTAAACAATTGTAAGTAATCCGTTCACAAAAGGGATCATTTATCTATAACTTTATCCCCAGTCCTACAAATCTACACGGATACACAAGAACAACATAACTTTATCATTGTAATGATTTTTACTGCAAAAACATAAATTTTCATTGAAGTAAAAACCCCTTATTGACAAAATAACTTGCTGGGCTACAATTACGTGGTGTAATCAGAAGCAGAGTTTTGGATCATTTCAGTGGAAAAAGTAGAGAATCAGAGATCAAACCACCACATCAAAAACAAGTAAAACAAAATATTTGATCAAAATCAGTTTTATAGGAAGGCATATGAAACAGAACAGTCAATGGTATGATTAAATCCAAGAGACGGAAACGTAGATCGCGTTTGGATGAAGACCATTCTTATTTGACTGGCCCTGTATTTAATTGTGTACATCTCATTTGGGCATTCTTAGCAATTATGATAGTATCGTACTTTGAAGAAACAAAAAGGCACAGTAAAAAATCACAAGGAGCTCATAATTATGTCCAATACTAAATATTTTAAGAAAGATGAGACCCAGATTATCATGCTTTTATAAAAAATGAAGAAGGTAACAGAAGCCCACCTTCCCAGTCCCCAAACTGCAAAGGGTCACTTCTGAAAGCCTCAAAGAAAAATTATTATTATCAGGTTAATAGTTCCTCAGGTAATTCACCACTTTATTATTACTATTACTATTAACAGACATTATTTCTTAGAGTAGTTTTAGGTTTAGGAAGAGCAGAGTTCCTGTACACTTCCTCCCCAACTCCCAGTGTTTTCTGTTATTAACGTCTTACTTTGATGTGTTATACTTTTTACATTTAATGAACCAATATCGACACATTATCGTTAAAGTTCATATTTTACATTGGAGCCCCCCCTTTTTATTGTATAGCCTGTGTTTGCCAAATTCCATACTATCACGTGGCCATGATTACAAAATCATACAGAAATTGCACTAAAACGTCCTGCATTCATTCCCTTCAGCCCCTGATGACAGCTGATCTTTCTCACTGGCTCTAGGTTTGCCTCTTTCACAATGTCATGTGGTTGAAATCATATAGTACACAGCCTTTTCAAACTTACTGCTTTCACTTAGTAATATGAATTTAAGGTTCCTTGGTGTCTATTTATGGCTTCACTGCCTTGGCAGTCTTTTTATTTTCATATTAGTGTTATTTGGTGCACAAAAGTTTTTCATTTTCATAAAGTCCAAGTTACCTATTTTTTCTTTTGTTAACTTATGTTTTTGGTATTATATCTAAAAATACGTTGCCAAATCAAAAGTTATGAAGATTTACCCCTACATTTTCTTCTAAGAGTTTTGCAGTTTTAGTTCTTATATTTAGGCCGCTGATCCATTTTGAGTTAATTTTGTATCTGATGGGAAGGAAGGGTCCAACTTTTTTCTACGTATGTGGAATTCCAGGTGTTCTAGCACTGTTTGCTGAAAAGACTATTATTTTCCCATTTAATAGACTTGGCACCTTTATCAAAAATCAACTGGCCACAGACATCTGGGTTTATTTATGAACAGCCAACTTTATTCCATTGGTCTATATGTCTATCCATCTGCCAGCACCACACCATTCTGATTACTGCAGCTTTGTTTTAAGTCTTGAAATTGGGATGCATGAGTCCTCAGACTTTGTTCCTTTTGAAGATGTTTTGACTATTGGTAGGCTCTTGAAACTCCATGTGAATTTCTCATTTCTGCAGAACAGGCTATTGGAATTCCAAAAGAAATCATGTTGAATATTAGATCACTTTGGGTAGTATTGGCATCTTAATGATATTATTGAGTCTACCAATACATGAACATGGGTGTTTTTCCATGTATTTATTATAGAACTTTAATTTCTCTCAACAATGTTTTGTAGCTTTCAATGTACAATTCTTTTACCTACTTGGTAAAAGTTATTTCTAGGTATTTTATTCCTTTAGATGTTATTATAAATGGAATTGTTTTCTTAATTTCTTTTTCTAATTGTTCTTTGCTAGAATACAAAAAATGCAGCTGATTTCTGCATGTTTACCTAGTACCTTGCAAATCTGTTATACAAGTTAATGAAATCTAGTTGATTTCTTGTGGATTCTGTAGGGTTTTCTAAATATAGGATCATGCCCTTTGCAAATAGTTTTACTTCATCTTTTCTACTATTGGTGCCTTGTATTTATGTTTCTTGTCTAATTCTCTGACTAGAACTTCCAATACCACGTTGAACAGCAGTAGTGAAAGCCCACACCCTTATCCTGCTCCTGTTAGGGGGAAGTTTTCACTCTTTCACTACTAAGTATGAAGTTACCTGTGCATTTTGCATGAGTGTCGTTTATCATATTGAGGAAGTTCCCCTCTGTTCAGAGCTTTTTGAGTGTTTTGTTTTTTTTTTTTTTTTTTACCATGAAAGGGTATTAGATTTTGTCAAATGACTCTTCTGTGTCAATTGAGATGATCATCATGTTTATTTTATTTTATTTGTTCTATAATGTCATATGTTACATTGACTGATTTTCTTATGTTAAACCACCATTGCATTCCTGGGATAAAACTCACCTACTCATAAAATATAATCCTTTTATTATACTGTTGGATTTAGTTTGTTAGGATTTTGTTGAGAATCTTTATATCTATATTCATAAGTAATACTGATCTGTAATTTTTTCTTTTCTTTTTTTCTTTTTTGCTTGTAATATCTTTACCTGGCTTTAATATCAGAGTAATGCTGTTTTCATAGATTCAGTTTGGAAGTATTCACTTTTCTTTTATAGTTTTAAAGAGTTTGAGAAATGTTAATGTTAATCCTTTTTCAAATATTTGAAAGAACTCACTGGTGAAGCCATCTTGTTCTGGGTTTTTTTGTTATTGTTGGAATATTTTGCTGACTGATACAATCTCTCTACTTATTAGAAGTCTGTGAGATTTTCTGTTTCTTATTGAATCAGTTTAGGTAATTTGTGTGTTTTGTGGAATTTGCTCACTTTTTCTAGATTATGGAATTTCTTGGTGTTCAATTGTTTATGTATTCTGTTATAATTATTTTCACTTCTGTAAGGTCAGTAGTAATGTCCCTCCTTTCTTTTTCAATTTTAGTTATTTATGTCTTCTTATTTTTCCCTTTTCAGTCTAGTTAGAGATTTTTTTCATTTTGTTTTCTTTTTAGGGATTCAGTTTTGGGGTTTGTTGATTCTCTCTATGGTTTGTCTATTCTCTACTTCATTTATTTCTAGTTTAATTCTTATCATTTCCTTCCTTCTGCTAGTTCTGGGTACAGTTTGCTTTTTTTCCTCAAGTTCCTTAATGTGTAAAGTTGGGTTGCTGATTTGAGATCGTTCGTTTTTGGAGTGTAAGTATTTACAGCCATAAATTTGCATCTGAGCACTTCCTCCACTACAATCCATAAATTTTAGTGTGCTGTATTTTGTTTTCATTTGTCCTAAATATTTTCCAATTTCTCTTATGATTTCTTCTTTGATCCACTGGTTGTTTAAGAGCATGCTGTTTTTCCACATATTTGTTAATTTTCCAACTTTCCTTCTATTATTTATTTCTAGCTGTATTCATTTGTGGTCAGAAAAAATACTTTATATCATTATAATCTTTTTAATTTTATTGAGATTTGTTTTATAGCCTAACATATGGGATACCCAAGAGAATGTTCCACATGCACTTGAAAAGAATGTGCATTCTGCTGATGTTGGGGGCAGTGTCACACATCTGTTCCAGTCGGTTTATAGTGTTGTTCAATTCATCTATTTCCATATTGATCTGTCTAGTTATTCCATCTGTCATTCAAGGTGGTAGTTGAAGTCTCCAACTATTATTGTAGAACTAATGTATCTTAGCACAACATTTTGCAAGCTCTTCTCTCTTGAGATGAGACATTTGTCTACTGTAGGTATTGTGGGTATATCTGGGACTGAGAGGATAATAAACTGAGAAGAATGCACCATCCAAGAGTTTGGAAACTTGAGATGAGTCTTTTGCTGCCTCAAAGACTGAGAACAAAAAACTTGTAGTCCACAATATTATGTCAGCAAAAGTTCAGAAACTATAGCCCATGGGAAAATGAAGCACTTTTTAGTAAGGTTGATGTTCTGTTACACTTTCTCCCTCAAAGCATTTGCTGTAGAAATAAATGGAATAGAAAAGAAGTGATTGCTTGAGAACAGGAAGACTGTCAGCATCTTTGAAAAGCACCAATACATTTTATACACTTACTGATTGATAAGGATATGAGGTAAAGAGAAGAAGAATAAATTACAAATATCAGGAATAAAAGTGGGATATTACTACAGATCTTACAAACATTGGAAAAATAGAGTATGCTATGAATAATAATTTTGTCTATGAATTCAAATAGTAGATAAAATTGGCAAATTTCTAAAACACAAACTTACACACATGCACACATACATACACACCTTCCCAACACAGATACCAGATGATCTGAATAGTTCTATAACTATTAAATAACTTAATTACTCCCAGATAAAAAAAATTAAAATTCCAGTCAACTTGGCTTCATCAGTAAATTCATTTCAAAAGGAAAAGATAACATCAATCTTTCCCCAAATATTCCAGAGAATGGAAAAACCATGGCATACTTCCCAACTCTTCACAAAATCTGGCAAAGATATTTTAAGAAAAAAATTTTACAGGCCACTCTCTTTTAAAGTAAGTGCAAAATATTCTTTTAAATTACAAACTAACCTTGGGTTAATAACTGCAATGTAAAGCTCATTTACCCTTTAAAAGTAAATAAGTTAAATGTAGGAATTTCTGCCTCCCAATATGGAAATTTCAGATATGAATTCTGAAAGGTGATTGTGATATCTGCCTGTCTTTGATCTTGCAGAGCAATTTTTGGAGTGCGGGGAGGTCTTCATTGTATTCAACTTGATGGAGTTGTGTAATGATTCCTGATAACAACTTATTCATTTTATTGTTTCAAGAGCACAAACATAGCAGCAAATCAGAGATAATATATATTATTTCTATTGCATTGACAGAAGAGCTGAGTCCCCTGGAGTTGCTGATTGCTCTGCCCAGGGACTGCTTCGTGGGCACACACCTGTGCAGTCTTAGTCTATTGCTCTGCCACTGCCATCTCGAAATCCTTCCTACTTTTTGAACAAGGTCCACATTTTTATTTTGCACTGGGTTCTGAAAATTATATAGCCATTCCTGTCTTGCCCTTTGTTAGGCTGTTGTTTCCTGCCCAGGTAATGCTGGAGACAATCAGATTGAAAGTGAGTTCCCCACCTGGGGAAGGTGTGTCCTATACGACTGGCTCAATGTCTAGATGGCCAAGGATGACTGCCCCTTAGGAACTGATGGGCCCTGGGACGGGGGTGCTGCACACTGTTGAGTGCTACTCCTGGGCGGGGAGTAAATTGGCTGGACTGGCTCAGAAACACAATTGTTTCCTCCTGTGCTATCTTGATGATCTCATACACAGATTTTGTCCCAAGCTGGTGCTTTACTTATATCACTGAATATGGTAAAAAATTTGAAAGTTAAATGTAGTTTAATTTTTTCCTTATGTTATATTTTGTCCAAAGTCACAAATGTCAGTAAAATACAGTAAAGGATGCTCAGTATTTTTGAGTCAGAAGTGTGGGATATGTAAGAAATTATCCCCAATCTCTTTCGTGGACCTGAATGGTTATATTAATTTTTTAGTCATTGAACAAAATACAACAAAGCAATGACCAGATTCCCCTTTGGTATTAAACATGGGATTATAAAAATCCACAAAATTAAGTGAAGAAGTAGACATTCTCTCAAACTACAGACAGAAGTATAAATTAGTGCAACTTCTCTGAACAACAATTTGACCACACGCCTACACATAACTTAAAAAACTTGCAAATACATATAAAATTATGCATAGTCTCTATTTCCAGGAATTTGTCATAAATATAATATAAAGGCAAAATGTTGATTTTAAACTTAAGATATGTTTATTTCATCATTACTATATAAGTGACTAAAAACAGTATAACTTTATTACATGATAAGTTGTACTTATGGGATTAAATACTATGTAGTACAGTCATGCATTGCTTAACAATGGGGATATATTCATAGAAATGTGTTGTTAGGTGATTTTGTCATTGTGCAAACATCATAGAGTGTACTTATACAAACCTAGGTGGTATAGCCTAGTACAAGTGCACACCTGGGACATATGGTATAGTCTATTGCTCCTAGGCTACAAACCTGTACAACATGTTACTATGATGAATTCTGTAGGCAATTATAACACAATGGTAAGTATTTGTATTTCTAAACATATCTAAACACGGAAAAGTTACAGTAAGAATACAGTATTATAATCTTATGGGACCACTGTCTTATAGGCTGTCTGTCTTTGACCAAAATGTCATTATATGGCAATTATGTTGCACATGATTCTGTACTCATAAACATAGATTATCATGATATATAATTAAGAAAATCACATGCTACAGACAGGCAAATATAATTTGACAAATATGTGTGTGCATATATATATACACACACACAGATAAACACATGTAAAGCTTTTAAAATAGCATCTAGCTAGTAACTGACACTCAATAAATGTTATGTATTATCTCTCAAAAAAACCTAGGTATTTTTCCCAGAACTGTGGTTATTTGTTGGTGGTGGGATTATGTGTGGTTTTCTTGTTACTTTTGTTTGATAATTTTCAACAATGAACACATTTTGCTTTTGTAAATTTTAAAGTAAAATTTAGATCTTTTTAAACCTTTAAATAGTTCACTACACTCATCTTTTCTTCATTTATTACCAGGTCAAATTGAGCAGTAGTTTCTTCTACAGACATGCAAATATTTAGTAAATTGATACACTTACTGATTATGAGACAATGGCTCTCAATTGGGCAGGCACCTTGGAGAGGTTAAGATGGGGAGACTGGCTGCACTGGTATCAGATGTCACAGGAATGCATCTTCTCCATGGAAACCAGACAGAAAAGGGCTGAGAGTGAGAAACTAAACTTTAGGGGAATAGCATCATTTAGGACATGAGGACAGAAGACCGTAGCTAAGAAAAAGCAGGATTCTAGGTGTAAAAAGAATAATGTAGAAGTGAAGCTTCATGGATTTAAAGAGCGATGACCACTTGGATAACATAGTAAAATAAAATGCAGTTGAAGAGAAAACTGAGGACGGAGATAGGTTCTTGAAAACTGCAATTAATTCCTGATGACTTTTGAGAAAGTACTTTCCGCGTTTCTCAAGATCAGGGAGCATACACGAGGTGAAGACGTGGAGACACTGAGAGAAGAGAACGATCAACTCAGACAGGAGTAACCACAGATAACTGACCAGGACACGCTGTGGAGAGACTGGAAGGGATTTATAACGAGGGAGAGGAGGACAACAGAATGGAAGAGCAGACGAACAGAGGGCTCTCCTGGAGGGAGAACAAAGGGACAGAACAAGGAGCAGAGCTGGAGAGTGTAGCTATGATGAGGAGAAAGGACGATTTTTGGAGAAAGAAGCAGAGGAAGCGATGGATACCAATATTAGCATCGATTTGTTAACATGCAAGAAGACAGAGTAAGAGGACTTGGTAATTGATTTGATGTGAAATTGAGAGATTGGAGGAGTCAAGAGCGATTCTCTGATTTCTCTCTTAGGCACAGGCAGGCCAGATGCTAAGTGAAAGGAGAACAGAGGAGGGGCATGTTTGGTAATAATACGTTTGTATTAGGCGTGTTGAGTTTGTGCCTTTGATGTGCCCAGGTGAAAATTGCTAGCACAGATGAATTTATTAATCTGAAATACAGGGCTGAGATCTGTGCTAGCTACATGGTATCCGAGGATTGTTATTAATACTCTTAAGAGTCTGGGCTAGATAAGATAATGAAGAAAAAGCACTGAAGGAAAAGGGCGCACAGCCAAACTCTGAAGCAAGGGGGAGCTGACAGGTAGGGTGACCTGCAGAGGAGCCATAAAGGGACCACCATGGCAGATCCAAGGAGCTGGAGCAGTGTAGGGGAGCAACAGTGTCCGTCACGGGGTCAGAATGAGCCAGTGGTGATGGGAACGTGAGAACAGAAAATCCCAGGATGAGAGCACGGCCTTGGGTAGGAAAGAGTGTTTGGCAAATCTTGGAAACGCCTGGTCCCAGTTCCAGATAGATTGGAGAGGAAAGAGAACCTCAACCAAGGGTGACGGTGTGGCCAGTGGGAAAGGGTTAGGATTATTATCATACAAAGAGCAGACACAGTAAAAATGAGGGAATGAGAGTGGTGAAATATCAAAACTTTTAGAGGAAAAATTTTGGAAGAGTAATTTTCAAATATAAAGCAGATAGACAAACTAGTACTCTCAAATTCATGATTAATAACATAATTAATGTATAATTAATTCCAAAACTGGGAAAGAAATATCCATATCATGTTTTATATATGCTCATTGGGTTGTTTTCTTAATTATAGTGTTCATATATCCTATTTCCTTACTTTAAAAAATTTACAACTTTATTAGCATATAACCAACAAAGACATTCAAAGCATATGATTTGATATATTCTGACATATATTAATATGCCCATGAAATCATCGCCACCATCGGGATGACGAGCAGGTCCGTCATCTCCAAGGTGTCCTCATGCCTCTTTGTAACTGTCCTCCCTCCCACTCCTCCCCAGCCCCTCCCCAAGGAACTATGAATCTGGTTTCTTTCATTATGGATTAATTTGCACTTTAAGATATTTATACAGTAGAAACATAGAATATGCCCTCTTTTTTGTCTGACATCTTTCATTCAGAATATTAATTTTCAGATTCATCTATTTTGTTGCACCTATCGACAGTTTTTTTATTTTTATTACTTAGTGTTACTTATCTGAATATACCACAATTTGTTTAGCCAGTCACTTGCTAATCTAGCCACTGGGTTATTTTCAGTTTGGGGCAATTACAAACAAAACACCTATGAATTTCCCCACGCATGTCTTTATGTGGACAGGTTTCCACACGACGTCTCGGGTAAATACCTAGAAACAGAATGGCTCAGCCAAATGGTAGGTATATATTTGGCTGTTTAAGAAGCTGTTCAGTGTTTCCCTGAGTTGTTACATCATTTTATGTTCACAGCAGTGGATGAAAATTCCAGCTGTTTCACATTCTCATCAACACTGGGTGTGATCAGTCTAACTGTAGATATATTAATAGGTATGTAGAGTATATTATTGTGACTTTAATTTATATTTTACTAATGATTAATTATGTTTAACATACCTTAATGTGCTTATTTGCCATCCTTATATCTTCTTTGGTGAGGCAACTATTCAAATATTTTGCTTATTTATTTTGGTATTGAGTTGTTTATAATTATTAAATTTTAAATGTTCTTTTATGTATTCTGGATACATTTCCTGGATCTGATGTGTAATTTATGAATGTTTTCTCTCAGTCTGTGCAGTTCTTAATTTTAATGAAGCCCTATTTATCAATCTTTAAAAAATTTTTATGGATCACACTTTTGGTGTAATATCTAAGAAACTTCTGCCTCACTCAAGTTCACAACATTTTTCTTCTATTTTTTCTTGATGTCTTGTGGATTTAAGTTTATATTTATATATATAATCCATTTGGAGTTAAGTTTTTATGTTGGAAGTTTTGGGGAATTAAGGTTCTATATGTTGGAACATAACATTATATATTTCTATTGTATAGTATCTTTAAAATGCCTGTTTTCCAACCTGGGCAACATAGCAAGACCCTGTCTCTACAAAAAAAATTTTTTTTTAATTAGCTAGGAGTGGTGACATGTGCCTGTATCCAAGCTACTCAGGAGGCTGAGATGGTAGGATCTCTTCTTGATCCCAGGAGTTCAACGTTATAGTGAGCTATAATTGTGCCACTGTACTCCACCCTGGGCAACAGGGTGAGAGCCTGTCTCTTAAAAAAAATGCAAGTTTTATTTTGTGTGTTTTGTTTTGTATTTGGATATACAACTCCTCTGACATCAGAAATACATATGGGTTATTTCTATTGTCTGTTTCTTCTTTTTTAAAAAAATCATTGGTTTCTATGCCTGCTATATTTTTATTGAATGCTAGACATCGTACATTACAGAAGTAGTAGAGACTCCAGACAATATAACTTTTGACCATAAAAGATTCACCATTTTTTCATTGGCCATAAACATGGGGGGAGGGGGGTGGTGATTGTCTTCCTCTAATTAGGTCCCAGGCTGGGTTTCCATTTGAGTAAGGATCTGCTCATCTCCAGGCTGCACCTGCTCTTGGTGCAAAGCCCTCCAGAACTTTCAATTGAGAAGCTTCCTGTGTTTACCAGGGCCCTGACCACAGGTGGATCTTGAACGCTAATCCCTGCCTTATCAGCACTTAGAGACCTTTCAGAATCTTCCAGTTTAGCGTTTAGCTTCCTATCCCAAGAATCTTCACAGTTCAGTGACCATCTTCATGGGAAAACGGGCCACATGTCTTTCTCACCTCTCACTCACTTTCTTCGCATCAGCATCTTTCCCTTTCAGTCTTTAGTTTTGCTCTTCTGCCCCACGGGACTACCTTGTTCTCTTATCCCACGTCTCAGAGCCCCACAAGATCACCAGCACTGAGCTTAATCCTGTGTACCTGAGCACCGGTGTCCCTCCTCTAGACAGAGCCCGGGTTCTCAGCTCTCCCTGTGTCCGCAGTCAGCAAATAAATGTTCTCAGGAAGACAGTGGCTTTAGGGTGTCATTTACCTTTTTGGGCTTATCCTTCTGGGACTTTTCTTCCTCCAATGGTCTTGTTCCTTCAGTAGTTTTCTGATGCATTCAAGGAGTTTTATTTAAAAGAAACAAACAAACAAAATCACCATCTTCTTTAGTTGTTTCTCAGAAGGAGTACTGGTCTCCAAGCTACTATATCCAGTGCAAAAGCAAAAGTTTTATGCAGCCTTTCACACTTGCCTTGGTAGATTAATCTTATCATTTTCTTATCTTTTCTCCTTGTTGTCTCTAGTTGTATTCACCGTTGTTTTACTTGTTAGATTTCCTCTATACTGTCTTCCACTGTTATTGAAATGTACGTGTGTATGTGTTATTTCTTACTCTTGATTGTTTAAAGATTTAAACTTTAGCATCCACCTCTAAGCTCACGGATGTGGCATATGCTCTTCTCACGGATGCAGCGTTTCTTTTTCCTTTGAGAATATTATCATGGCATTTCTGACCTGTGACCTGCTCTGCTGCCTGCATTATCTCGATTTCTTCAGAATTCTGCTTTCTGTCCCTTATCTATAATTTCTCTGTGTTTCAGGCAGAAGGAAAATCTCAAGGGGCAAACTTACAGTGATAATTGAATAAACCTCTCCATTTTATTCTAAATCAGCCCAACTTATCAGCTTCTTTTTCATTTTTTGGGCTGGTACGGGAATTGTCATCACGACAACAGTAGCCTCAGTAACAAAGTGAACAGACTTTGCAGGAGACTTGGGGGAGGGGGGAAGGAAATACATGAATACAAAGTCATTAGCATATTTCTGACTCTTTCTGACATATATTGGACATGTATCACACGCTTATCTCCAGAATTATATTGTGTGAGGTCATCAAAGGGCCTTAGGGGTCTTTACATACCCTATAAACTCCGGAAACCTGACACCCCCATTAGTGGAGGTCAAGGAAAGCTTGTTCAGCTGAATTCCTGCTAGAATCCTGGGGTCACATGAAGCCAGTAGCAAAGCTGCCAAAAGTTATCAGGACCTGATGCCAACAGCTGAAGTATATGTAACATGATCTCAAAAGTTGATTAGGAAGAAATTAAACCTTAAGAAATCATGTTCTCCATGAAGGCAGAAAATGTTGTTATTTCACTGAGCCATCATAACTTTTCAATATGAATTAGAAATTACAAAGTTGACAGCGTCACTGTCGGGCAGAGATGGCGGCAGTGACTCCTGTCCAGCACGGGCAGCCCCTGTGCACTCGCTAATGAGCTGTGGTGAGTTGAGTTTTTCCCTCTTCCTTTGGCACTCTCTTTAATCAGTGAGATGTATTCTTGGACCACCTTTGTAGGTTTTTTTAAATCTGGTCAAGATGTTGTCAAGTGGATTTTGAATGTAAAAAGGGAGTGGGACAGGGACAGGAGCATGTCAGAGCTTAATTTTGTATTAGCGTTTCAGGTTATTCCAGTTCCTTAATTTTATGACTTTATTTACCGACTATTAGAGAGAAAAAGCAATCAAAACCAAATTGCCTAGCTTGCACCTGCGTGGGCCTGGAAGTGATTTATTGCGCCGTTGCTGTCAGGCTGTTCCTTCGGATGTGCCCCGTCTGTGCTTTGGCAACCTTCCCCTCCGCTGGGCTTCATCAGGTAGCCAACCTGTGCATCCCACCCGGGGCTGCTGGGAGCAAGCGCACCACACCTGGGCCGGCCTCAGCCCGCGGCTGAGACAGATGCCGTCTTCCTTGGTTACAGCCATTCAGAAGCTACTATAATTTCTACAACATTGAGACTGTGAATTCGTATGTATTTCAGAGCCTGTGCTTACCTCAGTTTTTATCTGAATAGGAGTTGTGTAGTACCAGGGAAATCTATTCCCACTTTGTGTGATCTTGGCTTCGTTTTCCCTATAAATTCAAAATGGATGTAGAGATATAGCAATCTTTCCCTCATGATTATATCTCTCTTGGTTGTCCAAAGAAATGGTAGAATAGGAATAGCTCAAACCACCACCACCGCCATCATCATCATCATCATCATTTTCTTCTTATTTAAAATGGCTAGCGTGTACTATTTACCTTATAAAAGATATCATGGAAGCAAGTCCCTAACATGTATTTTCTAACATATGAAATGTATTTATTGAGTGTCTATTCCAGACCACGCACTTTTGTAAGAGTAGAAAATACAGTGGTGTGTAAGATAGGAAATGTTCCTAACTCTTCTGACGCTTTTAACCTAGTGAGGAAGTCAGACAGCACAGAATCCACCATTAAATAAGTAAATTATGATATTAAGGAATCACTAAGAAGAAAATAAACACCTAAGGACAAGGGCTGATACTTGGGAAGGGAGTGAGACATTTGAGCTGAAACCTGGGTAAGTGAAGATGTTTGGAAAAAGCATCCAGTCAGAGAACACAGCAAATGTCATAATAAGGGCCTGAGCAGATCGGGGGTGGATGTGTTTGAATGTGACGAGACCAACATGGCTTATGTACGGTCACAAAGGGATGGGAGAGAGTGCATGGGAGTGAGGGTGGAGATGTCCGCAGAGGTCAGACCATACGGGCCCTGGTGGTACATAGTAAGAAATGTATATGCACTCATAGATTGGAGCACATCAGAATTACTTTTAGCAGGAGAGAGCTTTGATTTAATTTATCTTTTTAAGAGATCATTTTCTATTGGTGAGGATGTGGAGAAATTAGAATCCTTAGGCACTATTGGTGGGAATGTAAAATGGTGCATTTACTATGGAAAACAGTAGGGCAGTTACTCAAAATTAACAAGACAAACTCTGTGTTTCTACTTATATGGGGTACCTAGAGTAGCCGAATTCATAGAGACAAAAAGTAGACAGAGGATGGGAAAGGGGAAATGGAGAGTTGTTTACGGGATGGAGTTTCAGTTCGGGATGGTACAATGTTTCTGGAGACGGATGGTGGTGATGTAGTACAACAATGTGAATGCACTTAATGCTACTGACCTGCACCCTTAAAAATTATTATGATAAATTTTATGTTAGATATATTTTACCACAATTTAAAAAAAAGAAAAAAGATCATTTGCTGTTGTTTAGAACATAGATTTCAGAAGGGCAAGTGTAAAAGCATAAAGAATTGTTAGGAAGCTGTTGCATATTTCCAGCCCAGATATTATGGTAGCTGGGACTATGATGTCACTAGGAGCCTTGACTCAACTGGTTTCAGTGTAGATCGCAAATGCAGAGAGAGTTTATAGACAGCCCACTCTAGGAGTCTCATTGTAAAGGTAAGCAGAAAATTGCAGCAGCACTTTAGCTAGAAAAAGTGTAGGGTGTGTGTGTATGTGTGTGTGTGTGTGTATCCTTAGCACCAAGAATGTTGATGGTAATACACATTAGAGAGAGAGAACTATTGATGAAGAGAAGGAAATGTTGATTGAAAAGAGAAAGAAAGGAATAAAAATGCAAAGTCTTTCATCAGGCACCTTTGGATCAGACTCAGTGAACATTTGGAGGCTTTGCCCTTAGGAAAGTCCATTCATGGTAAAATCCATGGTAAAAATAGGAAAGGAAAAGTATGGGGGGGGCAATGCCTGTATATTGGTACCTTGGATGTCAGAAAGATCATATAGTTCTCATTTACTTGTTTCTGCTTCATCATGAAGTGAGAAGTGAGGTTATTATTTGGGAGTGAAGAAGGGTGCATGTCATTGCCAGGTTGAGGCAGAGAACACAAGCATGAAATTGTTACCTTGCTGAGTGAGAAAGAAAATGAATAAGGAAATGCAGTAGGACGGTATAGCAAGATGTAGAATCCGTATGGGATTTGTGAGAAATGTGCATAATATTATTTGTTTCTCATAACATTCCTACAAGATAGGCATTATTTTACCCAAAATTGTAGGTGCAAAACCCAGGGCTGAGGGGCTAGGGTGAGACCATGCTCTTTCCGTCCGGGCGAGGCTGCACTCACGGTGCAGGACCTGCTCAGGGTCCGTCACGTGCCCAGCACCTGACATCTCTCATTTGCCTTTATTGTGACAAAATCTTAGCCTCAGATAAAAGAGAGGGTCCAAGGAAAGTTAGTGAAGCTTCCCAAGGTCATACCAGGCAGAAATAAGTTCCAAATGAATCTGGCTCCCCAGTCACGTCCTCTGCCACACCTGTGCACGCCAGGCACAGTGACATCCTCCAGTAGGGCAGAGACACGCAGGGACAGAATGCAAGGCCTGTCTTCTCTGTTCTCTGCAGTCACACAGGAAAGGTAGAATTGCATTCCGTGTGTATTTAAAATTATTTAAAATGTAAACTTTGGAAAGTTCACAGATTAAGATCCTAGGTATCATTGGTTTTTACCTCTCTGTTGAGAGAAATAAAATAATCTCAGGCCCAAAGTCAAATAAAATCCAACTACTGCTGGGTTTTCAAACTTCTAGTTCCATGCTATCTTGTTCTTGAAGTTGCAGTCAGAAGGTGTTTTATCCAAATAAATTGTATTCTTTGGAAATGGTGCATTTTAATATGCTCAAATCTGGTATTTTCCCAGACAAAGGGCAGAGTGCGAAAGTATAGTTAAGGGTCAGCAAAATTTGGAATAACTGATTTTATTCTTGTTCAGTCTGGTGCTCAGAGTGCAACCTTGAACAAACCTTGTTCCGGACAGTTTTCCCTTCTCATGAGCACCTTCAAATCAATATAGCTTATCACAAGCTGACATGTGTAAATGGTTAAAGATTTCATCTCAAAATACAATATTTCATGCTTCTTGCCTGGTGTAGCTTTGTGTATCATCGAATCTAAAATTAAATTGATTTATCATTTGTAAGCATAACACCAAATGCAGTGTGATAGAACTGATTATATTTTTAAAACTTCCATCTATATGTCAAAAATGTTGTAAACAAAGTTAAATAGCAAGCTGTGAAGAAAAATGCAAAGTTCCCATCAAAAAATCCAAAATGTATGATGGAAAACAAATACAATAATATAAATATAGACACATCATACAAAAATATAATTCACAATGAGAAATAAAAATTTCCAAGAGATACAAAAAATTGTTTAAACAAACAAATGAGATTACATCAAGCTAAAAACTTCTGCACAGCAAAGGAAATAATCAACAATGTGAAGAGACAATCAACAGAATGGGAGAAAAAAATTCAAACTATCCATCCAACAAGGGATTAATAACCAGAATATCTAAGGAGCTCAAAGAACTCAAGAGCAAAAGAAAAAAAAATTGTTTAAAAAATGAGCAAAAGACCTGAATAGACATTTCCCAAAAGAGGACATACAAATGGCCAACAGGCAGATGAAAAAATGCTCAACATCACTAATCATCAGGAAAATGCAAATCAAAACCACAATAAGATATCATCTCACCCCTGTTAAAATAGCTATTATCAAAAAGACAAAAAATAACAGATGTTGGTGAGGATGCAGAGAAAGGGGAGTGCTTGCACATTGTTGACGGAAATGTAAATTAGTACATCCACTATGCAAAACATTGTGGAGCTTCCTCAAAAAACTAAAAATAGAACTACGATGTTATCCAGCAATCCCACTCCTGGGTATATATCCAATAAAAATAAATAATTCTATAAGTATATGGAAGAGATATCTGCACCCCTATGTTTATTGCAACACTGTTCACAATAGCCAAGATGTGGAACCAACCTAAGTGTCCATCAACAGATAAATGGATACAGGAAATGTGGCAGGCATACATGCGCGCGCGCGCGCACACACACACACACACACACACACACACACACACACACAGAGGAATATTATTCAGCCACTAAAAAAGAAGTCCTGCCATTTGCAACCACATGGCTGGAACTAGAGGTAGTTAAGTAAGCCATACACAGAAACACAAACGTGGCATGTTCTCACTCACATGTGGGAG
This sequence comes from Varecia variegata, assembly GCA_028533085.1. NCBI lineage: Eukaryota > Metazoa > Chordata > Mammalia > Primates > Lemuridae > Varecia > Varecia variegata. The sequence continues at coordinate 3,796,545 of CM052437.1, forward strand.
CTAAAAAAGTGAGTCTCATGGACAGAGACAGTGGAATGGCTGGAAAGGGTGTGGGGAGGAAGATGAAGAGATGTTAGCTGAGGGGTACAAAATACAGTTAGATAGAAGGGATACAGGCTCATATTTGATAGTATAGTAGGGAAATTATAGTGAACAATAATTTATTATATATTGCAAAATAGCTAGAAAAGAAGAATTGGAATGTCCCCAACAAAAAGAAAAGATAAATGTTTGAGGTGCTGGATATCCCAATTACCCTGATTTGATCATTACACATTGTATAAAGGTATCAAAATATCACATGTACCTCAAAATATATATACAACTATTATATATCAATAAGGAAAAACTAAAAAAAAATTCTTCAACTGACAAGCATAAAAATACGATGAGTTATAACTGTTACACATATGATTAGAAAATAATCATTTTAAACTAACTGTAAATAAATCATTATTGTTAAACTCTGAAAGTGCTAAGGATTTGTAAGTGTGCAGAAATTCTCTATGTACTTGCCGTGGGTAAAACTTCTATGAAAGACAAATTCAATTTATACATAAAAACCTTAAAAACGTTCAGATCTTTTAGAGAGCAGTTTCATTTCCAGAAATGATTATAGTAATCACAGCAACAATTAGCTGAGTGGGCAAACGTGTATTAATAGAACGTCAACCTTGTGCACATGTTAACACCACTGGACCCACGGGGAATTTCAGAAGAGAGAAACACGGGTACATTGAGTCCTAACAGAGATGCACCCACTCCTGTGTCTCACTCAGGGATTCAACACAGCGTTCCTTATATTGGGTATTTAGTCAACACTTATTTAATTTTTACATAGTTCAAATGTAAGAGACCTATACAGTAGCTGATAGAAATTAAAGGACATATAATGACCAATTTACTCGTTACTCCAGCCTCATAACTTCTCTGCCAGTTGAATTTGACAGAGTCTTTAAGGTTTATGAAAAGCGGATGGAAGCATAAATTTTAAGCTCACAAATCTTTTAAATTAAGGGGGCCGTGTGGAGTAGATGAGTTGATGTTGGTAAAGTCCGTAGCATAGTACCCGGCACACAGTAACATTGCACCAATGACTTTGTTATTGTCAAAGATTCGTGGCATATTTCTTTTATAAGTGGTTCTTCCTTTCTTATCCTCTTCCCTCCATTTTCTCTATCCCACCCTTCTTTCTTTCACCCTCTGTCATTCCTTCTTTTCTTCCAACATTTTTGAACATCTGGTGTGAGCCATGCATTTCACCAGGCACTGGAGTAAGTCAAACCCAAGCACCATGCTTTTCCTGAAAGAATTAACTGATTCAACCAGCTTGGAAAGAAGCAACATCGTGCCTGGCAAGGAAAAGCTCTAGCATCTGAAGCTAATTCTACCTGGAGAAAGTTTGTAAGACTTTCTGTTTCAAGTGTATTCTGACAACCAAGTAGTAAAATACTAGGTGGACAGAAGAGCCGCCTGTTCTTCCCTATGACATAATTTTGTACTTGAAAGGACAAAGGGGTTTTGGAGATCACAGGGACAGGAGAAATGTGGGATGAACTTCCCGCAAGGGATGAAAATAGGTTATTTTAAGTCTTGGAAAGACTTTGGAAAAGAAGGAGTTTGCCCTCCTACATAAATATTTTCAAGAAAAACAGTGCCCTGCTCCAATCTGGGTTTGTAAGACTCACATGCTGGCAACCATAAGAATCAATGAACTAATGTGGTCCTTGCTTTAATATGTAATTGTTTTCAGGAGCATCTACCATAGGCACAGACGGTGCCTGTATTGCCTGGTGCCCGTGTAGTGCGCTTCCTAAAGCACAAGAGAAATGTGTTTATTCCTCCTGTAAGCATTCTTTCCCCAGGTCCCTGATAAGGCAGCAATGGTAGCTCCTTTATCAATTGTTCAACAAACATTATAATATACTAAGTTGATCTAGAAGTGAGGGGGACAAAGACAATACAGGCATGGTTTCTTCTCCTGAAAATATTGCAGGCTAATAGGATGGAAAAGTGCTCCACTGCCTGGCAGTGAGATGCGGTAAGTGCTATAATAGACTCGTGCAGTGGAAGGAGGAAAGAGGGGGTTGACTATTCTTGGAAGGAAACTTTTTCCAGGGAAGGAAACACGTAAGGTGGGCTTTGAAAGATAAAATTGGGCTTTACAAGGGAGTTGAAGGGGAGAAATGCCTTGCAATCCCATCGTTTTCTGCAATGCTGTTTTTCTTTCCCTGGTGCCTTGCCTTTCCTGGGCAGGAAGGAGGGTTGATCTCACCTCCGGGCTCCCATAACAAGACTACCATTGCTACCATCGCAGTTTCTCCAGGTGCCTTGAAGCGCGCCTGCATCGCATGTACACGATCTTATTTTATCATTAGACTAGCTCTTCAAAGTAAGTAAAATAAATTTAATTTTACAAACAAGGAAAATGAATCCCAGTAAATTTAAGTTAGTGGTCACCACAACAATAATTGGTGACAGAGAAATGATATTCTGCTCACTCTGATATCCAGACACATGGTGCAGTTGTTCCTACATGAACAATCATCTCCAACTACAACCGTGTGGTTCCCCATGAGGGCAGGGGCTCTGCTTATTTATGTTGTATCCCAAGTGTGGAGTGTAGTGCTTGGACCTGGCAGGAATCCTAATCTATTTAAGGAATGAACAAATAAATTAATATGTAAACACCTAAAAAACATCTTTTGGGACTTACCTACTTGTGCCAGATATGAAGATCTTTTGTTGTATATACTTTGCCTTCCAAACTATATTATTTGCGGAGCATCTACCTTAATCTTTGTAACCCCCATGGGGCCTAACACATAGACTTGTCCAATGTAGGAGACCTTGGCAGATTTATTCTAAAGTAAATTGCCCATTTCTGATGGATTTTGGAATGGACTTCAGTCCACCTGCTTAGTTTGGTAAAACAATATGTAATCCCACTAGGTAGGATTTTGCTCTCTTGCTGTTAGAGAAATTGAGATCATCCCACCCCTCCCTCTTCTCCAAGATTGTTTTAGCTCCAAGGTTTTAAAATACCTTCACATGTCTCAACCTCTGTGGCTAACAAGCCCTGTGCAGAGACCTTCCTTCCTCTAGGGAAATTAATTTAAAACTTGGCTTTTACTCGAGCAAATGCTTAGGTCCCTATAGGATTCCCTCTTATAAGAAATGTTAGCAAGTTATAATTAGAGGACAAAATTAGGGGGCAAAAAGGGGAAAAGAGCTACCATTTTAAACTTCAACTGCAATTCTAAACCCATGCTGTGGTCCCGATGCTTTTTTAAACTACTGTTAGAAGTAAAATTTGAATATCGGTTTCCATACCATATGAAACTCCTAATTCCTGCCCATTGTCTTAATGTTCAGATATTAGTTAGTATCTCTGGTGATGTTAAAACATCATTCTCCCAGAAGGGCTTTGCCGTCTTTTGTGCAGCTAACAGACGGCTGTAAACTGGGGTGAGACTTGCTGAAGCTCATCTTGCTGTCCACAGTATCCCAGTAGGAGCCAGGGGCATCCCCACCTGCTGTGTCCAGCAACGGTCCTGCTCTCCGGAATGAATGAAGATTGTGAGATTGTGGATTTCAAAGTGGCTGCCATGTGTATCTTTATTGAAATCTCCTATTCTCGTGGGAAGACAGGGAAATAGAAATGGTGTTCAGAAATCAAATCAACCCGCAAAGAACTACTTACAAGCTCAATCTCTGTTGTTTCCCACTCCCCCTGGCTCCAAACAGCTCGTAAACAACTCCAAAACCTTGGTGACATCTTCTACGCCTGTTTTGGACTCCTACCAATTTCATCACTATGAGTTATTTTTGATCATTCCGAGTCTTAAGTATTTTGCAGATCCATCCTTTTGTCTTCCTTCATGTGTCATTGCTTTCATCTGGGCCCTCCACGACATTTTCCTGAAAAATTTGTAGAGCCTCTTAGCTGGCCTTGTTGTGGTATGCAAAGCAGCGAGGCACAGAGAAAGTCTTAGTGTGCAGAACTTAATGGCGTGTGATTTTCGTCAGCTGAAAGGACATGTCATTACTTGTAATATCAGCCATAAGATTTAATATTATTCCATATTTTACTCTCTTCCCTGTCACAGGATCACATGGGTCCACTGCCCCACTCTCTCCACACGGGAAGATCATTCCTACCGGTCCGGTTCCATGGGCTCAGCCACGTGGCTTGCTTTGGCTAGTGAAACATGCAAAAGTGACAAGGGCGTGTCCACGTAGACATTCCAAGAGCCACAGAGAGCTCTGGCCATGTCATTTCCCCTCTGCCAGGGGACTGGCGCATCCCAGATGAGGACTGTGCCTTCAGCCTGGTCTTGGAAGGAGGAAAGTGGGTGGAGCAGCAACCCACCTGAGCCTGCACATGACACGAGCAAAAACTAAACCTTCTTTGTTTAAGCTTCTGAGATTTGGGGATTATTTCTTGTTCTAACAGTATAGAACAAAAACTCATTAACCCAATGACCCTTGTATATCCTAGGCTGTTTGATTCCTTGTAAATTATAATTTTGTAGCAGCTGATATCACCTCGGCATAAACATTCATTGGATTTATGAAATAATGTCTTGTTTTGGTCAGCTTAGAGTGCTCTAACAAATGCCACAGATTGGGTGGCTTAAGCAAAAAACACTTATTTCTCACAGTTCTGGAGGTCAGAAGTCTGAGATCAGGGAGCCAGCAGGTGCGGGTCCTGATGAAGGCTCTTCCTGGTTTACAGAAGGCCACCTTCGCGCCATGTCCTCACGTGGCGGAGGGAGAGATCTTCTCTCTCTCCTGTCTCTTCTTACAAGGGCGTGAATCCCATTCACGAGCGCTTCACCCTCATGACCTGATTACCACCCACGGGTCCCACCTCCTGATACCATCACATTGGGGACTAGGGCTGCCACATGTGAATGTTGAGGGGACACAAACATTCAGTCCATAGCATGTCTCTTACGTAGAACATCTGAAAAATGTCGATTAAATGAGATAGTACATGAAAAACAATGTGTTGAACAGGAAGCAGACAATTTACAAATGCTGGCTTCTCTGTTGTATCTGCTCTTCATTAATTTAAGGTGACTGAGCTGTGTGTTCAATGTCTTCGCTCATTTCAAAGAATGATGGCTTCCAAAAGTCTTTCTCTTAAAAATGATTTTTCAAAAAGGAGGAATGTTTCTAATGTTGAAACTTCTGTTCCCGTCTGTCTTTGGAGCATCACCATGCCATCCTTTAGATGACTCTGTTTACAATTGACTATCACATAAAGGACATCCAGCCTCCCTCTGACACTGTACAGTTCTGTGATTCTTGCTTGAAACAGACTATTTCATCCATAGCAAACATCTGTTAAACCTCTAGGAAGCTCCAGGCTCAGGAACGGTAAAGATGTAAGATTCAGAAACTGTACTTGGGAAGCATGTTTGATCACCGAGGAGGCAGAGAGCATGCAGAAAGGGACCCAGGAGTGAGGCAAAGGCGTGGGTGCTGAGAGGGAGGTGGCTTGGGGCCAGACAAGGCTCCAGGTATGGGGGGATTTCACGGACAGGCTCCGTGTGGGTCCTACAGCACAGAGAAGAAGAAAGAAACAGTACCAGGAATGGTGGATGGGGGGCATGTTGGGAACACACATGAAAAAGTAAAAAGAAAATGGGGAAAAAAGGAAGAAAAATAACATTTATTGAGCAACTACTACATGATGCTAGGATTTACATTTATTTCTTAATTAAATCTTTAAAGCAAGTCTTATGAAACAGGCATTATCATGTGCATTCTAATGACAAGGACATTGAGGCATATCACTCCTTCAATGCCTCCTCGCTAGTAAGTGCCCAGGCTGCGAGTTCCTGTGGGTTTTGCCCCTCAGCCAGTGGCTTTTGCAAGGTATAATTTTCTGACCTTTGATCTCTTAAACCATATTGCCTACGTATCCCTTACACCTTCACCAGCTGTTATAAGGCTGACAGGGGAAAGGAATTAGTGTAAAACCCCAGCTGTAGAATGCCCACACCCTTCCCTCCTTCCCACCTTTGCACGTCCGCTTCCCTCTGCTGGGATACTTGTCCTCCTGTGGCCACGTGGACCGGCCCCCACCCCCACCCCTCCCCAGCCCTCCCCCGCCTGGCCTTGTCCATGGGTCATCTCCCCCACTGCTCCCACAGTGACTCGCTGTCCCCTCCACGCTCTGCTGTGACACTGGCTTTCCTGATGTCAAAATTGTTATTTCTACATCTGTCTCTTTTATTTCCATCCTCACTCCATGGGTCTAAGGTTTCTGGGCAAAGAACTTATTGTTCTTGGATTTATTTGTACATCATTCACTGACAAACAGGGATCAAGAGCCTGCCTTGTGCCATGAGGATGATTGGTGTTGGGGACACAGGAGAAGTGAGAGAAGACTGGGCTCTGACCTCACCAGGTCACTCTGCGCAGGAGGATCTCTGAGGATGGGGCACCTCAGCCGGGTTGGGCCGTTGGGAGAAACATCCAGAGGGAACTGACATCCTAGCTAACATCTCAGGACATGAGGTTCACCAAGACACGGGGAAGGGACCAAGGGCCACTTTGCCAGTCCCCAGCATGCAAAGTATGCTTATACTTTTAGTAATAAAACTTGCACTGAAGGGAAAGGACTCTGAAAGCTGTTTGCCACCTAAGATGGATACGTTGCTGGTCGTTATCATAGAATGGGTTAAAGCGTATCGGTATGTGTAGCTCAGCAGTGCATGCTTTTGCATACTTTGTGTGAGCATTCAGCATCTCTTTTAAAAAGAATCCTATATATGTTCTGATTTATCATCTGTTATTGCCTATTTATCTTATCTCACTTTCTGAAATATGCTTTCAAGCCGGAAAGTACAGCTGATCGCGGAAGGTGTGTTTATAACTTGGTGACAGAAAAAGGAAAGTCAGGAGAACACAGTTGAAACAGAGAGTTGGGGGTTTTATTGTGTTCTCAGAGCCACTTTTAATAAACTTTCCTGATACTCAGTAAAAGGATGTGGTCTCCATCAAAAGCTCTTTTCGGTAACCAAATCAACAAGAGGAGAAAAATACACCTACACAGTCCCAGGTGCAGCCGAATGCAGAGAACCCTGAGGGGTGCAGGGTGTCCGCCTCTGCTCCTCACAGCCCGTGAGAGGCTCCCTCAGACCAGCAGCTCTAACCTCTTTTCAAGCAAAATCACAGCACCGAGCCTCTTCTGGCTGCAAGCTCAGGGACAGAGTGCACTTCTCTCCGCTCTCCCAACTTAGAATCGCAGCTTTCTTCCCAACCTAGAACTTTCCTACTGCCCACCTCAATCTCCGAGCACTGCCATGGTCCAGGGATGCCAAGTAGCCCGACTTCATCTGCCAAACGCCCACCCTCCCTCCTCGACCAGCCGGGCCCTCACAGGGTGCAGCAGTGTCGAGGGAAGGAATCGGCTCGGGCTGGTGGAGCAAAAGCACGTACAACTCTCGCTCCCAGATGAGCAAGGCCCCTTTGTCTGGGCCATTCCCAGCCCCGCTCATTTAGGTTGAGAGAAGACACGTGTCCCCTTGCCCAAAGGGTCCCGTGTTCACGAAATAAAAGATGCATGGGCGAGGCAGGTGTGGCCCACGGAGACTGCTGCTGGTTCCTCTGCGGAAAGTCCCTGTCGCCAACAACTTTACTCCTCTGCCTCTGCGTCCTTCACACGCATGTTGATACGGCTTCCATGCTGTACCTGTCATGTCCCGGGTGCTCCGACAGGCTTCATAACATGCTGCGCTGTAGATTTGTCTTCTGCTGAATGTTTTTATCTCAGTTCCCTTACCTTATGAGAGTTAAGATAATGTCTACTTTTTAGATCCATTTTAAAGATTAATCACAAGTTTGTAAATAGACTAAAAGTCAACCAGGAGGGGACCACGTCTGTATTGTCGGTCCTGGCTCCGTCAGCCCCCGCTCCACGCCGTGCACACACAGTGCAGGGGGCATCTACTCGCTGGGCTGCAGAGACAGAGAAAGCAGCGCCCTAATCCTGCTCTACCGTGAAGTGCCAGCTCCTAGCAGTGCACGGACATGCCCGGTGCTTTCCCATCGTCTCCTGTGTGCCGCGTGGTGACCTGAGAAATAGGTCTCATTGTATTCATTTGACAAGTACAGACACTGGGGCTGAGAGAGTTCAAGTGACTCTACAGAAGGAAACCATTTATGTTACAGCCAGAGTTTACACCCAGAGCCCTCAGTCTAAGTTCAGTACTAGTCCCCCAGGTCACAGTTCTCTCAAATAGGGAGAAACTTCAGCTGTCCACAGGAGGTGAGCCCCTGCTGCCAGGCCATTCCCTTCTCCCTCTGCCAACACGTCCAGTGGAGACCCACTAACTCGGGCCCTGGTCAATTTTTCCCCCACTACATGTGCTGTTGACGAGTCGGGACTTTACGTGCTCTGTCTCATTCTTCTTCGAAACAACTCTTCCAGGTACCATCACAGCAGGACCAGTGGAAGCTGACTGGTGGGGAGGATTGGTCACCTCTCAGCGTCACCCGCCTTTGTCTCTAGGACTGGTTCTCTGAACCACAGTGCTCCTCTACACAGCTGCTAACATGTAGGGAATTCACAGGCAGCACCAAGGAGCAGGGGCTCATCAAGCTTTCCAAGGCCCTGGATGGGCATTCAAGAATCAGATTTATGCAAATAACAATGTAGCTCTGCTTGACCAATAACACCAACCATTCTATGGCGCTCCTTAGGCACTGGGTGTCGGTGATCTTATTTTTTAATTGAATCATGTTGGTGAATCTCTAGGATTAGCACCTGTAGTCATCAAAATGTGATCCATACTAGATGTAATCATTACTTTGTTCAGCATTTTATACTCACCCATTATGTGACCATGTGACCAAATGTGTGAACAAGGGCATTGCGGACGATGGTGAGTACATTGGTGAGAAAACGGATGCTTCTCAAATAGGGTGCTAGGTGCTCTATGAGTGTCTGTTTATGAAGGGCACCCTGAGACAGAAGGACCCCCTGACTGGTCTCTTCAGACGGAATGATGCACACATCACCCTGCCGTCAACAGGTGCTCAACTGGCCAAGGAGTAGAAGAGCTAAGATGCAGAGGCATCAAAGAGTGTTAGTGTTGCCATGACGAGGCCCACGAGCTGTACAGGTAACAGGTGCTGACAGTCAAAGGACTTGCCATTCAAAATGGAGATTTGAGCTAGACCATAAAGGATCTGAAATGTCCCATCAAAATATAGCTTTGACTCCAGCAAAGACAATTACCCAGTTTCTTCTGAGTGGATAATGTACTCTCTGGAGTCAAGGGCAGCCTCCGAATCAATCCAGCAGGGAGGTGCCAGGCACAATCGGCTCTGTGTACTGCACTGGGACCCTCCCCTCACTCTCCCGTAGGATAAAGTTAATCACTATCACACGTGGTGTTTTTACTCCCAGGCAAGTGTTTAAAATAGTTGCTAGTTATCGTGAGAAAATTTTAAATATTTTTTTTCAGGTTCAAAACCTTTTTATAAATGGTATCACACTGCATATATATTTTCTTCCACTTTTTTCCCCTAAAGCAGCATCTTTTAGAGAATTTTGCTGTTGATTCTTATAGTGGTACTTGGTTAACTTTAACTGTCGACTAGTATTTGTTCACAATTTTGTATTCCTCTGTTGAGGGACATTGTTTATTTTGGGGAAAGGTGGGGTGTTGGCAAGAAAAAAATGCAAATGTGTGGAACTTGGTGTCAAAATCAGCGAACCAGAAGGTAAACACTCTGGGTAACAGCGTGCAGGAAACCAAGTTATTAGCTGGCTTGAGTGGCAGCTTCCATGGGTCATCTCTCCCATCCTGTAATCTATTGTTGAACTTTCTCTTGGCCAGGTTGTACCGAGTGGCTTCCTTCAACACCCGCAGAGACCAGGAGAACAGAGCTTTCATTAAGAATTTTGCAAAGTTTCTTCTACAAGGGCTCTCTAAATTCTCCTAGGGTATCAGGCTTCCCTGGTGGCATATCTGTTCCTTGGGTGAGTATTTGTGACTAAGTTTCTGTGGCTCTATCCCAGTACACCTCACAGTTATTTCTGTATAAATTATTTTTCAGGACTATTTTCAAAGACATATGTTCGTTTCTGCAGTTGATGGCTGACTGAGGGTGGACTACACTGATTGTATCTGTATTGAAAACACTGTTTTCAACTTTCCTTTCACATCTGCCTTGATTTGCTTTGGACCATTTCATAGGAATCTAACTTAAATTGTTTATTATATTACTTTTGAGTGACAGGTATCTCTTTATCTATCCAGGTAGAACTTCTGTGCAGTACAGGGGAAAGCATCCTTCTTTGGGAGCTGCTGAGCGTAAGACACTAGGTAGAAGATTTTCCCCTCTCCCCTCTCTGCTCCAGTGGCTTTGAAATAGACAAATCATTCCCATTCCCAGGTGGGAGAAGTAAGGTGAAAGTAGATTAAATAATTTGTCTAATGTCACACAGATAGAACAATGTAAAATAAGTAAAGTTTCATCTCAGTCTAAAATTACATTTTAACTCAAGAAAGACAGTATTTTAGTTAAATGAACATGAGTTTCTTTCCCTGAATGTCGTCCTAGTGTGTTCTGTGGCCCAGCCTGGCTAACTGTGTGACAGAGAGGACAGGCAAGGACTGATCGTGTGCCTTCGATAGTGTTTATCCAAACACACACACGTTTTCTTGAACTTGACAGGCATATTCCATGCAACAAAGCACTTTGCTCTTGAAAAATATTATTTAAAGAAATACCAACGGGTTGACATAACTTGCAGGTTGCACAGTTGGAAGGACTACCCTGCAACAGCCAAACTGTACCGCAAACACGAGAGCCAGCACCCCGGCACCTTTCTCTGCAGATTCCCCTAACACGGCAGTCAGCTGCATTTCAGGTCCCAGGGAAAAGTGGTGTTTGCACTTGGTACCCGCTGAAAGGCAGCGTGATGGTTAGTGAACCAGATGTCTTGACACATAGGAGGCTTCCGGGGCAGATACCCACCCACAGATTCTCAATTAGGGAAATCTACAATTAGCATGACAGCAAGGAGAAGGGTCTGGTGTGCAATTAAAAGATTTTGGCTAGTGCTTATTTTGCTGAGATATCAGTTAATAGCCTTCAAAAATTCATATGAAATCCATTTATTTGCTGGAAAATGAAACCATTTATAAAGGAGCTCAGTGGAGTAATTTGATAAACTTGTGCTGGATTTGTCACAAAATATCTGCTTGGAGGCTAAAAATTATAGATTCTGTGATATGATCTAGATAACAAAGAACATAATCCTCATGGATTTGAGAAGATTGGAGAAGTGAACCGAAGGTGAAAAAGTCCAATAACAATGAGAAAAGATTCTTCTAACGGCTTCAGCAATTCTAATGTGTCTTGAGCCCCAGAAGGTTTTGGAGTTTGCAGCTGCAGATGACAATTCCTTTTCTTTTCTTTTCTTCTTTTTTTTTTCCTCCTCAAACTGAATTTCAACAATGAAGCAAGTGATTGCAGTGTGGCAATAGACAAAAACTGTTTTCAGAGGATTGCCTGCTTGAAGAGGCCTGGGAAATCCATGCGTCCAAGTCACAAACAATAGGTCTTTAACCTAACACATTGCCACAAACTGGGTGGTAAACACAGTTCCCAAAATTGTCATGGTCCAACGTATTAGGAAACCTACAATAAGAACAACTTAGCATAGTTTTCTGTGCTCCAATTAAAAGGAAGTCTTATAGAAGAGCTTCCTTCACAAGCCTGAGAGCAGCTTCCTCCAGTCTGCAGCTGAAGAATGACTCTCACTCTCACAGGTACGCTCAGACAGCAACATCATTACCACACATAAACTGGAATGTGTTACCTGACAGCGCAGGCAGCAGGTTGGGTGGGGTGTCTGGATCTGAATGCGGAACATTCCCTAGGGAACAAAGAAATTGACTTAGATCATTGTTTCTATACGCACCCATCCCTCCAATTAAGTTGTATTTTGGATGAAAGATATGATTAATTTTCTTCTGCTCTGAAAATTCTGTGTGCTTTAATGCTACTTAACATATATTCAGAGAGATGGGAATGATTCCTGGTAGACATACAATGACAGTGAATGCTCATTCATCCATTCTTTCAACCACCTGATTGATGGTTCAAAATCACAGCATTACCCTTCCAGCTTCTGGAGATGCAGTAATCAAAATATCAGGGAAGGCATATATTTTAACACTCTCATACTGGAGTGACTGAGGTGATTGAGAAGACTGAACATAAAATGCCTAACAGTGTGAATGATCATTAAGCTTCTCAGGGAAGATAGGAGCTGAACAGAAACAAAAGAGTAGGAGTTTGCAGATAGACAAGGATAGGAAGGACAATCTAATCAGAAGGAATTGCATAAAGACACAACGCCATGAGCTAAGAGTAATAACTGGTGTTTATTCAGCATTTGCTATATGTCAGGTGCTAGGTTAAGTGCTTGGCATACACTACTTCAATTACTCATTTAACAACCTTATGACATAAGTACTATTATCCCTACCTTATATATCATAAAATTAAAGGCTTTGAGAATTAAATGACTTGTCAAAGTCAAATAGCTAATGAGTAATGGAGGTGCTACTCAAATTCAGGTTTCTTTTTCATTCCGGAAACTGAGTCCCTAATGCCATGTTGCCAGGACCTAGTATGTGACTTGGAGGTGTGGAGTCAGGACAGAATGTGGCTTAACAATAAGAAGTGGCCATGCAGCTGTGATACACAGAGAGAGTGTTTATAGCACCTCAAACAGGGGAGTGAGATGACCATATAAATATTTTTAAAAGATACCTTTTGTAGAAATTGTGCACACAGGGTATATAAGGAGGATCTTGGAAGAACTAAAGGCTGAGGGAAGAGTGGAATTTGTAACACTGATGAGAAGTGATGAGGACTAAACGGAGGTGACTGCATGGAGATGGTATGTTGAGGATGGATTTGTAAGATATTTGAGAATTAAAGATCTACATGACTTGGGAAGAGGAGAAAGGTGTCAGAGAAATGCCCAAGTGGGTTGACAGCCTTGGTGGGTTGTATTACAGAATTACCCATAACCGAGATTCTGTAAACAGAACAGCTAACACTTTCACTGGTGATCCACCGTCTGTCGGCATCAATAACCTGTTCCCGAGGACTGCCATTGTACAGGGAGGGGAGCAGACACAACAAGGACAACCTCCTGTGTTGCAGGAGCCTCCTCAGGGATTAGGAAAGAGCAAAGCAGCACACACAACGCTACAACCAGACCTAGCGCCTGCTCTACATTGAGATTGGAGAGGGAGCACAGGCAATGAGTAGCACAGGAAATGCGGGAGAAATGCTCACTGTGGGCTGCATTTGTGCAGCAGATGGTGCTGGAGAAGGGAGGTAAGCTCAGAAGATGGGAGGACACAGGAGCAGGCAGAGAGATAGCCCTGCATCCAGCTCATTCACGCCACGATGACTGCAGTCGGACTTCCGTGCGGAATCCTGTAGCACACAGATCAAATGGTAGATCCAACTCATATGGAGGCCATATTCAGTGATTTTTATTTTATGTTTTCTCTGTGTGCTTATGTGTTTAATTGCTTCTCTAGACATGAGTGTACATCAGGATTACATGGGGTGCGTGTGAGCATTGAAATTACAAGGTTCCAGCCCAGGGATTCTGCATCAGGACAGATGGGGTGGAGCATGGTCATCTGACTCACTAACAGCAGCAACCAAAGTAGTTGGGCTACAAGTATCTGAACCCTGCACTTTGAGAAACACTGCTCTAGGACAGTTTTTATCAGGATGACAACACCTAGGAAACTGTAGACAGTCAGCACTGTGTTTTTTATTAAAGTGGCCACTAGATACTATAATATGAAATGAAAACAAAGATCTTTTAGATATTCAAATCAGAGCCTTCAAATGCTTTAGATCCCTCTCGCACTCCCTTAATCTTCCTTTCTCCCTTCTCCCTACCTTGCTTCTCCCCCAAACTCTCACATTTTTCTTTGTCCTTTCTTCCTTGCCACCTGCTCTGCTACTGTGTCTCTTTCTCACTTTCTACATCCCTTTTGTTGCCCCTATGCCTCTCACCATGCTTGTTCCACCTTACTTTCCCATGCTCTTTTCTTCTTCATTTTTGTTTCTTTTTTGTATTATCGCAGCACCCATATTATGTGGTCATTTCTTCATTGATTAATTTATTGATTTCCACTGGTATTGGAATGTGTTAAGTATATTTTTGCATCTACTGAGATGACCATATGATTTTTCATTTAATTCTGCTAATATGGTGAATTTATGGTGAATAATATGATCAATTTTTCAATGTAAAACCACCTCTACGTTTCCCTGATAAAGCTCACTTAGCCATGACGTGGTGTGTATACATATACTTATATATACACACACACAAACATATACACACACAAACTCAATTTGCTAATAATTTTTTAAGTGTGTAGTATGTGGTCTGTGTCCATGAAGTATATTGGTCTACACTTTTTGGTTTTTGTAATGCTTTGATTTAGTTTTGATAGAGGGTAATTATGGCTTCATAAAATTAGTTGGGAAGTGTTCCTTCCTCCTCCATTTTCTGAAATAATTTTTGTAGCATAGCAATTATTTCTTTCTTAAATGTTGGATAGAATTCACCAGTGATGCCATCTGGGCCAGGAGTTTTCTTTTTCAGAAGCTTTTTAATTATGAATATGATTTCTTTAATTGACAGAAGTCTATTTTTTTTTTTCCTATTCCTGCTTAGGTTAGTTTTTAAAATTAGCATTCTTTGAGAACTTTTTCTATTTTATCTAATTTTTTGATTACTAGTATAAAATTGTTCATAAATTTTCCCTATTATCATTTTAATTTCTGTAGTACCTTTGGTGATGTCCTCTCTTTCATTCCAGATGTTAGTAATTTATGTCTTGCATTTAATTTCTTCATCAGTTTAGTTGGGGGCTATTCTAGTTACTATGAGTGATGAGTTATGGCAATTTTGATTTTTTTTTCTCCCTAAGGGTGTCATTTGTTTTGTTTTAGCAGAAAGTTATCTTGGTTGGACTCAAGTTGAAATTGTGTTTTTTTTTTTTTTTCTTTAGCTCTGATCTCAGTTGAGATAATTTCTTCTTTAGCTGAGCTACTTTAAGTGTTCCAGCCAGAGATGTGGGCAGATAGCATTTGGGTGTTTCCTAACTGACTCCTTTTCTTCTGGGTTTCTCTTCTCTTGTTTTCTCTTTTCTTTCTTTCTCCTTCCCATTTTCCATTTGCAGTGGATTTCACCTGGGTCCATGGTAAAAGTTGTGATGATGGCAACTCTACCATATAATGTTCACCCCTGGCTGTGTACTGCCCTTCCTAATCTGAGTGCTTCTGTGAATTCCCCAATGCCTTCAGATAACTTGTCTTTGCATTGTATTCAGAGTTTATACTTGTCATCTGCAGGAAGGTGGATCACATACAATGTTACTTGGCCATTACCAAAAGCAGATCTACATCTTTCTCTACTCTCATTTTATTGAAAAAGTTTTTGAAGAAAGGAGAATTTAGGTTATTTCGTTTTTGTTTTTCCTTTCATTTGGCTCTTTAAAGATCTCGGTCCATTGTATCCTATCTCACATTACTTCTGACAAGAAGTCTGTAGTCATTCTTATTTTGTCCCTCTGTACGAAATGTGTCTTTATTCTCTTGCTCTTTCAAAATGTTCTCTTTCTTAAATTGTTCTATAGCAATTTTAGATCATCATGTGCTTTTGCATGGTTCTCTGTTTTTCCTGCTCAAGTTTTCTCAAGTTTCTTGGCTTTGTGGGTTGCAGTAAAGAATTACTACACTTTTTGATGTTTCAATCCTGATAGCTTTTAAGTCCTTCCTTTCCTTCTTCCCCTCTGCCCGCATCTGGGAAAACTAATAAGAAAACCCAAGGGCTCCCTTCTTTGGTGAACCCTCACTCCTGCCCACTTGGCAGCCATAATAAAACCCCCAAGCCAGTCTTCTTTCCTTCCCTGTTCTCTCAAGCAATTTTCAGACCAGGTTGGGAAGACAACTCTACTCTTCCTAGTAGCCTGTTATATGAGAAATAAACCTTTTCATCAGGTATGTGTGGTATCATCAGTCTTGACACTGAACAAAATTTTAAGTTGGAATCCATTCTGTATCCTCAGGTAGCTAAAATACAGGCTTATAATTTTCATCAAATTTTGAAAACTTGTATCCATTATTTCTTAAAATACATTTCTGCTCCACTTCCTTACACAAAATTCTTGTATGTGAGACAATATGACAATGTTCCAAAGGACACTAGACAATATGATATTGTTCCACAGGACACTGAGCTTCTTTTAAATATTTTAGGCATTTTTATATCTGTGCTTTTATTTGTATAATTTCTATGACCTGATTTCAATTTCTTTGAATATTTTTCTTCAGTAGACTTTAATCTGCAATTAAGATCATTCAAGTGAATTTTTTTTTATTTCAAATAATTTTCAGCTTTAGAAGTTCCACATCATTCTTATACAAATTTTCAATTACTCACATCATTATGTTCATGTTATTCTTTAAATCTTTGAACATATTCATACCAGTAGTATTACAGTTTTGGTTATTTAGTTCCATAATCTCTGTTATTACTAGTTTTATTTGTATTGGGTCGTTTTTTTTTTTAATGTGGTATGTGCCATAGCTTCCTCCTTCTTTGTAAGCTAGTGATACTTGATTGGAGACTGGACATTGTGATCTTATGTTATTGAGTATTGGATGTTATGCTTTGTTGTTTTCTTTAAAGACTGTTTAACTATGATTTCACAGGGAGTTAAGTGATTTGTGGATAACCTTGATTATTTTGAGCTTGATTTTATGTTTTGTTAGAAAAGGTCTGGGTAAAGCATTACTCAAGAGCAAATTTAACCCCACCTATAAAATGTGATCCTTCTGAAGTCTCTACTGAATACTCTGGGGATTCAGTAAGGTCTTTTTACTCTGGTTGGTTGGCCCTCCAATCATGTGTGTTCTCTGGGAATCGATTAACTTATAGGGCCTCTGTTTTTCTTTCTAACCTTGTAAAATTTCACTTTATGTATGCAAATCTTAGACTTCTGCAACAGATTCAATGAGACCACTATAGGGGTGTGTATGTGTGTGTGTATGTGTGTGTATGTGTGTGTACAATAGAAAACTTCTTTGTCTGAATAGTTTTCTCTATGGTACTCTGTTTTTCAAATTTCATTCACTTGAGCTGCCACAAACTACCATCTATTCATCCTTAACTCAACAGTTTTTCTATCACCTGCTTGAATTCTCCTCTCTGCAACAAGATCCATAGACTCTCTCCAGGGGGAAAAAAAAAAATCAGCGTAACCATAAGGTTCAACTCATTTGTTTTCATCATCTCAAGGATCACAGTTATAATTTTTCCCATTGAAAGAGTGATTCCATATATTTTGCCTATCTTTCTACTACTTTACACTAGAAGAATAAAATTAATATTAAGTACTCCTACATTGTTGAAAATGGGAGTTCTCAGATCTTTCATTTTAATGCTTTCTAAAATTGCTTTAAACAAATAGAGATTTGGGTTCAGCTTAAATTTTAACCCTATTTGGCATTTTCAGTAAAAGAACTCAGCTGCAATGGTGGTAAAATAAACAGAACTCTTTACGCGTGGCTGAGTTCACAGAGCTCTGGCTCGGACAAGGCACAGCCTGTTTTTCTATCTGGCCTTCAGAGAGGTTTGTTTATTCTTTACAAAACAATTATAAGACCCTTTTTCACAAATACTAAAATATAAAATTTTTGCATGTTATAATTGAAGAAATGGGATTGTTATAGGAGAGGGGAAGGGAGAACATGAAAACAAGATATATTTATATTCATAAACACAAAATAAAGCCAAATGACATGGTAAACACTGTAGAGTGATGCTTCCACATATACTTTTTTCCTTTCTTTTCAAGTTATTCTTGAATGAATGTATCATTTGTATAATAAAAATGACTTTTTAGTGAATTGTGCTGGAACTTCTAGATATTTATATGAAAGAAAAACCAAAAACTTCACCTTTACCTTGGACCATATACATAAATAAACTTAAATTGGATGAGATGTATTCAAAGGTGACATCAGATCTCATTTCTTTTGATATCAAGTTCTGGGTGAATTCTATTACATTATTTAAACTTCATTTGAAAATAAATGTATTTATTATAATATGATGGGGTGACAACAAAGAACCAAAAAGGATACAATGTTTTGACCACTAGAATGGAGAGAAGACAGACATGTCAGTTGGAAAGGTCTGTGTGTATTGAAGGCCGCACTTGGCGATGTCAGGGTGGCTTCTTAGAGTGGATTCTGGGTACGGTTAGGACTTAGTCACGTGGGTAGTGGACGAGAAGGGCATTGTAAGCACAGCAAGTGCCACGGGCAAGTGCACTGACACATAGTACTGCCCAGTGGTTTCTTTGTTCTGAAGTTTACTGTGTGATTATTTAGCCAATTATTGAGAGCTTTCCACAGGTGAACACTGTGGTAATATAGTCACACTCATCACTTCTTCTAAACATAGAAACAACACTATTTCTAGGTTATTACTTCAGCATTTGCCCCCTTTAAGCATCCCATAAGATAGTCTGGGGACTGGTGGCAATTTTCAAAATTTGCACGTTTTCCTTGAAAGATGTTATAAGCTTTTTTATATTATTATATATTGATACACAAAACATTCTTAGATTCTTACTTTATATTTTGCAGAGGGAATTACATTGATAATTGAAAGCCTTAAGAATTTAATGACCCTTCTGACTTCATTCTGTTAGTCATTTCACTATCTTGCAATATGACCCCTTCTTATATTATCAGTAATCAAATTAGAAAGAAAAAAACATCAAATGCGGCCTTTCAGGTCTTCTTAATGTGATTAATGGGAAAGAAATGCTGAAGCAGAAAGCAAGTCTCGTGTCTGTTTGTGCCAAAGAAGCAGAAGCTGCACTGCCCCCAGCCATGCCAGCTAGACTCTGCCAGCACACAGCCTACTGGAACAGGACCATTCCATCCAAGTCTGTCCCCAGGTCTTGCCTCAAGGTCATGATGCCAGGCTTAGATGCATCCTCCATCCATAACCCCAAGTACATGCTATCGAGTTCCTCCAACAGAGAGGCTCTCAAGGTGCATTGCAGGAAACCCCAAATGATGTCCTGGCAAGGAGCATTCTCACCTGCATAGAGGTTCTGGCCTCACATTGGAGCCATTGCCACAGACCATCTGTCTCAAGTTGTCAATCCCTAAGATGTTGGGGGACCAGAGAAATGGGCTGGTTTCATCCCGATTCCCATGCCAATGTGCCTCCTGACACACTGTGGTAAGACTTGAAAAATTACAGTACAGTATTCATAACAGATAGCCCCTGGGAGGGGGGTTGGCAAATTTATTTTTTAAATTACTTTCTGTATGTTCTAGATTTTTATGAGGTATTATTTACAATTGGAAAAAATGTTAAAGGTATTTTAAACTATGGATACAGTACTGACACTCTTCTCCCTTTTAATTTTATTATTATTGATTTGTTATTTTATGTATAATTATTTATTATATTATTAATTATTTTATTAAGACTTCTTAAACATTTTCTCCATGATTTTATTTCAAAATTTCATAATAAAATTATGTGACTAGACTCTGAGTAATTCAATACTATTGATATTGCTTTTAAAACCTATGATCTCCTTGCATGGGACATTTTCATGTCTGTAGTGTTTTTGTCATATGAAAAGATATCTTAAGTAAATATTCCATGGAAGAGAAGCATATTTTCCAGTCAATATTTCACAATTACTTTGTATCCATGAACAAAGAAATAATGTTAATAAGACCATTCTCTCCTCTTATTATATATGCAAGGTGGTATCAGGGCACAAGGTGTCACTATACTAATTATAGCTCAAGGATTAAGACAAAGAAAACATGATTTTAGTCACTATTGACATATATTTTGTTATAACATTCAGTTTAAAAATAACCTTGGCAGAAATTCTATGACCAGTCCTATGCTGAAAAATAAAAAAATAGAATATATTTTCTACCTTCAAAAAATTCATAATTAACTTTCTAAGTAATATGACATGTAGCCTTCCTAAAACAGTTTATATAAAATTATAATTGACCCAACAGGATAGTGAGGAAAATCTAAGGATTTATGTGATTTTTTCTATTTTAGCAAATTTGTTACTTTAAACTTGGAAGTTATTTTTGTTTTTGTTTTATAAACAAAGAAATTCAGCTTTAAGCATTTTAGCTCAATAGCTTTGATTCTGAACCAAAACCCATCTTGCCATATGACAACTATCATTCAGTAGGATTCTCATGAGCTTAGTAAAGCAGATATTTGAATTGACTGCTCCTCTGTTCTTGATGCATCCTAATTCTCCTAAACAGATTTGCAAGAATGGGGGAGAAAGAGAGAGAAATAGAAAGAGAGAGAGAGAGGGAGAGAGAGTCTTAGCCCATTCTTGCTGCTATAACAAAATAGTTTAGACTGGGTAATTTATAAAGAAATTTATTTCTTGCAGTTGTGGAGGATGGAAGTCCAAGATCAAAACACCAGCAGATTCAGTGTCTGGTGAGGGTCTGTTCCACATTTATGGTGCCTTCTCTGCATCCTCACATGGTGTAAGGAGTGAACAGGATGAATGCTGTGATCCTACATGGGGGAAGAGATGGAAGGACAAAGGGCTACTATTCGCTCCAGCCCATTTGTAAGGGCACTAATCCCATTCACAAGGTGGAGTCTTCCTGGCCTAATCACCTCCCAAAGTCCCCACCTCCTATACCATCACCTTAGGGTTTAATTTTCAACATGTGAATTTTAGAGGCACACACACCCCAACCATAGCTCAGAGAGAAAGAGAGAGAGAGAAAGAGAGAGAGAGAAAAGAAAGGACAGAGGAATGGAGGGAGGGAGGGAAAAGTTCTCATGGGGTTACAAATGATGAAGAAATTTCAAGCACTGAATAATTTACAACATATTTGTTTGTTGGTTTTTGTCTTCAGGCTGAACTATAATGAGGCAAAAAGTAAGAGATTAATCTATACAGCATCCCAGGAATTAAAGCAGATATTGTCGATGTTCTAAATTTTCTCTATAAATTTGCTCTTTCCAAAACTGCCGGACCTCCCCAAATCGCTTCACTAATCAACTCCACACGAGGTTAAAACTCTTTCCAGCACCAAACACCATCATTCCAGCCATTCAAAAGACTAGAGAAACCAACTTCCCGTCATCTTAATGAGTTGAAGAACAGCAAATTTCCTGCCAACAGAATCAATGCAGGATGTCAGGTAACACTTCCCCAAGGTGAAGAGGAGGAGGACGAGCACTCATGCCCGGGGAATGACTGGAACCGACCGTGGTCCTAGTGGACCCGGTGATTCCGGCCACAGAACACGGCTGGGTTCTCTTTGACATGCCTCTGTGCTTTCTGACGTGGATTAGGAGGGAAGAGGCTAAACATATTTTGCTATGTTAGGTGTCGGTACTTTAGATTCTATTCCTGCTTCTTTGTATGGGAATATGAACCAGTATCCTTTTTGGAGCAAATGAGAGTTCTGCTCTTAGCTTTTGTCACCTAAGTGTAGAAACGGAGACACAGAAACTGTCCCATAGAAGTAAGTCAAAGGGAGTATTGGTTAAATGCCATTTTCTCTCATTTCTCTCTTTTGCCTATTTTTACCAACTATTAAATAGGCAAGAAAGAAGGTCCTAGAATAAATTAATCCACCCAGCAAAGATTCATGGATCAAAGTTCTCCACCTGACAGTGTCTCACACAGCACTTTGCATCTGTCACCACAATCAGTGCAGAAGTACAGAGAAAACAACTTTGCTCTTGTGCCTGCTCTGTACTAAACAAAAGGGATAAAAATGTGAGTAAAACTAACAAGACCTTAGCCTCCTGAGGCATATATCTTAGTGAAGGTTACAGATACTTGACTAATTATTCACAATATTCCAGTATTTCAATTATATCATTATAAATTGTTGATTAATGGAAAAACAGATAGTGATGAGAGATCTTGGCTGGGAGTGATAAAAGGCCCTGTAATGTGCTCTTTCCTATGAAATTGGAAGGATGGATAAGAGTTAGTTAAACTGGAAAGGGGGTAGAATCTTCTAGAAAGAGGGGAAGGCTGTGTAACAGCCCTGCAGGAAAAAAGATCCCTTAAGAAAATGAAGGACTGCTTTTGTTAGAGTAGAGTAGAGAGAAGATGAAAACATTTTACAAAATGAAGCTAGAAAAGTTGTGTTAACAATTTAGGTTGAGAATCATAAAGGCAAAGGGGATTTAACCAGGACAATGAAACAATCAAATTCGATCTTTTTTAAAGGTCACCCTGATGCTGGGTGTATAATAATGGGAGGAAGAGGATTGGTCCTAGGTTTGATCCCCAGGTTGGACCCAATTCAGTCTGAAGGTGTAGACTCCATGGCCCTGACCCCCACCTTAACACCTGGGTAAACCACACTCGAATAATCCCATTGCTTCCCCACTCATAAGCTCTGGTGGAACTCACAAATATCATATGACAAACGGCTCTATTATTTTCATGCTACTTTCTGGCAACCATAGTCCCATCAGACCAGCTCTGTCTTGTCCCCTGCGAATGTGAGACTTGCTGCCTCCTTGCTTCCTGCATGTGTGAATCTGCCTGGCTGCCCTGGGCTCGTCCTTCACCTTCAATTCTTATTTTCTAAGTCACTTTGTTGTGGGTTTGTCTTTTGTGATTCAGGCTTCCTGTTTGTTGACCCCACGCAATGTATCTTCTTCTGGTACTTTATTGTTTACTATTTACACTTATTCTCACAGGTGACATGCTTTGTCTTTCAACATTTCATTTTCTTTTGTTCTTATCTGGCTATGTTACTTGCAATTTTACTGTTTATCTTTTTGTTATGTATTTTCAGTTTTTGAATTTTAACATCTGGCAAATTCAAAGGTGTATATTTTGTTTTAAAAACACTATTTATATGCAAAGCCTTCTAAATGTATAACTCCAGCCCGGAATTTTCTTCTGAGCTCCAGAATCACAACTTCCCCATTGATACAACCACTTGGACCGATTCCATGCATTTCCCAGTGAGCATGCATACAACTGAATTCCTGAACTTGCACCTCACTTGCCCCTCTCTGGTCTTCGCAATCTGAAGAAACATTATTTCCATGCATCCAGTTCTTCACGCCAAGATATCATTGACATCTCCTCTTCCTCATCCTCACTTCCAATCCATCATCAACTTCTATGAGCTCATCCTCTAAATCTCTCCAATATCCACTGCAACATGCCCAGTCCAAATCATCAGCATCTTTTGGCTACAGCTGCAGCTTCTTAGGCGATCTTGTCACACCCACTGGAGACCTCATCCAGTCGATTTTCCACATGGATGCCAGATCAATTAAAAAGTGTAAATTTGTATTTCTTAAAAATAATTTATTTTAAATAATAACTTCTTTAGGTACCTAGATTACCAAGTTGAGAGTATGTACCCTTCCTGGTGTGTGAGTGGGGAACACGCTTATGGACGGGTGAGCTATTCCTCGTAGTGCTTAATTCACCCACTGCTGGATGAACAGGCCAATATTTTTTTAGACCTTGCATTTTAGAAATGCCTTGGATAGTGCACTGCCAGATAAATTGGACAACATACTTTTTTATGTTTGTTTTCACAGTTTCAGAGAGAGAACAGTCTGAATGCATGCCCTTATGCCACCATATTTCCTGGAATATGGGTCAGACATTTAAGCTAAACTTCACTGCCATATGTTACCTCTGTATGTCAATTTGTTATCATGAGCTTCTTCATCATGGTCCTATGGTTTCCTCCAAAGTAAAAGCTGCAGTTATCTCTTTTAATTACCATTCATTCATTGTTGATTGAGCACCTACTGGGTACGACAAACTGTGCCTGTTGTATGTATAGGGGATATAAAGATAAGTAAAGTTCAGTCACTGCCTTCAAGGAATGTAGCATTCGGTGGGGTACATGGAACTTGAAAATGCACCATATGCATGGTGTATGCAAAGTTGAACTGGAGTTCAGGGGAAGGAATGGCCACTGCGGAGGATGTTATAAGTGAGAACTGATACTGATCACAGATTCTAATCTCACTCATGGCTTACTTCCATTTTTCTTTAAGATACATTCCAAATGTTTAGAAAATAGCCAAGCATCTGTCCCCTGCCCAAAAGTGTACTTACAATGTTTCATCTTGTGAAAGTTTCATCTTCTAAAGTAGACTGCAATAATAACTGCTCAATCCAAGTTAGAATTGCTCCTTAATGAATCCAGCTTCCTTATTTTATAAAGAAACTCAGAGTCAAAGAGTTTTAATCCAGTCCTGCATGCCCAAATAATACCAGGAAAAGGAAAAGATTTATAGAATGTTTCTCTAAAAATATTAACTTTTACCAAGGGTTTTTACATCATCCCATCTCCAAATTTCTTTTTAAAATATTTTGCAAATGCAGTGATATAATATACATGAAAGTGTAGAGTATCTATATATGAATATATATGAAAGTGTAGTATAGCATAGTTCTGTGAAGAACCAAATGAATTGTGTAAAAAATTCATGATCCAACAGGATTACAATGTGCAGACACTATTCTTTAAAGGTAGCGGAATGAAAAATAAACTGATGAGCAAGTAGTCAACAGTGTCAACAAAAACATTATTGATATTGTATTTTTGCCATTTTTTGGCTAATATTTTCCCCTATGTAAGATAAGGTTTATTTAATACTATTTCATCCCCAGCAGAGGTTAAATGAGAAAATGGGAATCGTTATTTGGGAGTAGAAAGTAGATGCATAGGAGGACCTCAGCTACGTGTCTTACCAACTCCAGCTTGAACCATTTGCAATAAATTGCCGGTAGAGTCTACATGTGTTGCTGTGCTGTAGACAAGACAGCAGTAAGTCCTAACTGAGACCAAGTGCAAGGTTAAGACGTAAATTAAGACATTGCTCCTAGATGGTGGTGATGTCATTCCAATACTTTTCTTTTATACTATTTCAAGACTTACAGGTTTGAAAAGAATTGGACTTGATCTCTCTGTACTTGGATTTCTTTATCTATGAGATTAGAAGGTTGGACTAGGTTTCCACTGAGGTGTCCGATCATGAAGTACCTGCAGTTAAGTCGTTTTCTCCTTTGATACCTTGGTATCCTCAAACACATCCTCAAACACAGCCACGGCTATATAAACAGATGCTCAAACAGGATACCAGGATACAGCGCAAACTTCAGGTAAGCTAAATGAATCCGTTTGGTAAAAAGTTAATTTTTTCAGAGAGGTTCCCTTTAATATCAATAGTTGCCATCGGCTGCATTCCAGGGGAGAAGCATCACCTGGAGCTTGGTAACAGTCCCTGCTGGCGTCCGCATCTGCAGACCTGGCTTGGATCTTCTGGGGAGCAGTCAATCCTCTGCCACTGGCACCCCACTTCCCGCCATACTGGGAGTGCCTGCATGCAAGATCCCACCCAGGAGTCCCCCAAAGGCAGTTCACACACCATAAACATATAACCTATATTTTCAATCAGACACGGAAACTTTTATTTCAAACTATTGCAAAAGCTACCAAGCCTTTTATTTTCCTTCGGGTGCTTTAAATGACTACAGTTTAAAAATTCCATCCTTAGTCCCTTTGGAGGAACACCTGAGGTAAGATCACTTCTTCTATGAAGGGATTAGGTACTGTCACTAATACTTTGTCAAATGTTAAAGGTAATAATGATAAAAAATGAGCATCGGCATGGGGTTTTACAGGGTTTTTGGCGTTTTTTTTCATTATCTCATTCATTTGATTTCAGACTCCCCGAGTGCATTGACTATGTCTGTTCTGTCCACCAACTTACAACCAAATCCTACCTCAAGGCCAGTAAATATGTCTTGACTAAATAGCTTAATGCAATTCTCCCGACCTTGGAAGAGACATTATAATTACCTCGATGGTAACTAGAAGGCAACTGTAACACAGACACACTGGTGGCTCTCCCATAAAGCCTGGTAAATGTGGGAGTGGGGACACATTTTCCATCACATGGCCAGGCCTGGGAAGAGTTGGGCAGGGTCGGCATATTGGGTGCAAAGCCCTGCAATGATCCATCCAAAACATCTGTGCTTGGCCTAGTTAGTTCTGCTAATTCCCATTAGTCGTTGTGTCGTCCGGGTCTGAAAGAAGTGCCAGAACCGTCCTGAGTAGGGACAGACTGTCCACCGCAGCAGCCTGACGGGACACACATGTCTACTTCAGTTTACCCCGGAATCACCTTGCAGCAAAGCCAGAGGGGATTTCTCGCAAGTGGAGGTCAAAAGCTGCTGCCTATAGACTCATTATTTTGCTTACACAATTTTTGTTTTTATTTGCATCAAACGGCATCATTTATGGATTGGTAAATTGCACTTAAACTTGGATTTCCATCTCCTGTTGACAAATCAGCAGATTTGTCAAGTTTGGGTTCAGTCTCTTTCAGGAGCCAAGTGGCAATCACCCCTCTATTCGCCATTTCCCCCACATGTCCTGCTGTTTTCTATGACACTATCCTAGGGCCCTTTACTCATTTACATTGGAGGTCTGGGCTCCGAGCGCTGGAGTTTGTGGCCTTGTTTCTAGAAAATCTCAAATAAAAAGCTGCATTAACTTCAGAGTCCTCAATTGCTCTCAATTAGCATATGAGTAGTTTAGCTTGGAAAATCATTTGGACTCAAGAGACTGAGCTAGCTATGTGTAAAGAGGACAGCCAGTGGATTCATTACATTTATATTTCAATATTTTACTTCTGAGCCTGCCATTACCTACAAGGGCTTGGCGGTTTCTGTGTCTCCATCAGAAAGCCTGGAGATGAGTTGTCTTTAGGAGGAATGGGAGGTTGTACCCTCCTGGAGCATCCAAGGAAAAGCATGCAAATACACTCTTTATTGTTGTTTTTTTTTTTTTTTTTTTTCACTTCACACAGCACCTAGCTTCAGAAGATAGTGATAGTATTACATGCTTTGTGAACTGGTCGACAGGATTTTCTCAAAACCTGGGCTAGTGACAACATCTATAAGAATTACCTGGAATGGTCAATTTTTAGTGAACATTCCTGGACCCATAACCAGACCAGCTGAATCAGAATCTTGGAATTTTGAGCTTAAGAGCTCACAGCTTTAACAAGCTTTTCAGTTACAACCAATGCAACTGACATTGAAAAGCATCACTGTAATATGCTAGATGCTGACCACTCCTCTACAACCTTCCTCTCTGGCTCAGGCCTTCCTCACGTAGCTGTGCGTGGCACACATTGTTGAAGCATTTCAATCCCTGCTCTCCATCTTGCTTCCTGATAGAACCTGCACCACGGTGAAATGCATCTGTTCTCCATAGTGCAGCCGGGGACACTTCCGGAGTGGAAAGCTCATCCCTTTGCCAGGTTGATTAACACCATCCGTCAGTGGCTCTCTATTCTCTGAGCACAAGATCCAAACTCTTCCACAACATTCCTTCCGGGCCCACCTCTCCCCAGCACCAGCCATGCCCAACTCCTCTTAGGGATTTGAAGCAGCTGGGGACCCTTGACCGTGGGCCTCTGGACATCCCTTTCCCTGGAACCTGAGTCCCTCTGTCCCATTCCCGGCCACCAAAGAAAACCGGAACCCATGCAAAGCAAATGAGAAAGGACTGGAAGACATTAGGCGGTTGTTAGTTGGCTTGAAGTCTCCTTTGAGGGTTCCAGGTCCTGGGATCCTCCCCACACCTCACACACAGGGCATCTGCCAGGGCCAGGTCACCTCCCTGTCCCTAAACTGCCCTCTCAGAGTTATTATCACCCAGCCTTGAAATGAAGTTTTGTTTGACAGTGTAGTACTATGAAGCCTGGGATTCCTTTACTTTGATAATCTGCTCTTTCTGCAGTGCCGGCAACACTGACGGGAGGGCAGGTGAGTGAACTGGTACCTGCTACGAATGGGCCAGTGAACGGCAAGACAGGAAACGGGGTGTGGGGGCTAAAGGAATAGACGTCGGGGACACGTCTGGCTGGTGGACTTGGCTGGCGCTCAGGAAAGGGAAGCAGAGGCCGGACTGGCAGGTTAAGCAGCTTCTGAAGCAAGAGCTGGGCAGGTGGGCAGCGAGTCAGGGACGCGGGCAGTGGAGGCACAGAGGCAAACGGGTCTCCATTTCCGATTCAAAGTGGTTTCCATGTTTTTGTACATTGACTAAAGATTTTTTTTTAATTTCTTCTTCCTATCTATGCTCTAAAGCGTCAGCTACTCATTTCAGCTGATTCTAATATTGCTTAAATAGATTTAGGTTTTAATCGGAGACTTCAGCGTTGACAGATGCCCTGCAGTCGCGGTTCTCCAACCTCAGGGTGCACTGCAATCCCCTGAAGCGCTTGGTGAGACGCGAACTGCTGGACCTGCCCCTGGAGCTCCTGACTCAGTGGCCCTGCATCGGAGCCTGAGAATTTGCCTTTCTAACTGGTTTCCCTGTGAAGCTGACAGTACTTGTACATGGTTCCAAGTTTGAGAACCATTGCACTACAGTGCAAATTAATTGTTTACTTTGCTAGCAGTATTAAGCAAGCCAGGCAATATTTAATTGGGAAAGAAGTATGTGGAATTCTACTAACGGCTCAAAAGCAGATGCAGTTTTCCTGAGAAGCTAAGCTCCAGGGCCCTCACTTGCATGCGCCACCGCCAAGTCTCTGTATCTAATTTTGAACTTATACAATTGTATTCTTTTCCTCAACACACACAAAATTACATGTACAAGCTTCAGGTTCCACTAACGGCTGACCTGCCTTTGCTCCAAAGCTAGACTTCGTATTTCTTGATTTTAACTTTCTGCAGAGCCTTGAGTCTTTTTAAGTAGCCAGAATCCTTGCCTGCATGTCCTTCCTTGAGAACCAGATCAATTTCATAATACTTGCAGCTCCCGTCTAGTCTATGTTAGAACAGTCTCCCTCGAGAATAGCTCACAGCCTGGCTCCCATGGTCTCTCCTCTCCTGCTGTGCTCTCCTCTCTCCTCTGGCCTTTGGTCTTTCCTCTGAATTTCTGATTTTTCTGTATAATGGAAGTGCATTGTGTCCTGCCTTAGTTAATTCGTCAGCATTGTTTACAAGTTCTGCAGCCTGGCTTCCTAAAGGGCAGTAGTAGTAATAGTTTTCCATCCACAGGAATCATGCATGTTTATGCATGAATAGCTATCTTCCTTCCCAGAATCATATATATGCTCATCATTTTGTACAGGTTGATTTTGCTGATGTTCCTGGGTTCCTGTTGATATATTAGGTGTCATCTTGATATATTGTGATATAAGATCCGAGCTCAGCGAGAGAACCGTGGTCTGCAATGGAGAGAGCCAAAAGGACATTCTCAGAAGGGCTTAGAAACAATCTTCTGAAGAAGCATGTTCTAGAAGCAGTAGAAAGGTCTGTATGATTGTCTGACAAATTCTGCAGGACACCTTGCTGAGGACAATGGTGCAGACCTGAGTCAGTTTAAAAACTTCAATTATTCAATATTAGTATAAGACCCCAGACTTCTTGACTCATACGAGCACAAGCAAGCCTTCACGACAGCTTTGCAGCGCAGGCAGAGGATGCCATGAGGCCAGCATGGGCATTAACAGAGCTGTGTCAAGACGCCTTCCTGGATCAAATGCACCCGGATTTTTATGTCTCCTCCTTTGTCTGAGTATTCATTCCCATTTGTTCCTAATTTCTGCATCTAAGCACAAGGTAGATGGGATCTGACATGAAACTTTGTTTCTGATCAACTACAAAGAAGTTTTCTAGCATCTGTTGAGCTCAGCTAGTAAGCACAATTTATAAAACAGTGAATGACTAACCCCTGTAACCATTTTAATGACCCTAAAATAAAGTGCTTAGAGCAACATCTGTCCCAGCAGCTGGGTTCTCTGCATGAGTGGGCAGAGCGACACATTGGGACAAATTCTGTTCTCCCTTTTGACAGAAACAATTGCAGCAGATCATTTTTATCGTAATCAATTTAGGTACAGTTTCTTGGAAACCATCTGTGTAGTGTTCATAGATTGTGCTTAAGAATTTAAATGTGTATATTTTTGGTCGCTTGATGTAGCATCTGCTAATGGCCACATAAGTTCCACTTTTTATGCAGAAAGCTGTTTCCTTGTAAAGGGATTAGTAGAATGACTACTTGATTTTATCCTTTTAACTACCCAATAAGCTTCTGCAGTTTGAATGACATCCGCCACAGAGTGTTAGTTGTAGAATTAATTGCTTAAAAAAAAAAAAATAAAGAAAAACTGGAATTGAAGTTTTAAGACAAAGAAACATTTTATTGTGTTTCTATCTCTAGCTCATAATTTCAAATTAATATGGTTATGTAAGGGCAATTGAAACTAAAGAAAAGCGTAGCTTTTGATAACAATTCTTTCTTTGTTTTCCAATTTTTGTTTTTGGCTTTACAGCTATTAGTTAACTCTGTGAAGAAATCAAATGGCTAAAGCAGCCAATATTTAGCTTTGAAAATAATTTTAGAATCATATTAAAAGATAATTGCTCTTAAAATGCAAGATAATGAAAACTGAGTGGCTTTGGTGCAGAGATAAAGGATTTACCTAAAAAATGCTGTCAGCTATATTTTTGGGATGGAATGCATTCTATACTGTAATTGAGTCTTGACAACACATTTTGAACAGAGAGATTCCTACTCCTGCTTGACAATTACTTTTGAATTTAGCAAATATGGCACTATCCAGATAATCTAACATAAAATGTAGGATTTCCATGGTTTGAAAAAAAAAATAAACCTTTTGCTCCAATAACAGGCATGTGTGGCGTCTTCTCTACTCAAAGTATTTGAGAAACCACAAAACTAACTGGATAACCAACTGGCTAACTAATTAAATAAAGAAACAAAATAATGCCAGAATTTAAATTCTATGAGATTATGCAACTGTTAAATTAGCATAATTTTTTTTCTTAAAATACTAAGTAGATGCTTAGGAGTGTAGGTTTTATATTCAACTCTACAAACACATATTAAGTGCTTATTATGTACGTGGAAAGTGCTGGGATTGCAAGGTGAATGGGAAACATCTCTACCCAGGAGGTGCTCCCCAGCTAGTGGGGAGGAAAAAGCATCCTGGAACAGGAGTGGTTTCCTCTGTGTTGTCAAGGTGCTATTAGAGACGCACCTTGGTTTGGCACAAACTTTGAGTTGTTAGTGCAGCAATCAACCTGATCACATCCATCTATTTCCCTTTTACTCCCCGGTGGTGAACGGTCTTGGTTTTCAAGACAGTAAGTAGTGAATTGCCTGTGATTGTATGCAGGTGATCCTAATAATCAATTATTATTTATTAAGTGGGTTGTAGGGCTTTGCATTAGGTAATTGAACCAGTAATAGAATGTGAAATTAGAACAGCTAATAAAAATGTTTCATTGTTAATTTCTGAAACCTGAAGCTTGCAAATTGTGTACCCACAAAACCATGAAAAGAGAAAAAGAAGTATGGTGGTTATGCAGGGTTGAGTTCGTCATAAGCACGATAGAGAGATGGGTCAAATTTTCCAGTGAGAACTCTGCTGTAGATAATTTAGTGCATTTCCGGAAATACATCAGCAGAAGTAATTTATGGTAAATTCCGAAAATGGCAGGAGGTGAGATTTACTTAAAGCATGTGCCATTTTTGGCTCCCTGGTCTAGAGAAGTTCTTTCTACCCCAACTATCCATCAGCTTATTATTTTCAAACTTAATTAGATGAAAGAATTTGGTCCTATGATTCTAATGTGCTGGAGGATGTCCAGACTATTAGAAACATCATTTCAATAATACCCTTTTATGCCATCTGTAAGAATTGCACCAAACAAACTTAATGCAGATGCACATAATACGCAGCAGAATTTACAGAGAGAGAGAAAGTGAGTTCACGCAGGCTCACAGACACAAACGGGCCTCAAGCCTGCACCACTGCAAAAGGACATGTGGGGGCCATGGAGAAAGCGAAGTAGCAGTAGGCTGCTTACAGAAAAGGCTTCCTCCATTTTGAGATCAACATTCCTCCAAAAAGAGTTTTGTACTTCAAGCTTCCAATTACTCTTTTCTCAGATCATCTATGGGGATATGGTCTTTGGAGAAGTGTATTTTTTCAGTTAGATGAATATGTTCACGTTTCTAAGGGTGTGATGTCAATATTCGGTCACAATTTAATGCAGTGTTTTCAGGCATATAAATCAAAGGTCGATTGGTGCTTTTGTAAAGGACTCATGCCCAGTGACCAGCACAGACTTGATTACTCAGCATCTCCCTGGGTGTGGAGGGTGGGAGGTATAATGCCTGTGAAGTACGTGCACAGATTACAATAATCCCAGATACGGAAAGATGGACACCGTGAGAGCTCCTGCGATGGTTGTCCATGGAGGGAAAGATTCTTCCCAATGGGAGGATTTGGGAAATCTTCCCATGAGAGAGATGATAATTTGGGAGCACTTCCCTTGAAGAAGTGGCATTCTATTTGAGACATACAAGGTAGAGAGATTTGGACTTGCAGCTGAAGAGAACAATAGAAGCAAAGGTAATAATTGCTGTATCTTCTTGCCTGACTTTCCAGATTCTGTGTGATAGCCATATTAGTAATTATCAAATGCTGATGGCCCGAAATACCAAAGATCCTTGGGAGACCCAGCTCAATGAGAGGTTCCTAGGGCTGGGACCCACCAGGCTTCCTGCTGAGCAGGGTTTTGTTTTGTTTTGAATTAAACATTGCATAAACAGTGGTTCTCAAAGCGTAGTTCTTGGACAAGCAGCATCAGGGTCACCTGGAAATTTTTTAGAAATGTAAATTCTGGATCCCTACTCAAAATGAAACAAAAACTCGAGGGATGGGGTCCGGCAATCTGGTTTTAGCAAGCCCTCCGGGTTTTTCAGGTGCTCTCTAAACTTTGCATAAACTTATAGCATGAAATAATGATAATAAACCTTCCCTTTAGTTGGCAGAATGTGTTTGTCCTTACCCTTCTTGTAACTGGGTCATCCAGTTTTTCTTGTGCCTTCACAGAGAAGTCTGACAGGTGCTCATCACTGACTATATCTCGAGAGGACCTTTGGTAGTTAATCCTACTGATGATTTGTCCACTGCTTTGATTTACAAAACCACAATACAAATACATAACAGTTCAAAGGGCTTGTACCATGAAGCCCACAACCACATGGTCACTCTGCTGAGCTCATGACAGCCCCAGACCCCAAGTGCTGCCATGTGAGGGAGGGGGAAGCCAAGGGATGCTGTGACACACAGGTTCACTTCAGACCAGGTGGGTGAGGTGCTTGAACTCTTTGCAGTCTCATCCCTTCAGGTCAAGTATAGGAGCCACAGAATACCACTGATTCTTTGTGTGGTGCGTTTAGATGAGGTCAATAGCTCTTCCAGCCACGGCAGAGACTTGAGGAGGAGACTGTGTTTCTGAACAACGATCCAAAGCCTTTCTTGCTGTTCTGTTGCACAGTGACGAGCTTGAGGTTAGCAGCTTGCTGTGGTTCTCCCTTCTGCTCCTCCGGTCCCCTCCCATTTGTGGACAGGCCTGTCCAGCTCCTAAAAGCAAGTGGCTGGTGGGATCGAGCCACCTCCAGTTTGAGTGAAAGAATCTCATTGTTCAAGTGCCTTTGGAGAGCATGTACCTTCCCGTCTCATTATTCAGATGCCACGCTGAAGACCAGGAAGTGAGGGAAGTTGCCCAAGGTCGTTTGGTTGGGAAACAGCAAAGATCGCAGAGGGTTTGCAGTTTAACACTCCCTTCCCTTCCTCCTGCCGCCTCCTCCGATGCACACTGTGCCAGGCAGTGCCAAGTGAGAAACTCAGGTGTTTCCAGGAGCCAGTAGGTGCGGTGGTGCCCAGAGCACACCAGGACTGCGGAGGGCACGCACCCGCCCCAGTCAATCACGGCCATGTGAAGACATGGGCCCAATGTTGGCAGATCTTCCTTTTTTTAATGTGAAAACTCCTGATTTTTAAATGTTGCCTCAAATGAAAAATGACCGTGTGGGATAAACAAACATGTTTATTGGTCTGACGGGGGCCGTGGGCCACCGGTTGGAAAACTCCACTGTTTCAAGTGAAGTTGTGCCCCACACTGTCTTTTCTCATTTTTTTCTCAGTTCGCTTAGTTTGAAGTCATCCCTTTTCCAGCCCTCCTGCCTAGAGCAACATCTGCTCTTATCTCTATGACCTACTTTTGTTCGCGCCATTCTTTTTGCCTGTTACGGAGAACGTCTCTCCCACACCCAGTCCAGCTGAAACATCCTTGGGGATTGGCGATCCAGCTCAAGTCACACCACCACCAGGAAGCCTTCCTTGGCAGCCTCATCCATGAGGGGCGTGGCATTCTTAATGAGTAAGCCCTTCTGGTGCTCAGCGGACCATCCATGGCAGACGGTGGGTGCACAGCCCTAGCTGCATATTGGAATCACCTGGACAACTTCAAGAAGAAATGAAGTTAGGTGGGGCCTGTTTTTTTTTTTTTTTTTTTTTTTTTTTCCCTCCCAAGGTGATTCTCATTTGCCTGAGTAGAACAGTATTGGATGGTTAATGATAATTTATTCACAAGCCTATTTTGATAAATCTGATTGTAGTTACCTAAAAAACAAAACAAAACAAAACAAAGAGCGGGGTTGGGGGGGAGGTTTGCATTTATGTTTGACCCGCAAAGGAACTGATACGGAGTCTTACCTGTGACAGATGTTCCATTCATGCACATGTCAGGCTGCAGTTTTATATTCCACACACACATGTGGCCAATGAGCATTCCTGCCTGAGCTGTTTATACTCTGTAACTTCCTACGTTAAGGGTTCCTGGGTTTGTACCAGGTACTAGGCCTAGCCCATGCATGGGCTTTTTCTGAATTGGTCCAGAAAAAGGAACTGGGTTCATTGCAGACAAAGTTGCTGCTTTGTTTCTTCACTCTGCTTCCCAGTCTTTGCTAAATGAACACTCCCAGAAGAGGGTGTGCTCCGCAAGGGCCATGGAAGAGGAGCGTAATGACACTCTGTATCACGTCCCCTTAGAATGCTCTCCCCCTTTTTGAGCCAGTAGTTTTAGTCCCAGGAATCAATTTTAATAACATATAAAATGCTGAATGAAAAGTTGATGTACATAGATATTTATTGCAATGTTACCTGTAATAATTAAATTTAAATAACCCAAACTTCCAAATCTGCATGGTCATATATCATGTATGTAGACATTGAAATATTTTTAGATTCCCACTGGACTAGTATGCAGGTTAAATTGACTGTATGATAATAAACTCATTTATTCATTCATTTATTTCTCTATTTAAGTAAATACATATTCATTAAAATTTACACTGTACAAGACACAATCATATTCATAATCTAGATGGCATATTCTAAATATTGTAAATGTTATTGTTATGAAGGTATATTTTAAATTTTTTCATCATATTTTCTGAATGGATTTGAGGAAAGCCACTGGATTTCTATATGTGTTTTCCATTTACTTTAATAATTTCACAGTAGCTAAAATGGCCTTTATTTAAAAATAAAAAGTTTCTTTCCTTAGGTTTATTTCTTGGTTAAGTCCCTCTGCAAGAAATAATTTCGTTTATTGGAATGTAAAAAGTTATGTTTACTAATTCTGTTTACTGTCTTTTGTTGATAGATTGGAAAGCTTACAGATAAGAAAAAGGTGGGAAACAAACACCACTACCAGGTTTCTATCTTGAGCAAACAGCTGAATGGGGAGGCCATTGACCGAGACGGGAAGTCTGTGGGTAAGCAGCATTGGGAAGGGGATAGAGAGGTCACAAATTCTACGTTAGACTTGGGTTCCTCTGAGATGTCTGAGAGGCACCCAAGCTGAAATATGAAGAAGACAGCTGGCTTTATGAGTACAAAGGTGGAAACTATTAATTGGAGTCACCAGTCTAGATCTGGTACTGAAAACCCAAGGCATCCATGTGAGGATGTGCGATGGCACTGGTAAAGCAATGACAGGTGCTATGGGACAGAGGAGCAGAAAACTTAAGACAGAACTCTGAGTGTCCCAACATTTAGTATTCGGGAAGAATGGAAGAAAATATAAAACCTTGCATACATCATTTTTTACATCATTCTGTTGGAACACTTAGCCCATTATTTTGTGCATGTGTGTGTGTGTTTTTTTTCTCTGGAGGCACCTGTGTCTGCTCTGGAATGCAACTCAGTGGGGAACAACTCACTTACTCACCAGTGTTGGAATTTGGTTGACTGCTGAGTGATGCACAGATGAATAAGTGACTTAATGGATGAAAGTTAGGCAGAAAAATACTATATAAAATAATAGTACGATCCAGTAGTACATATGACATTTTACTAATATCTTTTGACATAGAATTTCTTATCCCAGGAATGCAGTTATCATTCAGTGTTAGAATAACTACCAATGCACTTTAGCATATTACAGATGTAGTGATAAAAGCAATATTGGCATCTTGTCCAAGAAAAAACGTTTGGGGGAAAAATTCAT
This sequence comes from Varecia variegata, assembly GCA_028533085.1. Taxonomy (NCBI): domain Eukaryota; kingdom Metazoa; phylum Chordata; class Mammalia; order Primates; family Lemuridae; genus Varecia; species Varecia variegata. Next base: position 3,833,081 of record CM052437.1, read on the forward strand.
TTGTTAAAAGAAGCAGTGATAGAAATCTAGGAATACAAAAGAATCACTTTAGTCTGATAAAGTGCAACTACTCAAAATATAAATCAAATGCTGGTAGTTAAGTCAGTTAATACGAATTTGATAGTGAGTACATATGGTGCTTATTTTTCCATTCTTGGAATACTTCACTTAGTAGAATGGGATCTAGCTCTATCCAAGATAATACAAGAGGTGCTGGATCACCATTGTTTTTTTGCAGTTGAATAGTATTCCATGGTATACATATACCACATTTTATTAATCCACTCATGTATTGATGGGCACTTGGGTTGTTTCCACATCTTTGCAATTGTGAATTGTGCTGCTGTAAACATTCTAGTGCAGATATCTCTTTTATAAAATGTCTTTTGTTCCTTTCGGTAGATGTCCAGTAATAGGATTGCTGGATCAAATGGTGGTTCTACTTGTATTTCTTTGAGGCGTCTCCATATTACTTTGCACAGAGGTTGCACTAGTTTGCAGTCCCACCAGCAGTGTATGAGTGCTCCTACCTCTCTGTATCCGTGCCAACATTTATTGTTTTAGGACTTTTTGATAAAGGCCATTCTCACTGGAGATAAGTGATATCTCATTGAGGTTTTCATTTGTATTTCCCTGATGATTAGAGATGTTGATCATATATTCATGTTTGTTGGCTATTAGTCTGTCTTCTTTTGAAATGTTTCTGTTCGTGTCCTTTGTCAACATTTAAGTGCACATATAGTAGTATCATTAATCAGGTGTCGGGCAGGTAGGGGTAGGATGGGGATGGGTATATTCACACCTAATGGGTGTGGTGCACACCGTCTGGGGGATGGACAGGCTTGAAGCTCTGACTTGGGTGGGGCAATGGCAATATATGTAACCTAAACATTTGTACCCTGTAATATGCTGAAATAAAAAAAAATTTAAAAAATAAATAAATAACTAAAAATTTATATCTCAATAATGTAGCAGCCATATTAAAAATATATACATAAATTGAAAGAAAAAATATAAATCAAATGTTATACATAATGACAAAATATCACAAAATTTTAAAAGGCATTTGCATTTAAATCAGAAACTAAAGAAAGGTTTCTGGTATCATCACTACTATTCAATAATCTTATCCAATGCAATAAAATAAGAAAACAGTATAAGAGCTATCAGAAGAGACCGTATTGTGTTAATTTGTAGGTAATATTATTTTCTACATAGAAAATCCAAGATAACCAACAAAATATTGGCACTAAAATAGAGTTTAGTAAGTTTATTGGATAATTAATATCCAAAAGCAGTAGTACTTTAATTTATAATTCATAACTAATTAGAATGTGCAATAGAGTAAAAGTACCTCTTATAATACCAATTAAACTATTTATCAGAAACAAACTTAAGAAAATGTATATCAACTTTATGAAAAAAATACAAAAATGCTATTGAGAAAGCAAAAGATCTGAATAAACAGAGTGATATGCCAAGCTCATGGATGAAATGACTGAGGAATATGTTAACTATTTTCAAAATTGGCTACAAATCCAATGAAATTCCAATCAATATCCTAAGAGTTTTCATGAAATAAAAAAATGTAACTGATTCTAAAATTCATAGAAGAAATTAAATATATAGATTAGCAAAAAAATTCTGAAAGAAAAATTCTGAAATAATGCCAGAGTTACCCATTAAAATATTACTCAGGATTTTGTTATAATACTCACATAAACTAAACAGTGTTGTATTGATGGAGAGATAGGCAAATAGGTTAGCAAAACTGAACGAAGATCTTGGAAACTAACCAAAAGTGAATTTGATAACTTGGTGTGTTATAGAAATCCAGTGGGAAAAATAAATTATTTAATAAGTGAGTTTTGGGACATTGGTATTCTCTTTGGTTAAAGATATTAAAATCAAACTCCCTACTTCACACACACACACACACACACACACACACTTATATATTCCAAATGGATTAAATATATAAACATGAAAACAAAATTTTATTCTGTTAGAAAAAAGCTTTCCTTTACAACCCAGAGGGGGAAAAAAATTCTTAAGACAGGAAATGTACAACTCATTAAGGAAGTGATTAATCGATGAAATGGTTGAAAATGAAATATGTCTATATAACATAAGAAATCACAAAGTTAGACAAAATGCCAAAGCCTGGAAGAAGTTTTCTGCAAAACACAAAATGGCCATAGGACTAATAAACATATAAAATTTGTACAAATGCCCATAAATCAATAAGAAAAAAACTAATAAAAATGGCCAAAAGACATGAATAAATCGAGAAAATTAAATTTTCAACAAAGAAAGAAAATAATACTCAGTCTCAGTGGTAATCAGGGAAACGCAAATTAAAACAATAAGAAGGAACCATTTTAGAATCATTAGATTGGCCATTATTTACAAATCTGAAAATATCAAATGTTGGCAAAGATTTGCAGGACAAGAAAACTCACAAACATTGGTTAAAGTATAAATTTGTACAGCTACTTTCCAGAATAATTTTGTAATAATCAGTAAAATTTGAAGATCATATCTTATGTTCCAGTAATTCAATTTTAAATTTATGTCTTAGGGAAACTCTTGTCCGCGTGTGCCAGGACTCATGTACAAGGATGTTCACTGAAGTATTGTTAATTAAAAACCCCCTGACTGCCCCTCAATAATGTAATTGACATAAACATTGTCTTGTATTTTTGTCAGATTATAGCAATTATAAAGCGTGAAATAAAGTAATAGATCTTAAAACATTATTTATGGAAAAATCAAATAGCAGAGCAATGCATGTAGTATGATGCCAGGTATGCAAAATCTCAAAACAAGCAAAGAATTCGTATTGTTTAGGAGGACAAAAAAATATGAAGTCTGAAAGTATGAGCTAGAGAGACAGACGTCAAATTTGCAACAGACGGGGTAGGGACTTGTGTATAGTACAAAAGTAATCCAACTTTATCTGTAAAAGTCTATTTTTAGTGAAAATAATCTGAGCTAAAAAGCTGAAAGTTAGCAGTTATTATTTAAGTGTTATGTTAATGGGGTTTTGTTTTAGTATTTCCAGTAATTTCTTTTAAACACAGAGAAAGAAGGGAAGGTGGAGTCCAGGACTATCGTGCAAATATACGAGGACAGAGGACACAGCTTAGTCCCAGCTGAGCCCCGATGTGCTTAATCAGGAAAACGAGGCAGCCGTCCAGCTGAGTGGGACAGGAAACGGAGCTGTGCCCAGAGGGACAGGCTGGCTTGTGCTCCTGCCTGTTGGGGGAACGGCCCCTACAAAAGGCCCATCTGAGACTGTATCCAGTGCCGGCCAAGCAGCTGACACTGATGCCTTGCCTGAGTTTGGTGAAGACCAGCTGATTCGGAAACTGAGTAGAGGAGATTCTGGGTAGAGGACATTCGTGAGTCTGTCTATGACAATGCTTCTCTGTTTCTAAGGATGACTATTAAAGTCTCATGCCAAATACTCCTAAATGCAGAAATGATATATCTTTTGAAAGTGCCTACTGAAAATATTTGAGAGGGCCACCAGGAAGCTATCTGTATTACGTCAAGGGTTCAGAGTTGATAACCCAATTCCTAGTATTCACTGACACTTGGGCAGGACCGTACCTCCCAAGAAATGCACAGTCTTCGTGAGCTCCCAGCCAAGGCAGATGGTGGGTGGTTCAGAAAGCTCCTTGTCTCTGACTCCCTTTTAGGATAGTGTGGTGGATTCCATTTTATGGCTTCCACAGGTCAAGTGCAATGTTCAGGTTTGGTATAGAACTTGTCACCAAGGGGCAGGACCTCTGGGCAGCAAAGTTGTTCACGTACAGTAGAGGGTGAGACCAGGTTCTTCTCCACCCTCAAGCCCCTCTCCATACTTTGGCTTTTCAAAGACTTTGAACAACACATTTTAAGTTAGCAAGTGGGATAGTTTTGAAAGTTTGTAAAAGTCTATTTGTTCCTGGAGATTTCATCCTTTGACCTCCATGTCTAGTGTTATCTGCCATATCCAGGTGGGTCAAATTGTGTCCATGGAATGAAATACGTCAACACTGACACGTCCTTGGCTTTCAATAAAGGACATCAGTCCCCGCAGTACTAGACAGATGTTGAGGACACTATTTGCTGTGAGATTTCTTTTTCTTTCTCTAAAGTTATATGTTCAACTTTTTTTTTTCAAATGCATATGCTTTCAAATGTGTCGTTTTTCTTGAAGAAGTGACTTTTGGGGAGTTTTCTTTAGATTGTTTTGCACAGAAATTAGGATTCATTCAATTAGGTCTGGAGTCACCTAGTCCAACTAGGTGAGTTGGAATGGCAACATCGGCTCTTATGTGTTGCACGTCCTTGAACAAGTTACTTAACTTGCTCTGCCTCAATTTCCTCCTTTGTAAAGTGGCATTACTAACAGTCTTTTTGGTATGGGGGGTTGCTGAGCATGGACTGAGTGAGGACACAGGAAGTGTCTAGGACAGAACCGAGCATGCGGCAGGCGTTCAGCAAAGAGCCATTGTCATTAGAAAGTGATTAATGTAATGGACATATTTCCTATTTTTGGTTTGACTGAGAAGATGCTCAGAAGTGAACTTGCAGTTCACCAGAAAGATTGTGAGGGCTTCATGGTCTGAATATTCATGGGCTGGACTCTTCTTCCACTTTGTATTTTCCAAGGATGTGCTTAGCGCCTCTTACTTTTTTTTCTATTATTACAAAAAAATTCTTTTCAGTTCCCTTAAATTTTCTTACGAAAGAAGACTAAATAAGTGTCTATGTGTGTGTGTGCATGTGTGTGTGTGTGTGTATGTGTTTCTATGTGCTTAGAGTGCCCTGAAACAAAGCCTGGGTAAGTATTACAGCCTTTTCCTCTTAATTTCGTGAAAATGCACAGGGAATCCCAGTGAAGACAGAAGTGGCCCCCCCAAAAATTGTGTTTTCTTGTAGGCCCGCTGCACTCTTGTTTTGGCTAAGAAATAGGTGTTAAGAGTTGAAAAACTACAGTTTGGACAACAGAGTTGGGGCATGGTGAAGAGTTGAGGGCGATAAGAAGCATGTGTCTGAAAAATTACCAAAAAATAGATTGTAATAAAATTCTCATGGAAAAGTCACAGGGTTAGGCTATGATGGCTTCAGAGGAAAATGCATTTGGGCAAAACCTGGAGTTTGGGATTAACCTAAATCTTTCCTAGAATTCAGAACTTCATCTATCACTTAACTTTTCCAAGCCCCAGTTCTCTAAAAATCCTAACCCCAGGGCTACCCTTTTGAAGGGTGGTCGAGAATGAAGTGAGTTGAGGGTGTAGACACGATTTCAAAACACGGAAGTATTTGCACCTATGAGGTATCATCACGATCATCATTTCTTTCGCTATTGTCATCTTCTCTATTCCGGTTGTTTTCCAGGGGTGGAGGGAGCTCTTCTCAGCTGAAGACAAGCTGAGCCTAAAAGTTCTCCCCAGAATGCAGGCAGAACATCCTTCTCCGAGCTCTTTGGTCAGAGACATAAAAGGAGAAGGGAAAAGAGAACCCTCCCTGTAGGAAGCTGTGCAGAGGGAAAGCTCTGCATTGTCCCTGCCTCTGTTCACTTGCAGCCAGCCTGGCTAAGGGTCATTAGCTTAATGAGCTATTGTATTTTTCTCTCTGTCTCTCTAAAAAGTCTGCTGAAACATCCTCCCAGGAGCCAAATGAGGAGGCGAAGAAATAAACAGCAGCTGATAGCTGAGGGAGCTTAGCCAGAGGGGCTGTCGGCTCAGGACGTCTGTCCCTTGTGTGTGTGTGTGTGTGTGTGTGTGTGTGTTGTAGGCGTGGGGGATGCAGGGGAGGACGGACAGGCCTGCAGAAGAAAAGGTCTCCACCAGGGCAGGTGGGAGCAGCCCTCCAGGAGTGACTTGCCCTGGAGGTGGCTCTGGCTTTTAAGAAAAGAAACCAGGAGCACAGCTCGGTTGTTTCCTGGCCAAGGTGATCGGGGAAAGCAAGGCACATTCCTCTGTCAATGGGCCTTACTTTTAGATGTCATATTGACCAGGTGTAATGTCTTGGTCTATCTAGTGAAGGTGAGGAATAATTTTCTTGACACATGGTAGATCTCCAGGAAACGCCCACTGAGAGAATAAATGTGCCTACTCAGTAACCAGCCACGGAGCCATCGGGCCCAGAGACGGGGCCCACCCAACCCCGTCCCAGACATCCACTCCCCACCCCTAGCCAGGATGCCTCACCCACAACCTTCGGGGAGTTGCTATTCCAGTTTCTTCATAACGCTTCTTAAATAACGTGATAATAGCCCAGGCTCATCTTCGGAAGTTTGAAAATTGAGAAAAATACAAAGGGAATAGAACTCACATATAATCTTACTACCCTGAGACAACGTAATTAGCATCCTGGCATGTTTATCTCAGATATACAGTCTCAAGAATTTTGCTGTTTGTGTTTCCCCCCACATGGCACAGTGAATTTTCACCAAATTATTAAAATAAAGCTTAAATAATCTGCTCTGCTCTGAATATGCCACAACGTGTTCAATCACTCCTCCATTGTTGAACATGATGGGCTCCATTATTTTTTCATACACATCCTGTAGTGAATCTCTCTGCCTCCTAATATACACATCTCTGCCAATATCGCTGTTTCACTGTCATTGATCACTGGAAGTGGGATTACTGGGTTAAAGTATGTAAATTCTCCAAATATGCATGCACACACACACACACACACACACACTCTCTCTCTCTCTCCACCTGCTTTCCAGAAAAGTCGTTCAATTTTTACTCCCTTCTGGTGTATAAAAGAATCAATTTTTCATCCCACCTTTCCCACCCTGAATATTATAATTTAAATCTAATTTTTCTAACTTGAAAGGCACCAAATGGTATTTCATCTCTTGAGTGAGAACTCTGCTTTCTCATGGACAGGTCTCTGGCTGGATGATGAACCAGGATCAGGTGGAGAGGAAGAGTGTCCAAGAGGAGAACCCCCCCATGCAGGTGGCTTCTGTGCCCTGTGCCCCATCACACCGTACCCTGGCTTGCTGCCGAGGGGAGGGGGCAGCCTCTCCAGGGAGCAGCCACAGGAAGGAGCCTCCTGAGGTTTTCCAGAAGCCGGAGCGAGGGGAAGCCTTGTGGCTTTAGAGAGGAACTGGGAGGCCTCCCCTACTGAGACCTGGTCTGTGGTCAGGAAAAGCTGCAGGGGCTGGGATGCCTGGGGAGAAAGTGTCCCGTGGTTTGGCAGGAGCTCTGACCTCGTGTGAGGAGCTTCCCCCGCCCTGAGAGCAGCCTCCCTCCTGCCCCGAAGACAAGGAGAGGAGGGTGACTCGCAGCCTCCCCGACCTGTCCCCTTATGCATCCATCGAGCTGTGCCCACTTTCCTTGGGCATCTTCTCTGAACTCCCATTTTGGGGGAGCCCCTCCTCCCTGTGCACCCAGAGCACAGCCTTCTTGTCTCGACCTGTCACACGACAGTGTGATTTGTGGTTTCTTGCTTCTCTTTCAAATGTCTCTAAATGCCTTCAGGGAGAAACCGTGTCTTAGCTTTCCCCATTCCTGAGCACAGTGTCTGGCACGTAGAATGTGAGGAATAAATGAAAGGAGTTAGGATCTTCCAGGAGTCCCACCCCAGGGGTGGGTTGTCCTGCTTCCCCTCCTCAGCGCGAGGCTGCCCTGCAGCTCAGAAGCCACTGCTCTGGGCGCAGGCGGTTCGGGGCAGCTTGTTTCCCTAGGCAACCTGCTTTCTCTTTCAGAAAGCATTTCTCATTTGCAGTTCTGGGGCCTGCAACTTTTGCCATATGTCGGTTGTCTCTGCCTTCATGATCCCAGCCATATTAATGTTATAATTAGAGCCAGTATTTATACAGACTTTCTTCTGAGCAGCTCCTCATGCTTTGCAGGAATGATTTACTTTATCTTCCCTGCATTGCTGGTTCGGGAATATTATTCCATTTTAGACTCGGGGACAGATTGGAGAGAGAAGGGAAGGGAAGGAGAAACATGCTGGAGACAGAAAAGTAAGGGGAGCAGATACCCACCTCGAAGTAGCCCCCTGGCTCCAGGAGGCCCGCGCAGCTCTTGCCTTGGGATGGCTGATTTGGTGACGGTGCTCTCAGGCCACAGTTGTCACTGTGATTTCCAGGCATGCTTATGGATACTAAGCTCAGTTATTTCAACTGGGATGTCTTCTGGAAGCTCTGCTTTTATTTGATTGTGTCATTGGACAATGTTAATAGACAGATCTGAAAGATCTTAGTAGTTTGGCGAGTTTTCTTTTGCTAAATTAGTTTCAATAGTGAACAACGTCCCCCGCCCCCCGCCCAAGCCTCTACAGCTTGTGACAACCAAGCCCTACTTCTTGCTCAAGCTCCACGTTGAGTCCGTGTCAGCTACGTGGACAGCCCTGCTCAGCGTCACTCTCCCCCCTGGCCTCTAGGGTGAAGGAGCAGCCCCTGTCTGCTCTGCTCCCCTGGCAGAGGGGAGGCAGTGCCGGCCGGGGCGGGGTGCAGGGCTCCCGTCTGGGGTGGGCAGGCGAGCTCCTGCCCCGGGGAGGCGCAGACCCCACGGCCATGGAAGGAACGTGTTACCCTTTTGCAGGGACAGCACCGAACAGGGGCTGCACCGACCCTCTACCCCGCGCTGCCTGCCGCCTCCCCCCGCCCTGTGCACTGTCCGCAGGCTTTGTTTCTGATTGTCCTTCCTCTCTCTTCCTCACTGCGATGTCTTCTTTTGCCCCGTCCCAAAGCCCCATCCCTGCTCCCTGGCTCTCTCTCTCTCACAGTCATACTGAGCATCCCAGTACTGAATCCGGGGCTTTAATTTGCTATCCATATCCCCTGTAGATTCTTTAACAGTTTTCTCCATTGTTCCTATGACAGTAAACCACGCCACTATTTTATCTTGCAAATAATCACTTTTTAAAAACCTCAGTATCTTTTTTCTAATCATATGAAATTGAAAGTAACAGAAATGCCCTTTTCTTAATCTGCTTTCCATGGTTAGCTGAGCAGGCAGATTGCTCCGTGTTGATGCCTCAGGGCGACACATTTGTCGGTGCCTGGCTTTCCTCTCGGCTCCCTCACCCCACCTCGATCCGATCCGCCCGGCTTTCTCATCTCCATCACCAACAAAAAGTCTCACTTTGTTCTGCAGGCAGCCGGCTGCTCTGGAGGCAGAAAGAACCGGTGGAACACGGAACTCTCAGGTTGCCTGCAGCTGGAGCCGGGCTCGGGGCGTGGGCTGGAGTCAGACAGCCCGTGTGGCCACTGCTGCCTGTTCAAGCCTGTCCCCTCCAGGACTCAGTTTCCTCAACTGTCAAGTCATGAGACCCTGAGACTCTGCTGAGCACTAAGATTCTTTTCAAGACTATGCAATGTAGAAAAATAGAAGAAACACACTACTCTTACAAGTCCTAGGGTACATCAGTTAAAAGTGTGATTACTCGTGAGGAACTGACATGTAAAGGAATTACTGTCCTCATTTAGCATTAAGTCTAGAAGTAGGTGGGAGTCTCGATAAAGAGGTCAAGGACATTCACAATGAACCACGAAATAGCAAAACCACAGATTCCTTCCATTTTCTTGCTTTTCTCTTATTACCGTGTGGCTTTTGTCCGCATAGTTCCAAGGCGGCTCATGTACCTCCAAGCATCAGAAGGTGGAAGAAGAATTTTTTAAAAAGCCTTTCCCAGCAGATGTCCACTTACGCCTCTTGGGACCCAATTATCCCATGCGGGGATTGGAAACTCAAAATTAGAAATGAAAATCAGACACTTGGCTTTCCTGTCTCTATGCAAGAAGACAGCAAGGGGGAAAGTGAGTAAGAATAGGTACTTGAGTGAGTCACCCTTCAGTATCGGCTACAAATGCTAAAGTTTTCATCTGAAGTTGTTCAATAAGGCAGCACGATATTGTCCAAAGATCATCAGACAGGAATTGTTAAGGCAATGCCTGTTATTTTAGTTAGTGGCTTCCAAACCTTGAGCAAAGTCTTAGAGTCTTTGGGCTTCACGTTGCCTCATCACTGAACAGGGATAATACTACCAATCTTTGGTTCTTGTAATTAGATGAGCTTAGGACAATGCTTGTATTTAGCATGAATTCATTAAAAAAATGGTAGGTCTGAGTTACATTTTGTTCGTGGGTAGGATGTACCAATAGCACACACACAGACACAGAAAATCAGTGACATCTGAACAAAGCGCAACGTCCAAGTTATCAAATTCTACCTCTGAGGACCACATGCCATGCCCTGGATTTACACATGTCCTTGATTCCTGTTTAATGTGCAAACTTCAAGGGACACCCAGAAGGTCCCAAGAGCTGTGGTGCCCAGGGTCTTGCACACACAATGTGGCAGAGTGAAGTTCTTGAACACAGACCCCAGGAGTTGGGTCAACAGCTCTTTCTTTTTTTTTTTTTTTGAGACAGAGTCTCACTCTGTTGCCCGGGCTAGAGTGAGTGCCATGGCGTCCTCCTAGCTCACAGCAACCTCAAACTCCTGGGTTCAAGCAATCCTACTGCCTCAGCCTCCCCAGTAGCTGGGACTACAGGCATGCGCCACCATGCCCAGCTAATTTTTTCTATATATTTTTAGTTGGCCAGATAATTTCTTTCTATTTTTTTAGTAGAGATGGGGTCTCGCTCTTGCTCAGGCTGGTCTTGAACTCCTGAGCTCAAACGATCCGCCCGCCTCGGCCTCCCAAGTGCTAGGATTACAGGCGTGAGCCACCACGCCCGGCCAATAGCTCTTTCAAAAGCCATCCTAACCCAGCCGCTTGTGTCCCTGCCCCGCCATGGCCAGCCCCAGACTGTGCTAATAGACTCTCACCCTCCTCTCCCCTTCCTCAGCTGTCCTTGTCTTTCTTCTGCCAGCCAGGATGACCCTTTATAATCAAATTATAACCCCCACCCCACCACAGGGCCCCTCCTGCAGTCTGGCCCTGAGCTCAGGCCGCGGCCCCAACATTCCTCCTGTGGACTTTCTTGTTGATCCTAAAACAAACTCAGCAACGTTCTGCCCCAGACCTTTGCCTTGTTGGGCCCATTCCTGGACATTCGCACAGCTCGTTCTTCATTCACTCAGGTCTCTGCTCAGACATTCCTCCTTGGAAGGCTGCCCCGTGGCGCATCACCAACTGGCGTTACGCACCTGTCCGGTGGTCAGCGGGCTGTCTGCTCTGCTAAAACCTAAGCCCTGTGGAGCCAGCTGCTCCATCTCGTCCATTCGCTTGTATAGTCCCAGCACCAAGAATTGTGTCAGGCACATAGTGTAGATGCAGGAAATATATATTGACAAAAGGTAAATGAATAAGTAAAGGGATGAATGAATCGATCCTGGAGTAGTTCTCAATTTCCATGCGTACTTTATTCCTGCTTATCCAGTTTGGTTTGCGTGGTCCCAAGGACGCAAAGTCCTAACCGCTTTCATTCCCGCAGTAGTAAGCCAACAAGGTGCTTCACAACTGCTGCTCAGTGCATCCCCTCGGTAGCCCTCAGCCTCGCCAGGTCGGCAAGGTAGGTGGATTCTGGTGCTCAGGGTGGGGGTGGGGATCCAGGTGTGGCTTAGGTGCACCAAAGTTTTAGAGCCATGTTACAGACTAGGAAATGCTTCTGTCCTTGTGTACAAATGGCTTTACCTTCCCTTCCATTCTTTCACTAACAGCCCCTCAGATCTGGTTCTCCTAGGTCTGCCTCAGCTCTCCCCATCCTCCTCTGTTGAAAGCAATATTCATGTCACTGTTGTTCAAAGTGAATACAAACAAGATCTTTGTCCGCATGTTTTCCTGCTGTAATCAGTGATCCCGGCGCCCTGTGAGTGAGGAGGGGAGGGAGAGAACTCTCCCGTCTTGGAAGCCTTCAAGCTGAATCCTGGCATCAGCCAAGCCGTACCAGATCTCACAGGTTTCTAAGGTTACCACCTGGCTTGCGATCTGCCTCTGTGCAATGCTAACTCTGTGTGTTGTCTCCCATCAAATGTAGGCTGCTTGCACCCTCCTGTGTTCTACGTAAACTTCAGGAATCAGGCTGCTCACCTCAAAACTGCACCTTTGCAGTCAGTCTAAAATGGTGGCCAATGTAATTTATCTTATCTGAAGCTGTGGGGCTGTCCAGAAGATATTTAAATCTTTATGATGACAATCAATAACTCTGGGTTCAGGAGTGGTAATAACTTGCAGAGTCTAGAAGAGGCCAGGGAGGGGATCTAGCAGCACCTTGCACGGAGCCCCTCTGCCCCACACACATAAAATTGAATAAAAATAGAGTCTCTGCATTTGCACAGATTTAAGATAGTCCCAGCCACCCAACTAGTTGCCACTCCTAAATGTTCAGTCTCTTACTTTCTGTACATTGTGGGCCACTCTGTGTAAGTAAAAGAGGTTGGGAACATTATGTACATTTAACAAAATTAATCTTTACAGTGATCCTATGAGGTAGGTACTGTCATCTCCAATTTGTAGGCAAGAATGCTCACACATGAGCTCATTCGCTCACCTGAGGTCCCACACCTGCCCCTGTACTGTTCATACTTAGGCTCCAGCATCTCCAATGCCAAAGCCCAATCCTCACCACCCTGCAGTGAAGACATTTTCTCGCTCATCTGTGTATCTTCTCTTGGGAGGATCAAGTCAATATCCAAAGGCCAAAAAGAGATTTCACATGGGAAAGCTTTTAAAAATTATAAAAGCATTCAGAATTATTAGCTATTTCTTATAGCCATACGTTGTCAATAAAAGAATATTATGTCTAGACTATTTACTAGCAAACTGTTTTTATTAAGTTAAAACTTTTTGCCTTTGAATCTTATTTACCTTATAAAGAAAATGATCTTCAAAAATTCACATTTTGTTTTATCAGATCAGGTAAGACAAAATGGGATTCATCTGTCCCAAGAGTTCTGCATCAATTGATGTATTTAACTCTGTATTACATGATTAAAGGAAACATTAAGAACACACACTAATATACACAAAAATCTCAGTTAAATAATGCATCTAATGGAGTATTTTCTTCTCTGAAGATCCTCTGTTCTTCATTAATTCAGCTAGCAAATACCACTCCATCTGAAACCAGGTATATCTGGCAGATGGAACCAAAGTAGTAAACTAACTGTATCAATAGTGTAGGCAAGCTGGGGAATGTTAACCGCCGGAGTTATTTTTGGGCAGTTCAGCAGATTTCTTCTTTCCATAATAAGTGAATTTTCTCCACAGAATTTTAAATTTAACTGATTTTTCCTCAACAAAATAAAGTTACTCCAAAAAGGAATGTCTATTAACTCTTCACCATAAGTTACTTTTATGATCAAACTTCAAGAAAAAAAAGAGATCAAATTTTACTTTTGGATTACATCTAATACTCTATAGTCTAGTATATTATTGTAATTATCTGGAAATAAAAAATTGCCTAATCTATAATTAAAAAAGGTTGAAAAGGTTAATTTAAGGCTAAGGCTATTTTCCCTTAAATTAACAAATAATAGCGATGCCACCAAAGGGAAAAATCAGTATCAGTTTATCATCTGCTGTGGTTGGACTGTGTCCCCTCTAAAATGCATGTGTTGAAACGTAACAGCCAATGTGACAGTATTAAGAGGTGGGGCCTTTAAGAGGCGGTTAAGTCATGAGGCTCTTCCTCTTGGATGGACTAACCCTTACCAAGGAGGCTTCGCACAGCGAGTGGCCCCTTTCTGCCCTTCTGCCTTGGGCCTTGTGAGGACACAGCACCCTCCTCTCTGGAGGACTCGGCAACAAACACGGCACCATCTTGGAAGCAGAGAGCAGCCTTTGCCAGACACCAAATCTGGGGCCACCTCGATCTTGGACTTCCAGCCTCCAGAGCTGTGAGAAATAAATTTCTATTCTTGATAAATTACCCAGTCTCAGGGATTTTGTTACAGCAGCAAGAATGGGCTAAGACATTATGCTAATACCATTATTAACAGCTGAGGAAAGGTGCTCTTCGTGTGTGGTTTCCCAATAGGTTATTAAGACGTGTGCACTGGACATGAAACAGTCGGTGTAGCTTTGTGTGTGTAGAGCTGATGGATGGCAGCCGTGGCCTGGAAATGAGAAAGCCTCATTTTGTCCTGCGTCTGTTACACTCTAGCTCTACGATTTTGGGCAAGGCCCTCAGTTTTTCATCTGTAAAATGGGAATAACAGTATCTCCTTACATTTGTATGACTATCAAATGAGAACAGAGCTCTCCAAAACATACATTTAATCAGTTTTATCTCTTCATTAAATATTTCAGTTGCCTTCCCATTTCCCTTATAATAAATGACCTAACTTGCTCTCCCTGGTCGGGCCCTGCCCAGATTTCCAACACCATCTTTTGCCATTCTCGTTTTCCTACAGTTAGGAAACTGTAGTTGCTAAACTAAATTTCATTTCTGAAAGTGACTACAGTCTCCATCAGGCCTCGTGCCCTGTGCTTTGTTGACAGGGGTTTCCCCCCGGGCCTCACCACCCCTGACAGCACCTGCAGCTGGGCAGGTGACCCTGCTCTGCCCAAGATTGTTGCAGGAATCTTGCTTAAGGGCCTGGAGAGTCTAAGTGAAGATTTTGAAGCGGAATGTTTCACGTAGACCTAGAATGTCCAAGCAGGATAAATGCAGCACAATAAACGACCTAGTATCAGGATATGGTGTTGGCAAACATTGGGAAATTAGATGTGGACATAGGCTTGGAGGAAAATACTACAAGGGAATCATTTGTCAAGACTGAGGCCTCACCCTCCCCCTGCAAAAAAAAAAATAAATGAGTTGAGTGTCTTCCTTCCTAGGTAGATAGGAAAGCTACAGCAAAACCCCACATATGCTGAAGGTTCAACCTTTGGGCTCAGTGAAGCCTCAGCTGCTGCCTAGGCCATCTCATGTTGGGATGACACACAGCTACATGGATAAGGGCATGACGGAGCAGCTTCAAAGAGCCCTCTCTCCCATGGAGGCAGGACAGCACTCCTGCCATAAGATTCCAGCCCTTGAGCACGAGCAGCTTGGGATGGGCTTGTGACCCAAGGAGAGGCCTTCCCTACCCTGCTGTCAGGAGCTGGCTGGAATGAGCAAGCCCAGCGTCATGGCCATTTAGCGCCCCTTTCCCTCCATTTGCCTCCTGCCCCTGGGTGCAGAAGGACCGAAAGGGGAAGAAGGAGCAACATTGGAGCAGTTCCTGAGACAAGACAGGAGCTTCTACCGTTTTTCTAGACTCATCTATGCCTGGCACCCACCGAGAAAATCATGTGCTACAGGAGACATAAGGAGTTCCAATGCCAGGAGTTCCTCCTTTGCCAGGACAGCTCTCAACGGTGGCTTTACTCAGGCTTCACATCTGACCCCTGCACTATGCCAAGTGCAGCTCTCACGTGCTGCCGTGGGCCGGTGTATTTCCCCAAGCACACAACTCATCACACTTTGTCGCAAGTGCTTGCGTGGCTTTCCCCCTAAATCACTGTTCCTGAGCATGTGTCTGTCTCCTTTACTCCTGCAGGTATACATGGCACTGATATATACGTTGTTAATAAATCAGTGGAGGAAAAACGTTATAGAGCTAATCGTGAACTCTGATGGGGTATGCAAACATGGGTTGCTGTTTTCAATCATTGAGAAGTCCTGCCCAGCTCTCAAGTTCTGCTGTTCTCTGTCATGGAAAGTAGATAATGTAATCAATGCTCTGTATGAGTTTTAAATAATTCAGATGTCTGATCTCAAGGATGCAAAAAGAGAAACTGTAATGTGTGTGTGTGTGTGTGTGTGTCTTTTGCTATTTAGTGGCTCTATTGAACTGATTTGATCTAATGGTTAGACGGTCAGTTTTGGTTCTGACCAGGCAATACAGGTCAATTCACACCAACCTCAGGTGCTCCTGTATGCACATGGGACCTCAGGAGCTACTAACTACACAGCAGCTCCACCCTGACCCTCCCATGTCACTACCCAGAATCAAAGTCCTATTGTTGAAAGTTCTATTTTCCAACACTCTTGTGTCTGATAAAGGTTTCAACTCTCATTTTTTTATAAAAGGCATAAAGTATTCTACTTTTTATTTAACTCACTTCTTTATGGCAAAATAGACAGGCTACTTCTACACAATGGAGCCAAGAATGGCTCTCTACCATATGAAAGGGGTATTTGGTGGTGACTTTTTGTGAGCACAGAATCCAAATTACCTTTGAAAAATAAGTAAAACAGCCATCAAATCAGTCATTATACTGAAAACCAAAAATCTGTGGCTCCTGGCATCTGTGTTGCCCGTTCCCTGCTCCCCTGCGAGTGTGCACACAGCTCCAGGCCATTCCAGGAGGCACTGAAGCATGTATTTTGCAGAGTTCCAGGCAGCTCATCTTATGGCAAGTTATCTCCCATTGCAGCCCTAACCCGGAGATTTTGAGCACTGCTTGAGTGATTAAATTGGCTATAGATTTTTTCCACACACCCCTAATATTTTTGCAGAGTTACATTACCATGTGGGCAATCACTGGTGAGGAAGCTACAGCTACAGCCTGGCCAATGTTGTACCCAAAATACTTTATGCCTTTAAAAAAGGGGAGAATGAAAGAAAGAAAACTCATCTTTGAGTCACTGGCACTCCAGGCGAAGCCAAACGTGGCCCCGCTGATGGGTAATACATTATGCATCGTCAAACTGCTGCTGCAGCTTCAGCGCTATGTTGGCTGCCCCGCACCCTTTCATGAGTGTTTGGAAGCTGAATCCAGCATGGAGTTTGAATGTGCCTTTTCTGGAAGAGAGACAATGCTGAATGGGAAACAGAAATGCCAATGTGCTGTGAGGGGCTGTTTCTCCTGCACAGTTATAGAGGAGAAATGTGCACATTTTGCCCTTCCGATGACTGCGGGTCATGCAAGCCTGGGTAATTTTTTAGCATAGGACAGGAGGAAATGCACAGGGTACCAGGTTTGGTAAAAGGCACCAGGGTCATTGAGGTTATTGCGTCTTACTTTGGGCAACATTTGCAGTGGTCGGGAACGTCGTTTGAGCTTCTGTCCCTTTGGGGGTAAATTATGGACCAGCTGTCTTAATCACCTGCCTATCGAATAACATAAGATCCTTCTTGGAGCTCCAATGCCACTTGTCAGAAATGGGATGATCAGAAAATATCTTCACTTGAAAGAGAAAGAAGAAAGCAGAAAATCTGCTAAATCAGAGAAAAAGGGACATTTGGGGACTGGTGAGAGCTGCCCAGTATCATTAGTTCCATATAACATGACAATAGGATATCATTAAACTGTTATAATCGCAAATAAACCTGTATAGTGATGACTCACTCGAGCCTCTGAAGCATAACTCATATCATAGTCATGGAGAAGCACCATGGCCTAGTTCTTAGAGTCATATACATAGGTGACAATTATATTCGCACAATGGTATTTATCAGTAATCAAACATAGGGCATTTATAAAGTGATAAGGTTGAAAACATGTACAGTTTGAGCAGATACGGTATTTTTATTTTTTCTTAGCATATTTCTTATGATATTTTATGCCTCAATCTGTAACACATTTTAGAATATTAGCATTATATTCATACTAAGCATTTGTCTCACACAGGCAAGGGAGTGATCCCTACACTATGATTTATTTATTTATTCATTTAAATAAATTTTTATTTTTTTGAGACAGGGTCTTGCTCTGTTGCCCAGGCTAGAGTGTATCTTGATAGGTCATTGCAACTTCAAATTCCTGGGCTCAAGCAATCCTCCTGCCTCAGCCTCCCAAAGAGCTTGGACTACAGGCTCGTGCCACTATGCCCAGCTAATTTTTTAAAATTTTTAGTAGAGGTGGGGTCTCCAAATCCTGGCCCGAAATGATCCTCCCACCTCACCCTACCAAAATGCTAGGATGGCAGATGTGAGCCACTGTGCCTGGCCCTGATTATATATTTAAATGAAGAAAAACTAAGTGCTTTAGCAAAATTCAGTGGTAGGATATCAGTGAGTAGCTTTTGATAAATGAACAGACTATTTAGGATGTTCACTAAAGTTCCTACTATATAATTAATTCCTTTTTCTTATTATTTTCAGTAGACGGATGGTTTAAATTCTCAGAGAAACTGTGAACTAAAAGAAATAGTAGAGAAACGGGCAGAATAGGGATTCTTTTCCCCAGCATATGTTTTTGTCTGCTTTGTCAAAGATCAGATGGCTGTATGAGGATGGTTTTATATCTGAGTTCTCTGCCCTGTTAAATGGTGCTGGGAAAATTGGACAGCCACATATAGAAGACTGAAACAGGATCTGCACCTTTCACCTCTCACAAAAATCAACTCATGATGGATAACAGACTTAAACCTAAGGCATGAAACCATAAGAATTCTAGAAGAAAATGTTGGAAAAACTCTTATAGACATCAGCCTGGGCAAAGAATTTATGAATAAGACCCCCAAACAATCACAGCATGAACCAAAATAAATAAATGGGACCTTATCAAATTAAAAGGCTTCTGCACAGCCAAAGAAACTATCACAAGAGCTGACAGACAACCTACAGAATGGGAGAAAATATTTTCATGCTATACATCTGATAAAGGGCTGATAACTAAAATCTATATAGAATTCAGGAAAATCAGCAAGAAAAAAATCAAACAATCCCATTAAAAAGTGGGAAAAGTACATGAACAGAAACTTTAGAAAAGAAGACAGACTAATGGCCAAGAAATATATGAAAAAATGCTCAACATCTCTAATCATCAGGGAAATGCAAATCAAAACCACAAGGAGATGTCACTTAACTCTAGTGAGAATGACTTTTATCAAAAAGTCCCAAAACAACAAATGTTAGTGTGGATGAGGAGAGATAAGAACACTCATACACTGCTGGTGGGACTGCAAACTAATACACCCTCTATGAAAACTAATAGGGAGATACCTCAGAGAACTAAAAGTAGAACTACCATTTGATCCAGCAATCCCAGTACTAGGCATCTACCATAAGGAAAAAAAGACATCTGCACTCGAATGTTTAAAGCAGCACAATTCCCAATTGCAAAGACGTGTAAATAACCCAAGTGCACATCAATACATGAGTGGATTAATAAAATGTGGTATATGTATACCATGGACACAAAAACAATGGTGAATTAGCAGCTCTTGTATTATCCTAGATGGAGCTGGAGCCCATTCTCCAAAGCGAAGTATCACAAGAATGGAAAAGCCAGCACCACATAATACTCACCATCAGATTGGTACTAACTGACAAACACATGTGCACGTATAGAAGTAACATTCACTGGGTGTCGGGCAGGTGGGAGGACAGAGGAGGGAATGGGTATATTCACACCTAGCTGGTTAGGTGCACACTCTCTAGGGGATGGACACATGTGTAGCTCTGACTTGGGTGGTGCAAAGGCAATGTATGTAACCTAAACATTTGTACCCCCATAATGTTCTGAAAAAAAAAATTAAAATTTAAAAAATTAAAAAAAAAGAAATGGGCAGATGTTAAAAACGATTACCTTTACAAATAACAAAATATTCTTATTTTATAAGCCTATATGTTCTGTTTGTAGCATGTGAAATTATAAATAGCAAATTGTTGGATTAGTTGTTTATTGTGAGTTTCGTACAACAGAATCTAAGGTCAGTCAGCAGGGATGATGTTGCCTTATTTACTCCAGTTTACCTAGTGTTTGTTACATAAGCTGTGCTAACCCACACACTGTTCCTTCTTTCAATATCTGTCATCTGCTTGGATGCTACACTTGTTACCACTTATTATAATTGTTGTTATTATTATTTTAGAGACAGGGTCGCTCTGTCACCCAGGCTGGAGTGCAGTGGCCTGATCATGGCTGGCTGCAACCTTGATCTCCTGGGCTCAAGGGATCCTCCTGCCTCAGCCTCCCAAGTAGCTGGGACCACAAATATGCACTAACATGCCCGGCTTGGTACCACTTACTACTGCTGTGGATAGAACTCTCTCTGAGCAATCAAATGTCTCTGTGCATTCCACTCATACAAGTTTTAAATTGTATAGGAAGAGGGCAGTTCAGAGATGTATGTGACTCATCTCCCCCTCCATATTTCCTCATATTCCATTTTCAAGGTGTTGGAGAGATTGAGTCTCAAAATCAGTAAATAAGTAATTATCTTTGCTCTTCTATATGTTTTGAACCCTTGTCATTAGGTATAGCCATATGACTAGTTTTAGCTGCCGACATGTCATAGAAATAACATGTTTTGTTTTTTGCAGCGAGGGAGTGAAAAGCCACCTGCAAGTGCCAGCCTTTCTTTCCCTGCCATGATGACCAAGGAAGTCTTGTGTTGCAGACGGTGCAGCCACAAGACAGCGGAGCCTCCCCCAGCAGGAGTTCCTGAGTGACCGTGTGGAGTACAGCGACCTGCTGATCCACATGAAGGATGGAATATAAACCAAGCAAACGTCTGGTGTTGCTTCCATTGTTGTATAAAGCCACTGAAATGTTGAGGTTGTTCGTTACCTCACTATGACATCACCTCTTTTGACTGACAGGGGCACCAAACTGTACTGGCGTTTCCTTCTCACACTGAGTTAGGTCCCTGCTGCTCCATGTCTTCACAGTGACCAGGCCTCCCAGATGATGTTCTTGCTGTCCGTCTCTCCTGTTCTAATTCATTCTGCCCATGCTTCTGGAAGAATCATTTCAATCTAGAGATTTAATCATGGTATTCTCCATTCCAAAAACTTTTGGTGACAACCCTTTGACTTACAAGCTACCAGAGTAAACTTCTCATTTAAGCGTGCAAGTTCTCCAGTGTTTGGCTCCAATCATGGGTTCAGCCTTATCTCCTCCTTCCACTCCGTGTCGTCCGTCTGCTCTAGGAAACTAGTCCCTTCATTCATTCATTCATTCATTCATTCAGCAAATATCTATGTTCCAGTATTTCCTTAGGATATTAGATGTACAGAGCTAACCAGGTCTGTGGATTTCGTGGGGCTTATATTCAAGAGCAGTAGCATCCAATAGAACTTTCTATGATGATGAGAAGTGTTTTACATCTTCACTGATATAACCACTAACTATATGTGACTCTTTTTTTATTTTTTTTATTTCAGCATATTATGGGGGTACAAAAGTTTAGGTTACATATATTGCCCTATAAAATGTGGCTATTGTGACTGAGGATCAAAAATTTTTAATTTTATTTAATTTTAATTATGTTAATTATAATTATAAACAACCACTCTTGCCTAATGTTTACTATAGCACTGTAGTTGTACAGGTGGAAAACAAATATTCAGAATAAAAATAATAAGGAGGTAAAATATCAGATTATGATAAGTGCTGTTAACAGAATTAAATTAGTAATAGAGGGTAGGTTGAAATGTGAATGTCATTGAGCGGATAACTGTTTTGAATTGTTGGTTCAGAGAAGGTCCTTCTGATGGACTCATATATCACCGACCAGAAAAGCTGGTCCCTGAAAACATCAGAGAAAAGTGTTCCAGACAGGGCACAGCTAGTGCAAATGCAGACATGAGTCTGGTGTATTAGAGGAAGAGAGAGAACAAGTGTTGCTGAGCAGTGTGTGCAAGTGAGGAGGGGACCACACGGGATCTGAAGTTCTGGGGCCCTGTGTGCAGTGGAAAGGAACATGCATCCTCAGCCACTAACTGTTCCTCAATAATCTCTGACAATTCTCGACTCTTTGAAAACAATGTTTGCTTCCAGTTCTTTTCTCTCCTCCCATTTGTTAAATATTCACCCTTGTGGACCCTCTTCCTTTTGTGTGAAAACTCATCCAAAATAATACACAAATCCCTTTCTTACCAAACATTATAAGTCTTATTTGCTGGGACACTATTCACCAAGTTTTAGTTTGTTGTGACTGTTCATATCTATTGTCATTTATTTAAATTAGAGGTTTTTTTTGTTTGTGTTTTGGTTTTATGAATTTATGGATCTTCTTCCCAAGCAGATTTAAGCCTCTTGAGATTGGAACCCATGCTTTTAATCGATTCCCAAAAGTATCTCATGGAGTCATGTTACATAACAGGCACTGAATATTGATTAACTGCGATATGTTGAAGTTAGAATACATAAATATTTGTATTGACCATCATTTCCTTTTAAGTTTTATTGACTGAAGCACATATTTATTTTAATTATTCTTAGAAATGAACAAGACTTTGAGCTCCTTTTATAAACTGTATGCAACATAAAGGGAGGAACTACAATTCAATTTTGAAACCTTAGCACCTGGCTAAATAGATAATAATATATATGGAGTAACATAAATAATAAAGTCATGTGTCTTTAAAATGTATTATGAAAAGCAGGTGAAAATTTTGGTATACAAATCATCAAATTAAATTCCAGATGTGGCTTCATTTGATATTCAATCATGATGCTATCTAGAACCAGGACTTAGCGTATTGTAGAAACTCTCCATATTATCCTATTTCTCTTCACTCTTAGGAGATGCTGTGTTTTCTATTCATTGAAAAAGCTTGAAGGATTTGGAATCCTAGGACAATCTAGTTCACCAACTTGACATGGTTCAATTCCATGCCAGATAGTCTCATAAAAAACTTAGCATACAAACTTAAACATATCTTTCCAAATAAGTAACAGTGTCCTTCATTTGTGAATTTTAAGATCTTTCCTATTCTCTGAAATTTAATGCCATTTTGAGGCTAGAAGAGGTAACTATATGACAGGGGGAGATGATGGAAAGAATATTAAATTTCAAATCATAAAGTAAATGTCCTGCCAGTAAATAACAATATATCCCATGATATAGCTGGCAAATAACCAGTGATTACCGTTGCCGCTAACTAGAGGAGTGGGACTAAGTTTGACCACATGGCCGTAGTTCTGTGGATCGCGGTGTAATCGATTTGATTAAAGCGCATAATGAGGAATTCAAGGTGTAGACAATGGCAGCTGGGGACTTAGTAGCATGACCCCCAACCCTCCCAGTCTGTTGTCCCCGCAGTGATTCTGTCCCCAACAACAGCCATCCTGGTCAGCCCACTTCCAATCCCGCTTCCCGTTCCCACGTAAAAACCTTCACTCGTTTCTTCTGTGTGCTTCCCTGTCTAAAGAAAACACGGCTGGCCTGGGAGTCACGAGAGCTGCCCTCTTAACCACTTCCACCACCACTTCCACCACCATTACCTCTGTGGATCCTGAGGCCACTCAGCCTCTGCGTTTCTCAGTCTCTTAAGAAATGCAGAGGTTGAGCTCTTCACACACAGTGTTGTGATAAAGGCTACAGACAGCGCCCGGTCAGCATGCTGTAAACTACTGCACTGGTATGAATGGCTGTAGTGTCTTCTAAAGTGTGTTCTATATTTGTTCTATCAATGGTAATAGGCATTGTCAAAAATAGAAGTTTCCATACTGAAATGGAACGAGGACTATCAGAAAGAATGATGTCGGGAAGGTTCCTCTCTTGCAGATCTCCTTGCTCCCTTCCAACAAGACTCCAAGATGGAGGTATGGTAAGTGACACTTTC
Organism: Varecia variegata; assembly: GCA_028533085.1. Classification (NCBI taxonomy): domain Eukaryota; kingdom Metazoa; phylum Chordata; class Mammalia; order Primates; family Lemuridae; genus Varecia; species Varecia variegata. Next base: position 3,856,504 of record CM052437.1, read on the forward strand.
AAAACTTGTTTAACAAGCAAAACTTGTAATTTTATAAAGCGTGTCATACCCCTGGCATCTTGATCTCCTTTAAATCATGTTTTTGATGAGCGGACTGCTTGGAATCCATACCATAGATAGCTGTAAAGTCCCTTCCGTCTACGCAATGCAACGAAGCTGAAGCCCAGATCGCTGATGAATGAGAGGTTTGCAGGGCAGGACGGTGGCCCTCCAGCAGCTGGTGTGCTGCTTGCGTCTCCAAAGAAGAGAGAAGTGCGCTCGGGGGGCACATGGTGGCTGGCAAAACAGCTTTAACTCTCATCCCACCTTCCCCAGTGAACAAGTCCATCTCCCCAGCCGGTTCTACTGGCTCCAGGTAGAACAGCCGAGCTTCCCTCTTTGATTTAATAGATAGTTAAAAATCAACTCTAAATATAGTGGAGTGTAACTGTGTAATGATATGTTTATGTTCAGTGAGGGGGAAAAAAGGGAAGTGAAAAGAGCAACAGTTAACAGTGTCACCTCCTGTTGTGCCCAAACTGTGAGATGCAGAAATTTGATACAGGATGAATAAAATTAAATAGCTGGTCCTTTTCAGCAAATTTGTTTCTCCAGTCCTTAGCTGTTCAGCTTGGGAGCTCCAGATATCAGTCGTGAATGCTCCTAACAAGGGAAGAGAACCTTGGATCCCTGCAGGAGACTTGTCCCTGGGCCCCCCTCCACCACTACCATACACAATAACATGCCCGTAACTGCAGTAATGCTGAGACCTCCAGGAACTCAAGTTTGGGCCAAGCAAGGCTCAGGATCATTGCCTTGGCCAGTCGGTTAATGCTGATGACCAGAGATCAGTTTAGATGTGGATACCATTAAGATCCTTGGAGTTGTCACAGTCAAGGTCCAAGATGCATGTGAAAAGCCCCCAGACCAGAATAGGTTGCTCAGGATATGGAGATGATTGGAGTTTTAAGACTGGGCCTCTTTTTTCAGTTCATAAGGACAGGAAGGAAAATGCTGTGGTACTTAAAACACTATAGTGACAGTTTTCCCTCCAGCCAAGCCCCTCTCCTTAGAGATGCATAGGAATGCAGGGCTCTACTGACAGTGGTCTCAGCCTGGTTTGCTGCTTCTGCCCAAGCTGGGAGATCCAGCCTCGTGGAGCATGTTCTATTTGTTCCATCTCTAGCTGCTTCTCTTTTGTCCTCTAAATCTCAGTCTCTTGTCCTCGTTCCTTCTCATTTCCCCTTGGAGGGCCCCAGATATCCACTCGTAGATTTCTTCTCATTTTTTATTAACCTCCCCTGCCTTGGTGATCCCCTCGGGTCCCACAGCATTCAACCCTACATGCAATGCCTCGCAAATGCATCAGCAGACCAGAAACCCCTCGAATTCCATACTTACATACTCTCCTTCCTACTGAAGATTCCTCTTGGACATTTAATAAGCTTCTCAACCTTAACACGCACAAAGCTGAGCCCCTCCTTGTATTTTCCAAACATCTCCTCTTTTCCGTCTTCCCTCCTCTCAGTGACTGGAAAGTCTATCTTTCAGCTGTGCAGTGGCAGAACTTGAGAGTCGCCCTAGGTGCTTTCTCTGTCACACTCACCCTCACATTTGAACCCGTTATCTTAGATCATATTCAGAATCCAATCACGTGTGTCACCTCACTGATACTATTCTCTTCAAAACCATTCTCACCTCTCACCCGAACACTGCAATAGCCTCTGTGTTAGAATGATTACCAAAAAGACCACAATCTTAAACTCTCCCTGTATCTGTGAACTTTGCAATGTGTCTTTTCATTTGCTCTAATTAAGAGGTAAAATTTAACCCCCCCACACACTTAAACCAGCCCTGTAACTTGCTCAAAATGTGGCTCAAGTGCCAAATCTGAACCTAAGCTTCATTCCATGTACTTTTTGGGAGGTGGGGAGGGAATCCTGCCGTTGCATGTGGATAAGGCCAGGCTAGGCTGCTGGAGGAGAACCCAGTTACCCCAGGGGACACCATCCTAGACCAGCCTACAGCTAGCAAACTAGTAAACATGTGAGAACCACCCAAGGTCAGCAGAGGTGCTCACCTGACCCACAGCTAATGGTAGACCCCTGTGTGAGCCCAATCAAGACAGGAGAACTATGCTGTTAACTAGTGGAGTAAGAGTGAATGTTTATTGTTTTATGCCAATGAATTTGTGGGTGATTTGTTATGCAGCAATAACTAGCTGCTACACTCCTACCCAAACTCTTCCTGCTTCCGCCCATGCATGTCCAACAAGCATAATGATTTTATCAAAACATAAGTTTCATCATCCTCCTCTTCTCTTCAAAACCTTGTGATGCCTGCCCTTGTCATTTGGAGTAAAAGTCAAAGTTCTTAAAAATGGCCCATAAAGCTGGCCTGATCTGCACCCACCAACCTGCTACCCTCCGATGTTGTCTGCTACCTTTCCCCATCTACGTCTTTGCTGTCTGTATTCCAGCAACACTGGCCTTCTGCTATTCCTCGGCTACTGCAGGCATTCCACCTCCTTAGGGCACTGGTGCCAACTGTTCCCTCTGCCTAAGACATGCTTCCTCCAGAATATGATGACTCAACACCACTTCTTCAGCTTCCTAGAGGCCTTCCCAGGAACCCTACCTAAAATGGCAAGCTCTCCTTCCTACTCTGACATCTCCTTTCTTCCTTTTCGCTTTACATTCCTCTTTGGCACTTTCAGTTTCCTACCAAATATACATTTTTCTTTTTATCTCTCTTAGTGCATTCCTATACACTCTGGCGGAGCAGGAATTTTTGTCTATTTTGTCCTTTGATGCATCCTAAAACAGTGCCTGGCATACAGCAGAAACTCCACAGACATTTGTTAAGTGAATGAATGGATAAATAAATATGAAGCTGAATCATTAGGATTCAAATGCTTTTGACCCTCTTTCTGGTTCTCAATTCTTCACTTCCCCAGATACCATTTGCTTGTAGCCTTCTCTTTTAATTTTCACTGATTTCACTGGAGTCCTACCTTCAACTCTGCAGTCTTGGCATTTGGTACATGGCTTTCTTCTAATACATTGTATTGGAATTCTATGCAACTCCAGGTTCAAATTTTACCTATGTTTGAAAATTTAAAAAAAAAAAATCCCTCTTGGATTTTTCAACCCTCTCCTCTGTCTTTAAAATGTTTGAAGCCTATTTAAAGCAAGGCTTTAGCTAATTTTCCTCTACCGGTTGCTTCCAGTTGTGCTAGACTTGTTTCATCAATTAGAAACCAAGCCCTTTGAGTGTTTCTGTATCCCCTGAGGTGTCCTGAACTGTGCTGACTGGGATAAATCTCTTTTATTAATATATCCTGCATCCAAAGGTACAGTGACAGGTAAGAGGAGTGAACAGAAACAATGAATAACGGGAAAGTTAATATGGCCCGAGGGACCCATCCCTGTATTTTCATCCAGAATTTTGCTGAAATATAAAAGACATGTTAATCAGACACATAAATATTAAATGCAAATGTACTGGAGTTCAGAGAGTTCAATGGATTGAATTATGGGGCAAAACTAGAGATGAAATCTAAAAGGACAAATATAAAATCCAGCATTTAAGCCCAAGCAGGCAAGAGTACAGGAACGCAGATCTGAGCGAACCGGAGCTGCTAACTCCACGTGGGGAAAAAGGTCCCTGGCTTTGGGGATTTCAAGATCAGAAGTATCTCCAGCATGAAATAACTGCTGCAGAAAAGACAGTAAACAACATTAGGAAACAGAATGGTCAAGAACAAAAGACAAAATAATTTTGTGCCAATCAAACCACATCTGGAGCATTCTGTTTAATTATGGGTGTCGCATTTTAAGATGTTGAAACGCTGGAGCTCATTGGGAGGAGGGGAGAGATCTGTGAGGTGGTTTGAGAACTAGGCCACGGGTGTGCGGGTTAAATGATTTGGGGACGTATTGTCTGGAGAAGAGAGATGAAGGCGGATTTTCAAATATGCAAAGAACAAGAAGACGTCATCTGAGAAGGTAGCAGGGAAATAGTTAGAGCCCTACAGAGGAACGCAGAAGAGGCCACAGCCCCACCCGTTGTCACCAGGAGGTGCTGCAACACATCCGGCTTGTGAACCGGGTGCCTCCTGTGAAGACCAGCCCTTTCCACAGTCGGCGTCAACTCGGAGGGGCTGGCCCTCCCGTGGAGCACTGCTGCGGGGGGTTCTGAAGTGTAGGGGAGTCTACGTGAGGTGACCACTTGGGGCTCCCCACACTGGTATCCTGTGATTTGAGGTATTCAAGTGGGAGTATGTAGGGCAAGCCAAGTTGACAGTTGGTTCATGTCTTGTGAAAGTTTGAGGCTGTAGCTGTAGGCAAAGGGTCTAATACCAACTGGGTCCACCGAAAATGACATTCTGTGACACAGTGGAACCAGAGGGGGACTGTGTGTAAGTCCGAGGATTCTGATTCAGGTCAAAATTGATCAACGTGATTCTCAACTTTCTTACTTGTAAAAGAGGAAGAAGCGGATGTCTTTCTTCTCTTAATGGAGTTGCTGTAAATGCCAAGTAAGATCATAATACACAGAGACTGTGTTGCACGTATGTATGTCAGATCACTGCATTTCTAATTTTGTTAGCCTTTTAGACAGGTAGTTCAGGGAAAAAAGGTTAGATTTGAAATTCAACAAGGGATTTTGCAAGATCTCTAGTGATATTTTGGTCTAAATACAGGGGATTCATCTGGGTGATGGTTAACTCAGAAGGATTTATCACTGGATGAAGGGTTCTGCCCCAAATGATGCTGATTAATAGATCAGTGCCAACCTAGATAAAGTTGTTTAATGACAGAGCTGTGTCCTAGAGCTCTTCTCTAGGTCATAAAAAGATCAAAACAGATGGAAGTAAATCTAACAAAATTAAGTTTAACATGGTGGGGGGTGGGGAATCAGGTCTCATACTTGATTCTAAGAAAGCAACTTAAGCTCTGAAATGTGAGGACTATATTTAAGAGTTTAATCTGTCATAAATTTAGTCAGTTGAGTGTGAGTCAACATTGAAATGTGGTACCCAAGAAAGATAATGTCTTCTTAGGCTACATTAGTAGAGGCATACTTTCTAAAAAAATAAACGACCACAGTCGAGTTCCACTTTGTACCAGTTGGGCTGCAAACTCACTTCTAGGCATCCAGTTTAAATTGATCTTTGATCAGTATGAGCAACATGAGCATACATGGAGAAGAGTAGCACAACATAAACCTGCAACCACCTGCATTAAGGATAGGACAAGGGAAGTTATTTATCCCCAGAACACCCTGAAGACTTAGAAATTGCACAAGCACTGTAGCACCGTCTCCAGATCTAGGTTAAACAGTACTTATCTATGCCCAACCTCTTTTTCAAGTTGTTTTCTTCAAGTATTCACATCTCACATCTTTTAAGCAAACTTTGAGGTTCACTACACTTGATTTTCTAACAGCAAGTATTTGAATATGAACACACATATATATCATCTCTTCTAAAATTAGCAATGATTTCTAAAGGTCCATCTTAACCTGGACCTGGGGAGAAAAAGTGTCTTTCTAAGTGGAAGGTAACTCATAGAAATGCAGCTCTGCCCCTTATGAAGAGACCCTTCCAAATTGTTATTCACAGCAGTTTATATCCATTCCGGAAGAAGGTCTTTGATCTGCATTTGCATATCTAAAGGTCCTTTGGGTGGTTTTCCCAGAACAAAAAAAAAATAGTCTGCATCAAAGATAAATATAGGCCTCCACCTGGTAGGAAGCATAAAACTGCTTGCAAATTTTAAAGACATTTTCTATCTGAGCTTTCATCTAAGGTTCAAAAATTGTGAGGTCCATTCTCAGCCAGGGTCACCTTGTCATCTGTAGTCAGTGTGGAAGAACAAAGTGGGTGGCCACACAGGAAGCAATCTCAGTGCTCCTTAAGACACCCACCAGTGGTGGTACCTCTGCAGGGTACAGCAGCAGCTCTGCTCCCTGGGCTGAGACAGTGGTCTTGGTCTGACTCTGCTTTATGGAAGAGAAGAAGGTGAACAGGTAGATTAAACACAGTTAAACTTGAAGACCAAACTGTGTTCGGACCTAGGCCTGGGGTCTGAAAAAGAGAGGGGAAGTACTCACTGAAGTGGACATGGCTGGCACTGAGCTGCTCTTATAGATCTGGGGAGGATGGTCTGGGAGAGATGAGGGCTTCAGCTTCGGGAGTGCTGAGGCCAGAGGTACAACATCCAAAGGAACATGGGGCTGGAGTTCGGCAGACAGGTCGTGCATCCCATGGGTTGATCCTTTGATCTTGATACTTCTACGCATCCTGGTTCAACTCTACAATGAGCAGCAGGGCAGCAGAGCCGCCTCCTCCCAGATTAGGGATGTCTCATAGTAGCCCATTTCCCTGATGACATAATTGGTACCAACCACACAATGTCATTTTTTGGGGAGTTGGAGAGGACCCTGGTGTCTCTGGACATCCTTTCTGGAATGCCACAGGGACAGCTCTGGTTTGGACACAGGAGATCATTCCATATTTATGGCTACTGAATGCAAAGCCTTCCTAAAGTGGCAATGAAGATATTTAGACCTTCTACTATTCAAGTGAATCTCAATTTCCTCTTATGTGGGCTACAGCTATATGATAGCATCTTATTTTGTATTTTCCTCTAAAACTACTCAAATGGTCAATTGCTATTAGGATCCTTCACTTGGGTTTTGAGAGCTTTCCCTCCGGTTGGTGTCTGTTGGATCTGGGTCCTCTCCCTCCTCTCCCCACCACCCCTTGCTCCTCTCCAGGGCTGAGCATCTGCCTGGCTCTCACACGTACAGGTGGTGTCACGACACTGATGGGGGAATGGGTCCAGGCTCAGTCAGCTGCCATGAAAGGAAAAGAAATAGTCGCCATTTTTCATCTGAACTTCCTTCAGCCCATCATTCTCTCTTCACAGAATGCAAAAAACTTTCACATTTATTATCTTATTTTATTCTCATAAGGATAAAAATGGTAGAATGTTGACCTGATTGTACAGATGAGGAAATTAAGGCCCATGGAGGCTAAGGTGGTAAAGTCATGCTAGATATTCAGAAAGTGCACAAACTGGGAGTTGCCTGTGGTCTCCTGGGTCTTAAGTCTCTTGCCCTTTCTGCTCCACTGTGCAACCTCAAGTGCTGATTCTAAGGGACAGTGATACTGAGATCAACGTTTCTAATAATCAGCTTCATTCAAAGCATTGTACTGGATGCTTTGCATTTGCAGTATCCATCAATCCTCACCAAAACATGCAGAGATTTCTATCCCCATTTTAGAGATGAGGGGAATTAAGATTCAGGAAGGCTGAGAAACCCTCCCCAGGGCATGTCGTAGGGTCATAGGGTCAGGATTAGTCACAACCCCAGCTCTGCTCCATGCTGTGCCCCTTGTCCCTGCCACGAGGTGGTCCAGTCCAATGCCCAGCAGCGGTTCCGAGAAGAGGGCTGCAGAATCCTGAGGAGGAGTCCCCACCCCTCCTGGGGGCAGACTGGGCAGATGTCCCAGAGAAAATGGGGTTCACCCTGGCAGCTGTCCAGCTCCAGCAAATATGCATCCCGGGGGTGGGGGTGCGGGGTCAGTACTTAGAGACAATAAGCACAATCATTCCTATTTCCTCTGCCGGAGGATGGCAAGAACAAGGTCTCCTAAACAGATCTCACCTAGGGCCTCAAGCTGGGCAAGAAGGATGAGTAACTAGCAGTGCTTAAAGCGGGGTGGGTGGCAGTCTTTACCCTCCTTGGGGAGGGGCGGGCGGCCGACCTCAGCCATCCACCTTCAGAAGTAGTGGCCACTGAGTCCCAGATTCAGCCAAAAGCTCCCGGGAGCAAACGGTGCTCCTGATAGTAAGGGTACTGGTTTTAGTTAAACAAGTGAGAAAAGAGTCTTAATGATCTCTCTCTTTCTCTCTGTGGCTCTCTCAACCCCCTCCCCCATCACACTAACATGTCATTTGCTTCCTAGTGGCTTCTGGGTTGCCACCACGCCAACTCTATGATTCAAAAAAATCTTGTGTTTAATACAGCGGCGGTACCTATGGTGCTGGGCGGGGGTGGGGAGGCGCGCATTTCCCCATCTCCATCTCGATGAGGAGCAAACAAAGAGATAATTATAAACTGCTTCTCTTATTGTCGCACTCGCATTAGACATGTGCATCTCTCTCTCCCTCTCTCGCTCACTCTCCTTTTTTTTTTTCCTTCCACAGAAAAGTAATTCTGTTGTGGAGATGGCACCAGGTGCACGGGGTGACCTCACACACACCAAATCGGGAGCTGACATCCATCACACTTTGAAATTTTGGATTTCATCATTTCCTGATCTTTCTAAAGGGATCACGGCACCTGGTCCTCACAGCTGTAGTTCATTTAGAAAGCAATTTAAAAACCGAGAAAAAAGCAAATGACATCTTGCTGCCTCAGCCTTGTCATTAAGTATAGCAGAATGGCCTTCATTTATGAGGCACATGGCTAAGAATTAATATCTTTCAGGGCTTTCTCGAGTAGAGATTACAAAAGGTTTGAAAGACCACTAAATAATTAGTGGTATGACTGAGGCAAAAAAAAAATAAATAAAAGGAAAGAAATCCCTCTTTTTCGTTCTACAGAAAAAATCGGAAATTACACTGACTTTAGTGTGTCCTAAATGTTGGGAGTCATCCCCGCAGCACCCTTTATGGGCCACATTCCGGGACGTGCTGTGCTTCCTTCGCCCACACAGCATTGTCTGCACTCACCGTGGGTGCATGTCCTGATTCTCCAGGTACCGTCCACTACCCAGGACTAAAAAGCATTTTTCTAAATGTTTTGCTGGATGAAGACCGCTTTGCATATCTTAGAATCACCCCATGGATTTCTGGATTTCTCTACCGCTTCTTAGATTAAAAGCCCCTTTAGATCAGGGTGCTGGGCACATATATCCTCTGGGAACAAGGTGGAAACAGCACCAGGTAAGGATGTAGGTCTTCTAGTTTTTGCATTTTTTTTTTACTCTTTAGCCATATGAAATTTGGAAAACCACTTCTATTGTCTGAGTCTCAATTTTCTCATTCTGTGGAATGAATGGGCTAAAAGACATGGCTTCTGGAATCCATTAGGCACCTAAGATTCTGGTACACTGAGCGGGATTTCAGAGGCCCATTTGGAAGTCAAAAGTTTTGTCAATACGATTCCAGGCAAATTTTCTTGGTCCCACACCTCACACAGTGAGAATATAGAGCTAATTTGCTTTCAGGCCAGGGTCTTGTTTTTAACAATAATTATTTGAGTACTATAATACTCCAGGTGGTAGGGGAGGCACAAGCCATGTGGGCACACAGTATCTGTAATCTTCCTTATGGCCCTACAAGGTGGGCATAATTATTCCCTGTTAACAGTTGGAGAAACTGAGGCTCAGCCAGCTTCAGTAACATGCCCAGGTCAGTAGGAGGTAGAACTCAAACCAATTCCTCTAGCTCCCTGAGCAATGCCTTTAGTAGCTTTCGAGGAGTCACTCTAGGTGAATTCCTAGGCAAGTGTCAATTTGGTCTGCCCAAAACCCTGGAGCCAGGATTTCCAGCCCCTCACTCTCATTCTGTGTCCCACATTCACTGGTATTTCTTTTAGGTAATTGGTATTTAGTTCGGCAAGGTTGAATTGTCCTGCCAACTAGGTGTTTCCCGACATTCATGAAAACTTATGGGTCCCTAAATACATCAGAAAATCTGCTCAAAGAAAAAGAGAATGTATATTTTGAACACCATTCTAAGAGTCAGCATGCTCCTAGATGCCACCCATCCATACGTAACTTAGTTCTCACAACCACCATGTAAAGTGGGTTGGCAAACCGTGCCGGATAGCAGAACACGTAGGCTGAGGCAGGTTAGAGAGCTCTCTGTGACAGACTGCTGTGGCTTCAGACTGCCACATGCTCTCCCTGTGAGAAGATTTTTGGGTCCCAGCTCATTGCAACGCCTCTGGTGTGGGGAGAGGCACGCCTTCCCCCCCGCATGGGGCTCACGGCCATGTGACTTCTCTGGCCAGTGGCGGTTGCACCCACGTGGCACGTGCCTCCCCTAAGCAGCAGTGTAGACCCGTTTTGGGTGTCTGCCAGTCATCTAGTACTTTGTCGCTGCCAAGAGAAGGCCATGTTCCCTGTGGGACCTCTCTGTGAGCCCGGGTTCTCCAGCGAGGAGACGTGCAGAGCGCAGCTGCAGGAAGCCTCAGCCGCCACTGTGCAACAACAGCACAAAATACTAACCTTTTGTAAGTCACTGATGTATTTTTCTGCTGTGGTTGTTACTACAGCAAACCCAGTGAAAGCTGCCTGACACACTTGCCCAAAGTATTAAACCAAGTGGCTACATCTGTACTGATATTATTCAAAGTGCACATTAAGTTCTGATTGACTTGTGGTTCAATTCAAAAATAGAGCTACATATTGTCCCCAATACAGAAAAAGGAGTACAAAATAAGGTACAAGGCTTATACCTTATACCTATCTCATGCAGTAGATACATTTTTTGATCTATATAGTAGGCGTAAAAAGATCATTCACCAAGAAAGCAGCTTTTTCTTACCCTCAGCGTGTGGCAGAGGCCAAGCCAGGATCTTAAGAGATATGCAGGTAAGTGACAGCTCCTTAGTCAGGTAACATTTCAGTGAAGTTATTGGCACTAATTCATCTGCAGCTTGGAGACAGTAATCAATCCAAACTTTAAATACCAAGTACATGGAGAGTGCTTGTTCTTGCTCTCTGCATTTATTCATCTATATATTTACTATGTTTAAGAAATAAGTTGGTTATTTTTATGACAACTATAAACAGTTGTCACCAAAAGAGTCCCTGACTGGTGTGTTCCTTATTGTTTCCATACGGGCATCGTTATGTATGAAATGCCAGCCGTGATACACAGTTTTAAAAAGGTAAAATCTTATATGCTGGGTGATAAATCATGTCACTTTACCTGGGACAGAGAAGTTTCCTGAAATGTGAGACTTTCTGTTATTAAACCAGGTGCCAAGAGAACCGGGATGGCTGATCTCCCCAGGTACAGGATATGAGTCTTTATACTGACATATTCTCCTTGGCCATATTGCCCAATCCTTATGTCTGCTATAAAGCTCAAATGCCTCTTCTTCCGTGAAGACTTTCTTCCTTTCACCATATTCCAAAATTAGTAATATAATATAAATATTTATAAATATAAAATAATATAATGAATTTGTCCTCAGACTGTTGAAAGCACCCAGAACCCCATCACTCAGTCAAAGGTTAGTATTTACATTCTATTTTACTGTTTCTTTTTTTTATCATTTAACATTATTGTTAGAAATTATCTCAGTGATAATAAAGTAAAAGGATTCTGATTCATGAGCTCAGTTTCTGGACATTAGAACGGCCTGGGTGAGCTCTCAGAAGTCCTCATGGCCAGGCACTTCTCTTATCAGTTAAGTCAGAATCTCTGGGGACAGAGATGGGACTCTGATGTCATATTTATTTGTAATTGTTGTTTGTTTTTAATATGTTTTGTTTTTTAAGCTCTGTAGATGATTCTCATGTGTAGCCAGAGTTGAGAACTACTACGATGGCTCAACTCCTTAATTAAAAACAACACCAACAAACAAAAAACAAATTTTGTCTAACAGAACTTAACTATCTCATCTCAGATGTCTATGCATTGCCAGCAGCACCTTTTAGAAAGAAGAAAATCAAGAAATTAAACTGTCTTATCCTCTAATGTTTCATCACAGTCTTTAAATGGGTCCATGTGTCTATCTGTCCACTTTAACTCCTATCCAGACTGCACCTCAGTTTTTCCTTTGTGTTTCCCTCTTGTTTACCCTCTCCAAGAACTAGCAAGTAGCTGTGGGAACAGAGTTAGATTATCATGGACAACAGCATCATTAGAAGTTGCTAAATCAAAGGCTATTTATGCTTTAGTATAGTCTCTTTCTACTCCCAAACTGACCCTACCTATTGCCATGGAATATCCTAGTCTTGGGTCCAATAAATCCCTCCATTGTGTAATATAGAGTCTATTACTCCATTGGCCATGACTGGTAAACTGTATGCAAGATATTGGTCCCATTGGCTTTCTAGAAGGCCAGTAGGATGTGGCAGGGTGGGGACCTGGTACATCCATAACTGTGGGCCCTTTATCCAATTCTACCAGCACACTCTCCATATTCCAGGGTGCTGTAAAAAGATGATCATTTTCTGCATGTACCAGGGTATAAAAGATTTTGAGAGAGACTGCAAATGTTATTAATTCATTCTCTTTCTCAATGTTTTTTGCTTCCTGCCAGTGAAATTGTTCCCTTAATATTAACACTTTTGGGAGAACATAACCTACTAAGCATTGAAAAGAGTGTTTTTGCTTACATTGTTATATTTAATTCTTAAAGCAGCTCTGTTGGATCTACTCTATAGATCAGAAAAGGAAAGATTTGAGAACTGGAGAATTTTCTCAAATCACACAGTTAGTAAGGTAGAAATGGCATTAAAAACTGTCTAACAGTTTTTGCTTGTTTGTTTGTTTCTAATTATTACATCATCTAAATTTTCCCCAATACCATCTTCATGCTCAAAATCAACACTAAAAACATAATGACTTTGATCTGAAAGAGGTCTAGTTTCTGTGGACTTGGGATTGATTCTTGAGCCTATAGTCTTCCCTTGCATGCCAGAATTAGTATCTAGAGAAGATACTTGAAAGGTTCAAATATCCAATGTGTGCAGTAAGGGTTAATTTAGGAGGCCTGTGTTGCCCAAACCCTACACATTCCAAAGGTCTTCAGGAAGAAGACTTTGACGAGCTCCTGGAAGATACCTCTGAGCCCTTGAAATGTGCTGCCTGATAAGAGTGTCTTCGTGTGCCTGTGCTTTTCAGCCATGCCAGATAATTTATGCTAACAGTGGAGTTCATGGTTAATGCCTATTTTTGTATGTTTTGGGTCATACTGTATCAATTTCACTTCTGGAGAGGCTGGGGTCTGAGTATCTAAGGTTAGTTATTGGCATTGCATATCTACATGACAGATCCCCCAATAGAAACCCTGGCATCAAGACTTAGGTGAGCTTCCCTGGTTGACAGCACATCTCATGTGTTGTCACATAACTGCTGGCAGAATTAAGTACTGTCCATACAACTTCACTGTGAGAGGACACTGGAAGCTTGTGCCTGGTCTCTCCTGAACTTCACCCTATGCACCTTTTCCCTTTGCTGATTTTTAACCTGGATCTTTCACCATAATAAACTGTAACCATGAGAATAATAGCTTGACTGAATTCTGTGGATCTTTCTAGCAAATCATTGGACTTGAGAGTGATCTTAGAAACCTCCAACACATAGTGATATCTGGAGACATATATGTTGAGAAAGACAAAGGATTTGCAGGTGCCTGTCACTGCCCTCCATGCTAAGGGCAGGTTCAAATATCTGCTACAGCTCTTATTAGGGACTTTATGTTACAATTACACTCCTCAATGGAGGGGGAAAGAGAAGAAGTTGTACAGGACAACTAGAAGAAAATACAAAGTCAGTGTATAGGCAAGTGCTTACATATAAAGTAGCACCTAGAATTGCTGTAGAATTTCAAGAAAATACTGAAAAATACAAGAGTTAAGTCATTTTTCTTTTACTGTTAATGTCCTTGAAATAATACAATCTTTCCAAGCACATTTACTCAGGAGTAGATTAATGTTCACATGCTTAGAAGATAAATTGGTTACTGATATATTCTTTTTTTTTTTTTTTGGCCACAAAAAGCTACCAATTTCATAGAACTCAGAGGTTTTTCTTAGGCATTGTCGATTTTAAATTCTTTGGAAAAATCAAACCATTCCTGCTATTCAGTCTCTTCCCTTTTTGTTGCAGTTTGTTAAAAGAAGGAAAATATGTCATGCAAGCATGCATTGCTTTCTCTCTCCACAAAGCAGGGCACCTCGTGGGTTGGTGATGCCCACTCCAGCTTTGTAAGGTTTACATTTCAGAAAGAATGAAGTTTTACAATCTATTTTACAGTGATCTTTAAAAATAAATGGGATGTGTGACATCGGAAAGGAAGGCAGCTGAAGGAGGGAAGGACGTGCCATCCCCAAACATGCCAAATTGGTATATTATTTCACATTGAAAACACTGGAGAAATTGCAGTTTCAGAAAGAGCGAGCTGACCTGTCTCTGCATGCAGCAAGTCATAAAGATTCCTCTGGGAGGGGCACCCTCCCTGTACCAGGGTGAGAAAATAGCCCTTATCCCTAGAGACCGGGCACCTGGGCTGCGGCAGACCTGAATAAATCTACTTCCCGAAGCTAACCTTATCTTCCATCTTCCACTAGTTTTACACCCCCCATTTATCTCCTAGTGACTCCCCTAGAAACCTATTGCCTCTAGCCAGATTCCCTTTGTCCTGTCATTTCTTCTCAAATTTTTCTTTCTTTGTCTAAAAAGTATAAAAGCTTCTTGCTTTGGCCACTTCTTCAGGCTTCTCCCTCTTGTGAAGATCTCGGTGAACACATAAAGCTAGTCAAGTTGGTGTGATTTTCTCTTCTTAATCTGCCTGGTGTCAATTTGGTTTCTAGAACTATCCAAAAAGCCCACATATGAGCTAAAGCAGGCTTGGAGCTGATCTCTGGCTTCCCTACATAGCAAATGGCTGAACTAACAATCATAAAGATGACTTTTAAAAAGAAGAAAATTTTCAAATAGGTTTTATTCCTAGAAAGAAGCATGTCAATCTAAGAAATATTTGACACTGTCCCTTTTGTTTTTCAGCCAAAACTGTATTCACCATGAAAATAAACATTGCCCCAGGTTCACAAACACTTTAAATGAAAATACAGCGGACAAGAAATTAGGGAGTGGGCTTGCACAAAGATTAAGCCTTTGCTCATTTCTGGTTTTATTTGGCTTTCAGTGAGATCTTTCTCGACAGGGCAAAGATAAAAAAAAAAAAAATTAAGAAATAGGAAAATCTTTCCAGTAGTGCACATCTCCAGAGATGCTTTAGAAAGAAATAATTATTCTATGAATAAGGTCTGGGGAGATCTAATAAGAGTGACTCCGTTTATGAACGGGGTAGAAGCTGAAACTGCATATTTTCAAACAGATTGTCTCCACAAACCAAAATGACAGCCTGAATCAGGAGAGGGCTGCACTGAGCAGGGTCAGAGCTGTGAAGTGCTCGGACGGATGCTGGAAGGCGTCCATGGCACAGACACCAAGGGACAGCAGCCTCGTCGAGATCCCCACAGGAGAGGGTGACATGTGACATTCACCAAGGCAACTTTCTGGAAACTGGTCACTTAATTTCTTAGTATTTTAAAGATTAGAAAAAGTGTCAGACTTGCATTTACTTTAAATAGGGCATGTACTGATTTCTCTCTCATTCCTCAAGGTGCTGTATTCTCTCAAGGCGACAGTAGACATCCCCTAAAGGTGAGTGGTGAGAGACCCACATCACCATGGTTACCTCCAGGATTCCTTTCTTCAATAGAAAAAAAATCATTACAAAGTTGAAAACCTAACATTGAGTCTAACTAAGGAGGGGAAATGAAATACAGTTTTTTTTTTACTTGAAATATTCTCCACCTTTGGCTGTAAATGGTATGGTTTCAAATCCGTCTTGGAGACAGCGTCACAGTGTACTATGACTGACGTGGGTTGAGCCGAGCTGGAACATTTGGGCGGGGAAGAAACGTGGACGGATGAATGGATGCTTTGCATGGTCTGCCCCTCCTTACCTACTTCTTTTCACCAACAGTAACCTTTGATGATATGGTTTATTTAAAGTGAGACCTCAGGGCTCTTCAAATGCTTGCAGGGATTAAGAGCTCTTCTGATTATGGCTTAATAGAGGTCCAGACCTTGGCAATGATTTTATTGCTTTCTCTCTGTGCTAGGACACCCATTTCTTACCCCCTGACGGTCTTTATGCACTGCACACTGCAGAAGCTTGGGGTCACGGCCATGTGCGAATACAGCTTCTTTCCTGCTCTATTTAGAAATCTCTGATGGAAGAACTGGTGTGTAAATTGGGTTTGTGTTCTTGCAGTGCTGTTTACATAATGGACACTCAATTATTATTTATAGAATGAATGAATAAATGAATAATATCAATGATGCCACCAGTGAATAGAAAGGTATAATCCACTAAGTTTGATATATCTCAGCAAGTTATTAATTTTTATATTTACTGAGGCAACAAAAAAAAAACAGTTGATACATGTTTGGAAGAGTTTAATTCTGATGACTTTTTAAAACGGAAATTTTATAAGTGCCAATAAACAGCATTTACATTATTTGTTGTGCTCTACAATTTCGTCATGATAATAAAATATTGTTTGGGTAAAAAAGATCTGACTAAACTAGCCTGGGTGGTGTCCAAACCATCTGTTTAGGTCCCAAAAACACTTGTAGGGAATAAATATGTCTATAATGAGCTTGTGACTTTTAGATTTTAAACCTTAAGTGCAGAACTCAATAACAGCCCTCAGATGGCAGCTCTCAGAGATATCTACCAAGGAAGAAAACAGGCAAGTTACCATTGCTAGTCAGATGCCTTGCCAAGAAAACAGAAACATTGAAATGTAGGTCACAGATGGAATTCCATTATTTCGTGGCTGTAGTGTCCTAAACACAAAGCTGAAAGCCACACCTGATTGAGCTCCTGATCAGACCCACGTCCCTCCTTATGGGGTTTAGCTCTCCCCCAACTGTGGCCTTCTGTCCTCTCAAGGGTGGACAGGAAAGACTTTCCCAATCCTCACTTAGCCTCACATTATTTATATCTCCTGCCATAAGCCAGGCACCGTGTACGTTGTTGGTGGGGTACAGCAGCAAAGCTGACAAACTTGATTATTCCTCTCATGGAGATTTTTGTAGAATGAACACAGTCTTTGGAATCGAATGTCGATTTGAGTCTAACACCTTCTACCTAAGAGCTAAGCAAATAAATAGGCTTTCTGAGGAATCATAAAATACTACATCCAGAAAGAATCATGCAATCAGAATAGCAGAATTTACGTGATCTCTACTAAAAGGATACCGGTAGGACGTAGGCAAGATGAGGAATGTGTGGTCAACAAGGGAAGAAAAGTGTGACAGAGATCAGAGTCATGTGGATGATGATAAACCATCATTACTCAATGAAACTGAGTTTGCTTGGACCCCCCAGAGAATGAAGACGGCCCTTCCCCTGTTCAAAGACAAGGAGCAATATGTTTTCTGCTCTGTTAAAATAAATTCAAGAAAAACTTCAATAGTTTCCAATTTTTTTTTTTGGTGGTAAAAATTAACCCCATTTCAAAACTTTCCAACTATATACAAATTAATGGTATTCTAAATGTTGTTTTTTAAAAAAATCACTGTTCAAATAAAAACTTAAAAAGAGAAAAAACATGAAAAGGAAATAATACTATTAGATCATATTGAAACACATGGTTTTTCTTATGGATTTCAAGTTCATTGCTCTTATCAAAGTCTTTGGGAAAAAAGGCAAGAGAGCAAACCATGGTGGCCCAGACTTACCCTTCTTACTAGCAAGAATCAGAGGAGAGCTGTTCTGTTCACACTACAGATGACCATAGTTATCAAATTGGTATCAGACAAGTTTTCATGCCAGCCAACATGCTCTTTGGAGTGTCTGAGAATACCCAAGACTCATTAAGTACAAGAAGAGGGAGTGAGGATCAAAAAAATGCCCAGAAGTGGCTTGGTATCCATATTCAATTTACCAAGGAAGAAACAGGCAAGTGACCATTGCTAGTCAGATGCCTTTGCCAAGAAAGCAGAAACACCGAAACATAGGTTCCAGAAGGAATTTCATTATTTCATGGTTATAGTGTCCAATCTGAAAATCATATCATCATAGAGTTCTGTGAGGCTCCCTAAAGCTTTATGCCAATGCTTGCAAATAGAGTCTTGCAGGCCATATGCATTGAAACTTTCCTAATCCAATTTCTGCTATAGCAGCGTTAAAGATAGAAACAATAGTCTTACCAAATTTACAAAGAACTCATACCTATACTGCAGAAATTATTTCACAACATTGAGAAGGATGCTATCCCTCCCAACTCATTCTATGAAGCCAATATCACCTTGATACCACGGCCAGGAAAGGACATAACAAAAAAATAAAACTACAGACCAATATCCCTCGTGAATATAGAGGTAAAAATGCTCAGAAAAATCTTAGCAAATTGAATACCCACCGGCACATCAAAAAAATAATTCATCATGACCAGGGGGCTTTATCCCAGAGATGCAAGGTTGGTTCTACATACACAAATCTATAAATGCGATTCACTACATAAATAAAAGCAAGAACAAAGACCATATGATTCTCTCAATAGACACAGAAAAAGCATTTGACAAAATCCAACACACATTTATGATAAAAACTCTTAACAAAATAGGCACAGATGGGACATACCTTAAAATTATTAAGGCCATATATAATAAACCCACAGCCAATGTCATACTGAAAGGGGAAAAATGGAAAAGATTCCCACATAGAACTGGGACCATATAAGGTTGCCCACTGTCTCCACTTCTATTCAACATAGTGCTGGAAGTCCCTGCCAGAGCAATCAGACAAGAGAGGGGAATTAAGGGCAACCAAATGGGGGCAGAAGAGGTCAAACACTCACTCTTTGCTGATGATACGATATTGTATCTAGAAAATCCCAAGGATTCAACCAAGAGACATCTGGAATTGATGAATGAATTCAGGGAAGTCTCAGGATACAAAATTAATGCACACAAATCAGTGTCATTCATATACACCAATAACAGTCAAGCCGAAAATCAAATCAAAGATGTAACACCTTTCACAATAGCATCAAAGAAAATTAAATATTTAGGAATATATTTAATGAAGGAGGTAAGAGACATATATAGGGAGAACTATGAAACACTGAGAAAAGAAATTGTAGAAGATGTAAACAAATGGAAAACCCTACCATACTCATGGATTGGCAGAATCAATATTGTTAAAATGTATATACTACTTAAAGTGATCTACAGAATTAATGAAATCCCTATCAAAATACCATTATCATTCTTTACAGATCTAGAAAAAATAATTCTATGCTTCATATGGAACCAGAGAACACCTCGTATAGCTAAAGCAATTTTAAGCAAAAAGAACAAATTGGGAGGCATCAGTCTACCAGACTTCAAGCTTTACCTCAAGGCTATAGTAACCAAAACAGCATACTTCTGGCACAAGAACAAAGATATAGATCTTTGGAACAGGACTGAGAAACCAGATATAAAATCATCCTCATATTGTCATCTAATCTTCAACAAAGCAGACAAAAATATACACTGGAGAAAAGAATCTCTATTCAATAAATGGTGCTGGGAAAACTGGATAATAACCACATGCAGAAAATTGAAACTGGATCCCCACCTCTCACAAAAATCAACTCACAATGGATAACAGACTTAAACCTAAGGTGTGAAACCTTAAGAATTCTAGAAGAAAATGTTGGGAAAACTCTTATACACATCATTCTAGGCAAAGAATTTATGAAGAAGACCCCCAAAGCAACCACAACAGCAACAAAAATAAATAAATGGGACCTGATCAAATTAAAAAGCTTCTGCACAGCCAAGGAAACTATCATTAGAACAAATACAACCTGCAGAATGGGAGAAAATATTTGCTTTCTGCACATCTGATAAAGGGCTGATAACAAGAATCTACATAGAACTTAAGAAAATTAACAAGAAAATATCAAAGAACCCCATCAATAAATGGGCAAAGGACATGAACAGAAATTTTTCAAAAGAAGACAGAATAATGGCCAGCAAACATATAAAAAAATTCTCAACATCTCTAATCATCAGGGAAATGCAAATCAAAACCACAAGGAAATATCACCTCACTCCAGTGAGAGTGGCCTTTATCAAAAAGTCCCAAAACAACAAATGCTGGCATGGATGTGGAGAGACTGGAACACTCTTATACTGCTGGTGGGACTGCAAATTAATACAACTCCTGTGGAAAGTAATTTGGAGATAACCTCAAAGAGCCAAAAATAGAAATACCATTTGATCCAGCAATCCCCCTACTGGGCATCTATCCTAAGGAAAAAAAATACATTTTATAATAAAGACATCTGCACTTGAATGTTTATGGCAGCCCAATTCACAACTGTGAAACAACCCAAATGCCCATGGATACATGAGTGGATTAATAAAATGTGGTATATATATATATATATATATATATATATACACACACACACATACACACACACACACACACACACACACACCATGAATTACTACTTAGCTACAAAAACAATGGTGATCTAGCATCTCTTATATTATCCTGGATAGAGATTGAGCCCATCCTTCAAAGTGAGGCATCACAAGAATGGAAAAACATGCACCACTTGTACTCGTCATCAAATTGGTGCTAACTGATCAAGAGTAAGGTGTTCACATGGTAGTAATACTCACTGGGAGGCGGGTGGTGATGGTGGGTAAACTCACAACTAATGGATGTGGAGTGCACTGTATGGGGGAAAGGCACAGTTGTAGCCTTGGCTTAGGCGAGGCAAAGGCATTATATGTAACCAAAAGTTTGTACCCCCATAACATTCTGAAATAAACAAATAAATGAAGTTGAATTAAACAAACAAACAAACAAAAAAGAACTGAGTAGGGAGAGGAGGAAATAAGAGAGGGAGAAAAGTATATTAAAGGTCTCATCTTAACTGGTGTTGGGGGAAAGCAGGCAGGAAATAGAACACATTGGTATGGGACATAGTTGACCTCTTATTTTAAAATAAGAGTAGAGAATTGTGTCACCAGAAAAAGAATGGTAACCATGAACAGGAAAGTGTAGTAGGACCTCCGTGTTAATAAGGGGGTAATGAAATGAATACTGTCTTAATCAAACCAATAAAAATTAAGAACTAAAAAGAAAGTAACAATAAACAAACAAAAAATGCAAAAACTATAATCTTCTGCCATGAAATTAAATGAAACATTATATGCAAATTTGTAAAGGTAGTATAATTAATACGTTTCAAAGAAAAATTTTAGGTGAAAATTTTAGAAAGAAATAAAACATTAACCTTATAGTGTCATTGTGGTATTATTAGAAAACTGAACAATTTTCATAAACATTTCTTAAATTGTCTTTCCCTGTTATTTCCTTTTTTGTAAATATTTTTTTCTGGCTCTCAAAAGCACAGAATTGCATTCATTGCAATGAGTGGTTTATGGCATCCTCACTGGCTCATGCACGGCTCACTTTATATGTCTGTTTAGTTTATTTGAATAATCTAAAATTCACCTAATACTCTGTTAAGAAAAACAAAACATTAGAACCTAAGAAATAACCTACATTTAATTATATGGGCCCAGCCCATTCCCTGTCTTTATCACTCTAGCTAATTATATTCTGGTATCTCAGGTCAATTTTTCTATTTCCTATTTTCCTTCCCTCCCTCTGTCCCTCCTTTCCTTCCTTCCTTTTTATGTAATTCTATTGGATCTCTAAATACTACTATGATGTATTTTTTTAATCATAGTTGTTTTTAACTTTATAGAAAGGATATTATGATGGATATAATCTTTTGAAACTTTTTTTTCAGTTAATATTATTTTCCTTAGATTTATTCACAGTGGCTGACTATATTTCACTGTGTGAAAATACCAGACTTTGTCTGCGCTCTACACTTTCATCATTTCTATCCAGGTTTTTGTTATGGTGAATGGTACCTGAACAAATTTCCTTGCACATGTCTTCTGTGGTTCATATGCAAAAGTTCTCCTGTGTGCGTCTGGGACTATAATTGCTGGAACGTATAGGCCAACAAATGTTTAACTTTACATGAAAATGCCAAACTGTTTTCCAAAATGGTTGCTCCAGTTTATGTGCAATTCAAAGGAGATTTTTTGAATCTACAGTCAGTTTAATACTTGATATTTTCAGATTTTTTTTTCCTAAATAGTCATAGAAGGAGATTCCATTTCAGTTTTGATTTGCATTTCTCTGGTCATAATGATATTGGGCGCATTTATTTTCTCTTTTATAAATTGGCTGTTCATCTATTTTGTCCATTTTCCTCTTTTCAAAAGTTATCTGTGTTTTCTTTACTGACTTTCAGGAGTTCCTTTTACATACTGTACTTGATGTTGATCTCTTATTAGTTTTGTGTTTTATGAATTCCTTCTGTCATTTGCTAATTTGTCTTTTCTATTTTACTTTTTACTTTGTGTTGAAAAACAAAGTTAATTTTAGTATAATCAATGTAATTAATCTTTGTTCAATAGGAAAACAATTTTGCTTTGCTTTAGATGAGGTATAAATCATATTAACCTATAGATTTTACTAGGAATTTTTTAAAAATTTTGTCTCTGTTAATAAAAATACTGTTTAATCAATCTGGAGTTAAATTGTGTTTATTTTATGAAGATAGAGATTCAATTTCATCTGTTCTTTTTTCATATGGATAACAATTTTTCCAACTTCATATGTTGAACAAATATTCTTTTCCCAATGATCTCAGATACCACTTCCTTCATATATAAATTTCCATAAATACTAATATTTATTTTTGATTTATTGGATCCACTGGTGGACTGTCTAGTTAATTGATTCATGGGTCAAATTGCCATCACTGTGCCTGTAAATATACATTTTGATATTAATTTTAGAATTTGGTTTTCAATGTCTGAAAAAGTTTACTGAGATTCCAATTGAGATTGCATTGAATACATGTGAAGAGAATGGGCATCAGCAGTATACAGGCTTTAGAACCATGAATATGATATATCTTCCCATTCATTTAACATGTATTTAATATCTTTAGCAATGTTTTATAGTTTTTAAGGTACAAAACTTTCATGTGTGTTTAAAATCTACCCCTAAAAATTTCATATTGTTATTTTATTGTAAATGGTGTTGCTTTTCTAAAATTCCATTTCTAAATTATTTGTTGTTCATATATGCAATGACAATTTATTTTTGTATATTGTCCTAATAGTGCATAATCTCACTAATTCACTTACTAGTTCTAGTAGCATTTTTGTAGATTTCCTGCAATCTGAAGAATTAACTGACTATTAATAGATCTAATAACATAGATTGCTCATGGGTTTTGTTTTTGTTCTTTTGTTTGTTTTTTTTTTACATAGATGATGATATTAATTGCAAATAAAGATAGTTGTACTTTTTCCTTTCTAATATGTGTCCCTTAAATTAATTTTTCTTGTCTCATTACACTGGTTAGAACCCCAAGTGCAATTTTGAATAGAAGTGATACGAATAAATTGTTGCTGTTCTCTCAATCTTAGGGGAAAAACATTTAGTCTTTCATCATCAATAATAATGCTTGCTATAGTTTGTCATTGTTGTTTTTAGAAACTTTTTGTTAGGCTGAGAAAGTTCCCTCTATTCCTAGTTTCCTCGGGGTTTTTATAATGTATTGATTTTGAAATTTGTTGAATTTGTTTGCATCTGTTGAGATGACATAGCATATATTTTTTCGTCTTTATTCTGTTAATATGGTGAATTACACTAACTGGTTTTCATATGTGAAGCCTCCTTGCATTCATGGGATAAATGTCACTTAGCCACAATATATTATATTTGATATTGCTAGATTTGATTTGCTAATGTTTTGTTGAGGTTATTATATCTATGCACATAAAAGTTATTAAGCTATAGATTTTGTTTTATATGTCATTTTTAAAGTCACCTACAGAGACAGATGAACTCCTCATCTAAAGTTTTGTTGGACGTTGAGACTGACGATGTCACACATACACCAAGAGGATATGAAAAGGTTTATTTTGTACATAATTTGTGTCTCTGAGGAGAGCAGGGAAGGCTTCCAAAGTAGGCCTGGTGCTAAAGGAGGGAACACTCAGGTTTTCTTACCAGCTTTTCAAGATATGGGGCAAAAGAGGAAATGCAAGGAATGAGGTTTAGAAGCTGTCAGAAGTCAAATGTCAAAACAAAAAAAAATGGAGTAAGAGCCATTACAATCTTTGGTTTTGGTACTAAGAATAATTTGACATCATAAAATTAGATAGGAAGTATTTCATCTGCCTCTATTTGCTGCAAACTTCTATGTGGATTTTGCACTATTTCTTAAATCATTCCAGAATGCACCAATGAAGCCATCTGGGCATTGAGCAAGATTTGTGGATAGATTTTAATAGTAAATTCAATTTAAGAGAAACAAGGCTATTCATATTTTCTGTATCTTATTTTTTTCCAGTTTTGATAATGTGGGTCTTTCAAAGAATTTATCTCTTTCATCAATTTCAAATTTATTGGCAGAAACTATAACTAATATTGTCTTACTTTTTAATGTGTATAGGATTTATAGTGTTATTCCATCTTTCCATCCTGCTGTGAATATTGTAGGTATTCTCTCTTCTTTTGGCCAGTCAAGTTAGAGGTTTATTGATTTTTATTACTATGTTTTTTCAAAAAACTAATTTTGGGTTTTATTGATTTAAAAAAATTATCCATTTTCTATTTCACTGATTGTTTTTGTTTTCTATTATTTTCTTTTTTCTGCCTTTTTTGAGGTTTAAATTGCTTTTCTCATTCTAGATTCTTGTGGTGACAGCTTGAAGCTTAATCTTAGGGTCAGTTTCTATTGATTGCTTTTCATTCTTAATATAGGCTTCATTTTCCTTCTTTTTGGCATGTCTAGTATTTTTTCTTTCTTTTTTTTTTTTAATTGTAGCCTCTATAGATGACACATTGTAGGAAATCTGGATTATGATGTATTCCTTTCAAGGAAGGTAAGGATTAGTTTTGTTTTGCTTTGCTTTCTGTTTTGTAGCTAAATTTTCTTCCATTCATATTAAGCATGGTTTTGTCCTTTTTGGGGGGCATTCTGTTTTGATTATGCTCTGTATTTGAGGATATGGCTCTTTCTTTAGACAGAGTGTAGACCTTTCTCTTAAAAAATGGCTTTATCAGGGTCTCTACAGAATGCTTAAGGTTCTCAGCAAAGTCTCTCTACTCTAAGTCTCCAGTACTTCACACACCTGGTATATCCAATTAGCTGTCAGCATTAGGGCAGCTGGTTTCTTCAGCCCTTGTTGTGCCCTGACTGTGCATGCTCAGGTCAGCCCTGATCAGGATCAGAGGCTACTCTTCATGCAGAGTTCTGCCCCACTCCCAACACCATATGGAGCTCTCCCTTCTTTGGCATCTTAGTCTACAGGTCAACACCTGGAACTCCAATCTCTGCTTTGTTAGCTCAGTGAGGTTGCTGCTCACTATGGGCTTCACCTGTTGGTTGGTACCTCAGTAGGGAAAGGTACTTATCTACCTTGGAAGACCCTGATCAGAGAGCCTGAATGAACTCGGAACTCACCACTCTTATCCTCCTACTGTGTACTGCTTGGAAATGATGCTATATAGTTTGCTTCATATAGTTTGCCTAGTGTTATGATTATTTACAAAGAGGATAAGTAAAGTGCCAGTTAAACCATCTTGGACCACCCTGCTGCTCTGGCCTCTCACTCTTCCTTATGAAAACTATAATCATGTTAGTGAGTGCCCTGAAAACACTTTTAGGACTTTTTTGGATTGTGTTTAATCTATCAATTTGAAGATAATTGCATTTTCACAATACTAAGTCTGGTATATCTATTTAGATTTCAATTAATCATTTTTATTTTTTATATATAATTTCTAAACATCGCAATGTGTTTGCATTGTTATTATAACACACACATTATTTAATAGTCCTTAAGCCTGGGCTACATTGTTTAAAGATGCATAGAAAGATCAACTCAAATGTCCAAATGGTTATTTAAGTTTTATTTAATACTGTCAGTGACAGAGAAACCACTACACTGATTTTGTTGTCAAACGATCTTGTTATAGGGTTTTTCCTTATGATGAATCAAAATTCTCCTTCATAACTCTGTAAATGTCCTAATTTTACTCTAACTTTACACAGATAAATCTAATCTCTAACATTATTACTTAGCTTCTGCCATTGCAAATCACTTTTACAATCTTTTATTGTACAATTAATCGTAATTACAAACTCTGGACGTAAAGTAGAATTGGTATGACTTGCTACTTTTATATATGGAGAACCTGGAAATCAGAGCATTAAAAAAGAAATTTTCAGTTCTCACAGTTGATAAGCTAGACCTTTTGGTCCCCAATTCAGTATTATTTCCATCAACACCAAATTTAGATTATTTCAATCTATTCTACAGAGCAATGCACAAAATCACAAGAAGATAAGAAGCTGACATTAAACTAAGGTGTTTTCTAAAACACATTTCTACAATAGCTTACAAGTTATAAGCATCTTTAAACTCCTTAGATATAATCAGACTTGGACTGATGGTCTTTTAAATGGAGCACTTCATGTCTTGTGCTAGCTGTTGATCTACTTACTCAACCAGCATAAAAGACTGAGAAGATTCTTTAAACATTATCTGTTTTAGGAAATTCTCAACTTCAGAAGCAATTAATAATTTTCAGCACATTTAAATTATTGGACCTTTGTTAAGAAGAATTTTAAATCTATGAGAGTAGATTGAAAATAAACTGGAGGGAAGAACACTAACATTCCTGAGTGACGAGAGCTTTGTGTGCATTCCACTCATTCCAGCTGCCAGCCCTGGGCAGTAGTTCATATTATCTTTACAGATAAGGATCATGTGCCTAAGAGCAAATCCTTAATAAGTAATAAACAGATGATGTAATACCTAGACACTCTGACACCACATTTGGATTATTTTTTTACTCAAATTTGCATGTCATGATGCACCAGAAAGGTTTTAAAAGAAATATTAATATTAAATAGTGACAAAATTACCAGAAACTTTCACCAAATTCTACTTTTTAGGACCAATAAATGAGCTCAGCAATGACCTGTTGGGCAAGAAAAATAAGAAAAAGCAAAAGTAGCTAAAATTTATCTACTCACGATGTTTCAAGAACTTTGCTAGAAGTTGCACATGTATTTATCATTAGATTCCTACATAATTTATAAAGAAGGTACTGATTTTATCTTCATTTTACAAATGAGAACAACTGAGCTTTACAGATTAAGTAATTTTTCCAAAATTTTACAGCCAGTGGATTCAAGCGTAAAACCTGCTGACTTTTAAGCCTTTGTCTTCATTTCTGTTCTGAGATGGTGAAATATCAGGCCAGGAAGAGATATGGATTAAGGTAGGAATAGGATTAAGATTTCGTGTTCTTTGTTTTTCAGTCTGTTTTCTTCCACATGAACTGCGAGACACAGATGAAACATCCTAGTGAAGATGAAAATTATTTTACTAAACCTCAGCTGCGGGTCTTGGAAATAGAAACACTTTTATCTCTATTTTACCGAATGTTTGGTGAGGCCGGGAGATGATATATACCTTTCCCAAGATCTCAGAATCGGGAAACGTATAGCTAAGGGTCCACCCTAGGTCTGAGGGTCTGCTCATCCTGATGTATGCTCCATCCTCTCCTAACGCTGGCTGTGACGCAAGCACACCCTGAGACCGTGGTGCAGAATGGCGTGATTGCTGGACGTGAGCTACTCACTTATGAAATGCGTAGTCGGGAGACTCATGGTTCCTTCTGCTCACTAATCGTCTCACAGACAAAGCACACAGGTGCACTCGTGCTGGCTCGTGTCTGCCCTGATTTCTCAGAGGGGCTGGTGCTCAAAATTTGAGTACAAGAAGAAGACTTTAAGAGCACTTTAGAGTACCCCAAGAAGCACTTCCAAAGCACGTCAGTTAAACAGCTCATTAGTTAGGACTCTGTCCACTCAAAACACTGCAGATTCACACAGTATTACCTCGGGCAGCAGCTGCTGCCTGGAATCTTCACCCCGTCACCAGGACTCCCGGGCAGGAGGAAGGAACCTTTGGAATGTGAGGGTAGAAAATGCAAGTGGAGAAAACTAGTACAAGAATCTCCTTTAAAAAAAAAAATCATTATGAAAACAAGATGACTGAGTGTTTAAGACCTGAGAATGAGGAGGTTGAGTCACCCCAGGCCACACAGCCAGGAAGTGCAGTGCCAAGGACACCAAGGTCTCCTGATCCCACCCAGCTCTTCCACCGTCAGAACGCATCACTGTTGTTTTAGTGACAGACTTACCGTTCCCCAAATTAAACACTAGGTTTCCCTTTTTGTTAGTACAAAATGTTCCCCGTTTGACAGCTACATCCCAGGCTGTGCTGACCTCCCTGTGTCCCTCCCGGAGCTGTCCACCCTGGGCCGGCCCGGCCTGGCGAGCACACGCAGACACACCCCCGTCAAGTTGCCTCCAGGGCACTTGCAGAGCTCTGGGAAGGCGCTACGTGTGCACAACGGGGGAAGCTCTCAGAGGATATTGGCAGCAATTCAGTTGCCAACCAGCTGCAAAAAGCTTTAAAGGACAGTGTTGCATAAAAAATGAAAAATGTTGATTGAGGACATATTGCCCTTGATTGAATGCTGAAGGAAACCTGCTGGTGGAAAAATAGACACGAGAAAGGGAGAGGGGCAGGGCAAAGGGGGCAGGGGAAAGTAGGTCTGCCCACGCCCCTAGCTGTCGAGAAAGCGCTCCTCCTTCATCCACAGAGAACATGTGGAGTGAGCTTCCGTGTCGTCCACTAGAAACCCAATCCCAGAACTCTATGGGGGTCTGGCCATATTTTGCTTATGGACCGTCCCAAGCTAAGAGCCGTTCACACCTTTGCTGAAACTGCTTTCGTGATGGGTTCCCACCAGGTCCCACCCTTGCCAACTCGTGGAAAGGCCCCAGAGGTGGGGCGGGAAGAGGTTGCGTATTTACAGCTTTGGGCCTAGGCTTTGGGGCTTTATCATCCAGTGACCCCCAAAGATGGCACTTGCTTATATTCTCGGAGACGCAAGCAGCCATTTCATTCTTTGCCCCCGCGGGAGAGCTGGCTCCCCACCAGCCAGCAGCAGAGCTTCCTCTTCCTCACCGCAGTCGCACGGCCAACAGTTTGAACGTGACTGTTCTGAGGATTCCCCTCCGCAGAGTTCAGTCACCAACTATCACTGCCTCGGGAGGATGTGTTTCTGAGAAATAGTCTCGATTTCTTGATTGTAGGAGGCTGAGCCTGAAATAACGCTTACCCTAAGATGACTCAACTCATCGTGGAGCGAGTTGTGTCTTCTCACCAGAATGAGATATGCCTGGGGACTGAGTTCATCTCCACGGAATCGCAGAACAGAGCTGCAGGACGCATCCAGGGCATCTAGCCATGCCTTGCACCAAAGCCCTGCTCACTCTTGGGCCCCAAGCAGATGCCATGGGGGGTGAAAAGGGGGGAATGGATCAGGGATCCTAAGAAACTGCTGGAGGCCGGGGAGTGTGGGGAGAATTTTTCTGCTTTGGGGATGAGGAGAAAAGGCATCAACTTAGAGAGACCCTATTGTTTGATTGAAGACTCTTGAAGACTAGATTTTTGAAAGTCGTCCTAAAAACACCCCTTTCCACACATTGTTGATGAAGGGTAAGGAGGCCAGACATACTCTTCTCACTGTCAAGCTTGAGTTTATTACAGTCCCCATCATGTGACTATGGTAGTAATCAATGCAATTGATATAAAAAGATCATGTGACTATGGTAGTAATCAATACAATTGATATAAAAAGTATAATCTGCAATTCTTCACTTTCCTGGTATCTCAAGGAGTGGCTGTGTAGTTCCATTAATCAGAAATGTGTAGGGTAATGAGATTGTGCTGTTTGTTGGTAAAGCTGAGTAATTCCACAAATAATCCTTGATGACACAGCCCCCTCATTGCCCACTATAGGAACATGAGGCCAAATAATACCACTCATAAATATTTGTTGGATCAATGACTTCACAAAAGGATATGACTTTTCTGGGGGAATATCAACAGCTCAAAGGCCTATGATCTAGCAGTTCTACTTTTAGAAATATCATAAAGAAAACATGTGGTTGGTTATGAGATCTAGCTAAAACCATGTCCAACAAATCTTTTTGATAAGAGAAAATTTTAAACAACTCAGAATGTTTAGTAACAAAGGTCTAGTTAAATAAATTTGATCAACCATTTAGTGCGACACTCTGCAGACATAAAAATGATATTGTAGAAGAACCTTTGTCCAAACAAAAATATATCTTAAAAAGTTTGGGGGGAAAAGTAACACAAATTTCTAAACTATCTGTTCAGTAGAGAACATTTTTGATAGTTGATAGTTAAAATATATACATACACAAATATTCTGCAAATATGGTAACTATTTAAAAAATATTAACAGCAGTTTTTGAGTAAGACAAGAGATGCTTTTATAAAAAATTCTTTTCATTTAAATTTTGGACTTATTCTAAAATGAACACTTATTACTTATGTAATAAGAAAGTAACGAAAACAATTAGCAAAGAAAAAGGCCTGCATAAATTGCATGCAATTTAATAAAGAGAAACTACACAGCTACTGCCTACCAGGCCCCACACAGGCAGGCAGAGAGGATAGATAGATCGATTCTGGTCTCCAAAGACTCATGATTCCATCAAAGGACGCAAAGGGTGAGATACCAGATTTCCCAAGAGCAAGAGTTTCTTAAAGTGGATGTCAGGGGGATGTCTCTGAGCCCTTGTTCCATCTCCTGTGTGTTTAATACTTTCAGAATCTATCTGGGCAGAAATTCACCAGCTGCCACCTAGTTGGGGACACAGTTTTAGATCTGCCTTTGTTGATTTATCTGTAACCAACTGAGATCCTTCCAGGCAACTACCTCAGAGCCTCCTGCCTGGGCTATTTATGTTGTTCCTCTAACTATTGCACACCGCACTCCCACCACTGCCCAGGTGGGTCTCTGATCAAGTATCGGTTATCAAAGAGGCCCTCTCCGACCTCTCTGCCTCAACGTCTGTCCCAAATCTGCCTCCAGTCACCCTGTGAGGACAGTCTGAAGGTGGCCATAGCGAGAGTCTTCACACTATAGAATTTGGCCAATGCTACAAATCGGGACCTCTTTATTCTCCTCTATGAGGGGTTAGGCATTTGCCAGCACACAACTGGACAAAATGTTTTTTTCCCCACAGTTAATTATCTTTCTCATATGTAGTAAGGATACGATTTTCCTATTTGTTTCACGATGGCCCTTTCAGACACCAGCCTTCCCATGGATTAGCACAGTAATCAGCATTCACGCGAGGAAAGGGAATGAGGGGAAAAAGTGCTCTAAATCTGAAGGCTGTGTCCATCCTTCTCAGATGGATTTAAATTCCAAGGTCTATATATTCTTCACTTCCATATGGTACCATGAGGTCTCAGTAAATATCATTCAATGGCGCTGATTTAGTAACAGTCTCTCTCTCATACACACACACACACACACACACACACACACACAGACATCTGCCATCTGCTGGACTTTGTATCTGAGTCAGTGGTTTCAGTCCATGGATAGTGTTGACACGAACCTCTAACCTGATGGAGATTGTTTGAGTCAATAGCTCCTCCCTGATTGTTGAAAGATTAACACCACATTTATATTCTTACAAATGGCATCAACCTATAAGCTGATGAGAAAATCAAGTTTTCTGTCTGCTGGCCCCTCTCAGAGACACAGTCCATTGCAGGAGAGGTTTCTGTAAGAGTGTGTAGGGGGGGCGGGTCTGAGGCAGAGGAGGTGTTAGGAATGCGCCCCCTTCTCGCCCAGCCCGCGAGTGGGGTCTGTGGCCACCTCACTCCCATTTCTAGATTTGGCGCATGAAACATTAACGTTAACTCCGACCAAGGTCCTGAAACTGGTAAAGTGTCTGTGCCTGAAGCCTGGGCCGTGGTTTCTCACCACGAAGAAGATCTGCACCGTGAACCAGACGCCACAGAGCGAAAGCAAAGGGGAAACCTAAAGACATTGCAAGAACTCTGGGGTGATTTCTGACCTGCTCACTTTCTGTCCAGGCATCCCAGGTTTCTTTTTTTTTTTTTTTTTTTTGCCTTCTCAATTTTGAGCAGCATAGCATTTAAATGATCATTTTGTTTCTCCCCCCTGCTCCCCAATCTAAACAACAAAAGAAGGAATTTAACCTCATATCCTCGCTCTGAAATTAGCTCTATTGTCAAAAGATGACAGCTGTATCCTGATTTCAAGAATTTCATGTTGGAATAAAACAGCGTTTTTGAAACCATTGTGTTACTTCCAACAGATCTGTAATGGTCCCTCCGCAAACCATTTTCAGAAGACTTGGGTAAGTAAGATAAAAAGACACCATTTCTGAAGAGTTGCTTTTATGGGCTAGGTCAGAGTGCTCTTTCCATGTTGTTCATTCCCAGTTGCATTTCCTAATAGTCTATCTCTGCAGCTAACAGATGCCCGGCCTCATGTCGGAACCAGATCGAGCCACTGCTGAGATGCTCTCCAGCTCCTTTTGTATTGAGCCGTTTCCCTAGCAGATGGTGCAGTGCTGCAGGCATACTCCTTCCTGTTAATTACCAGCCTTCGCTACAGATGGAAATGTCAGTCAGCCTCACAGGTCCTGGTTCCTGCCATTGCCTCAGTCCCTAGCCCTCTACCTAGGCAAGATGCTGCCAACACACACCATGTGTTTTGTGACTGCTGACTAGGCAGGCAACAAAAAACAACTTACTTCATGAATATTCATGGAGGAATGTTTAAAGTTCTGTTCATCTGTGATGCTTATAGATCTGCTTAAAGGGGATTGCACCTTCCTAAGAACACTCTGCCCCTTGTTTTCCTAAACTGAGGATACTCCAGTTCCCCAAGTGGGTTGCCATGGCAACGTACAGAGGACCATTAAACATCGGCCATTTGGAGCCTTCTGTAGACACATCAATTTCTGACTAACGTTCTTCTCATACCTTTAAGTGTCACTTAATTATTCTTGTCCTGCCGTAACAGACCAATAGTCACTAAGCTGAACTGATTAGCTAATAACTGTTGGTTTTTCATTAAACCCTGATTATCTCATTAGCACAGACATAACCAATATGAATTCCTTGATCTTTCTTGGTATTTAAACATACCAAGTCAAGATAAATGAATTTCAGTAGAGTTATTCTTTATTCATTAAGTCAAATTATTTTACTCCCTGTGGAAAACCCTTTAACAATCAAAAATGGGTATATTTTCAGGTTTAGAGGAGAAAATTAGGGCTCAGGTTTTAAGAGTGGGGAAGGGGAAGGAGAAGGGGGACCTTAACCAAGCATTTGATTGAAGGTAATTTGGATAAATTTATTTTAATTGTTCACCTTCTCTAAGATGTTTTGTTTACAGATAAGATCACGTGTGGAGAAGGTCACCACAGCTCTGCACTCTGTTCACCCACAGGACTTCCTTTTTCCATGATCTAACCCAGACAGAGTGACTGCAGGGTCAACATTAGATACCCCAACATGAGCAAAAGGGTTTCAAACAGAAGAGAACCATCTTCCTGAAGACAAAATATTCAGCATACTGGGTGAGGAAACAGGCTTATGGGTGTGTAAAATTGAGAAGCAATTTTCATGAGTCCTGAAAGATATATTTATTTGTAAAATGTGAATTCATTTTTCCCTTAGGTATCTTTTGTTTAGGGCTGAGGCTCCACATCATGGGCTGTCTAGTGGTGGGGGCAGTTACTAGCGTCAACACTGGAAACTCGGTAGGGCAAATTGGAAGGTATGATTTTGGGGGTCTCAGTGGTAGTCACAAAGCTTAAGTCTACTTTCCTGGTTCCTTTTTAAGAAGCATATGCTATTTGTATGTTTTTCATCTTTACAAGAACGAGAAAGTATGTTTAGCTATTTTACTGACAGAGATGAGATCATTCTGAATGCTCCTCCTCTCATAAAAACAAAAGCTATGCTACATATATTTTATAAGTACTACATCTCCAGGGAGGGTGGGGAGATGATGCCAGGAGTGTAGCCAGAGCTCTCCATCCCCTGGTTCAAAATGTATTGTGATTGCATCTTGCAGTGAAGAATACATGCAGTGTCGTGCAGGTAAATGTTTAACAACAAGATCACCAAAAAAAAAAAAAAAAATGCTGGTACATATATGTACATGTATATAAGTTCATTATAAACTTTACTTATATAAAGGATGTATAGCACACAATTTACAAATAATAATAAAATATAAAATGCTCTTTATCATAGTTGTATGTAAACTATTGATTCTTACAGAATGCTTTTGTTGATTTTTGCCAAACTCTTGTATCTGTAGCCAACCTATGGTTACAGTTCAACTATGATTTGAAAATTGAAACTGCATCCCTTACTGCTCTTTTCTCATTAAATTTACTATCAGTAATTTCATATGTGATCTATCGTTAAACTATTTCTCATTCTCATCCAGACTATCTTCATTAAACCAAAGCCCTTCTCAGCTTCATCACAATGTATGCCAGAATTTCACTCATTGTTCAGTGATGTGAAGGACTTTTTTGTCTAATTGGATAATAGTATTCAAATATTGGAGGAATATTTTTTTTTCTTTTTTTCCCAATCTCTAGAAGGGGAAGAATATTCCTACAATATATTTTGCTATTCCCAATGTAGTAGGGTTACATACATAGCATACTATTAGGTTTAATCTGCATTGTTAACATTTCCTCCATCACTGTCTTAAGTCCAGTCAATCAACAAAGCAAAACATCAAGCTTTGTCTGCCAGTTTCTGTGGTATAAATATTTTGACCAAGCCCAATTTCAAGCTACGGACATGATGTCACTGAATGCAAATTTGGAAAAAGAAGTGTAATAGAACACTTGATTTTTTATAATGAAACCTTGTTTAACAACCACCTTAAAAAACTGCTGAAAATTTAACAATAGGCTCTTGCAGGCTGGTACAAGTCAACTCAAGCACACCACGTTGGAGCCCAATCTTTCCACTTTCCCCACCTGTCATCGCTTTTGCAGCAAATGTATCATATCATATGTGTGTGCTTACAAATATGTAAAATTAGACAACTTTACAAAGTCTTACTTAAGTGGAGCTTAATAAATTGTTGAATAAATTGAATTGCATGGAGGCACACTTAATGAGGCCAGTTAAAAACATGAAATACAAATACATGGAAAGTTTAATGACATTTTGACTGGTTTTTGCTTTGTGTCAAGGGACATTTAATAAGATAACATGGTTTCCAAGGGGAGCAAGAATTCATGTAGCCTGGTCAGGGTGGACAAAAGGCTTGGCCTGAGCTCAGAAAAAATGGCTAAGATTTGGACAGATGAAGAGGAAAAGGAGGATATGTCAGTTAACTCAAGGAACACTTATCAGTTGATTACTAGTCACCATAAACATTAAATATTATACTATTAACAATCCTTAAAAAGATACACAATTATTCCAAAGAATGTTTTCATCTTTTAAGCAACTGGAGAGACCCAAGTAAATCTCAAATATTTGTTATTTAAGGATTTTTAAATTACTAAGTTGTAAAAATAGCTCCTGAAAATTAACCACTGTATCTAAAAGCAAACAAA
>CM052437.1:3892416-3922898 GCA_028533085.1 Varecia variegata
TTTTTTTTTTTTCTGAATTTGGTCTTCAGAGAAGGAGGGAAAAGAAGAAGACTAGCAATTAAAGGTCAAGATGATAATAGCTTGGCTACAATTCATTTTTATTTGCAGACTGGCCCTAGTAGGAATTCCATCCTTGACCAAAGCCTACCCTGAAGGAAGGGGTTAAGGACTGTTTCCCAGAGTAACCATGAAAAGACAAGTTAGCACTTTCATTTCTAAAAATGGGAAGGAAGAACTTACAGATATGTATAAAAAATATAATTTTGCCATAAAATGAGAAAAGAGGTCTATAATTCTGAATATAGAAATATTTAAACCTCTAAAGAGAAAATTTTTTTAAATTCACTGGAAAGTATTATAAATATGGAAATAAATGACTATAAATGATCAAATTGAAAAATGTTCAATCTAGTTAGTAATGTAATTAAAGCAATAAGATGCCATTTTCTCTTAAGAAAATAAGCCAAGGCCCTAGAAGTTATTATAGTATTACCTCTTCAGATATAATGAGATAGATATACTCCTACACTGCTATGAATTGCTATTAATTTGTTTCTAGAAGTCAGTTAGACATATGTATCTAAAACCGTAATAGAGAAATGATTAAATCTACTATGGTCCATCTGCCTGTCTGCCTATTTGTCTGTCTAATTATCTAGGTAAATCGGCATAGGAAGGATAAGGTTAATGGCAGCTATTACTAAGTAATGGATTAAAGGTGATCTGAAGTCTCTATGTACATTTTTCTGTATTTTTCAAACTTTTTTACATTAAGCAACTTTGCTTTTATAATTGGAAAAATTATCAAATTTAATTTAGAAAAGAAATATATTGCTTTTGAGGAAAGTAATTCTTAGATCCAGAAAGACCTAGAATTATAACTTGCTTTCAATCTCTATTATCTGCGAAGCATTGGTTAAACATTTCTCAGTCTGAGGTCTTCGTTTTTGTGTCTTTTAAAAGGGATACTAACAGAATACTTACGGGGTTGCCTTGAGGACTAGCTAGCCTACCTTACAGAGTTCTTGATGTGGGCATGGGCTTAGCATATAACTGCTTCCCTCCCCAATTCAACGCTCTCTGAGTGGTACCAACGCATGAAATCAGAAGACCAAAATCAGATCTTTTTCAGTCTTGTTAATTCTGTCAAAAGGCCTCCTCCATGTACTCTCAGCCTAGCGAGGGTCAAGCCAGTGGAATGCTAACCAGCCTTCTGAACACACAACCGTCTTGTGTGAGCTCTTGGTACTCTCCTGAGCATCCATTAGGAAGGATCACGGGCTTAGGTTTGCCAAAAATTATATCGTCCATAGTGTCTGCTTGAGGTGTTTAGGCAAAACTTGAAATAGAAAGATAACATTTTGGAAGCGCATTCCCCACAACTGTAACCCCGACGGATGTTGGTTTGAGGACACGGAGCTTAGCTGGAAAAGCAAGAACACATCATTCAAAAGCATGGCAGTCCCTCTGTCCACGAATGGCGCAGGCCCAAAAGATGTGCCCCGGGAATAGGAAGCAAAAGCAGAAAGCAGCAAAAAGACAGCACAAATTTGAAAGAGGAAAGAGTGTGAAATCTGCATCTAGCCATCAGAGGAAGCTGATGCCATCCAGGCTGACTCGGGGGACAGCCACAGTGCCAGCTACAAAGGCCACACGGCTCCTAATGAGGCCAGGCCCGGTTGCAGCTCGGAGGAGCCGGCCAGCAAGCCAAACTCCACCCGAGAACAGAGCAGCCTTAACAGCTGGTGAGTGAATTAACTTCAGGCAAACTGAGTGCACCCGGTGGAGGGACATTTGGACTCTTTCCCTTATGGGCAGAAAAAGAACAAAACAACTTAGGGAACAGAGCCACCATACATAGCCTCTTTATTTTAGTTTAGTTTCTCCTGGCAGGCTTCTCTAGGGTACAGGAAAGAAGCCCAGTGAGAGGGAAAAGCTTTGGGGCCCGAGGAGCCGTGGATCTGTGACAGTCGAGTGCTGAGACTGGGTGAAGGGAGGACAGGAAGCCCGGCCAAGGGCATGCTTGCAGTTCACAGCAGAGACTGAGACTGGTACCTTATCAGGGCAGTATTCCACCTTACTCAAAGGAAAGCATCTTTCATCTTGGGCAACGTGAGCTCTTAGGAGGCAGCTCTTTAGCCTCTTTTATATCCCCAGCTCTTACCCAAATGCTGGGCCTCTGGTGTTTGCACAGCAGATATTGTTGACTTGTTCCAGAGTGTCTCTACCTCTAAGAGTCGCCTGTCTATGGAGTGGGCTGTCCACATGAGCCCTCGTCCCTCGGAAGGGCCCCACAGAGGCTATGGAAGCAGGGGTTCTTGCACTGAGGGAAACCTGCCTCCAAAGGAATCCAGGGCCTTGTAGAAGGGAAGCTGGCACCCTGCAGTGGGAGCACAGTCCTGCCACCAGGTGGTTCAGTTCCTAAATGGCAAGGTCAGGTCTTTGCACTCAGCCTCTAAATAAGTGAATTGGCAACATAAAGTCATGAGGTGAAGCCATTTTGACAGATGTCAAAGAGAGATGTGAGCGTCTCAGAAGGACGGGTACAATAAAAAACAAGCATATGTTGTGAGAGAAAATAGCTCCTCTGATGAGAAAGAGACCAAATCAAATGTGAGTGGGCAGACAGGAAACGGAGGAAGCTCAGGCAGCGCCGGGGCGTGGGTGACACCCCGCACGCACCGCCAGGCGGGTCATTCCGGGAAGCTCTGCCTCCTCGCTGGGCTGAGGTTAGCACCGTGCCTACGCAGCCCCAGGGGGCGAGAGGTCCCGGAGCATTCCACACCCCTCCTTTTTTGGCATTTTAAAATTTGACACAGGTTTAAGTGTGCAAAAACCCTCTCGAGGTGGCACAACAGTCTTCAATTTTTTTAGACATCAGCATGCTTAGTTTGCCTTTTTTTCTTTCTCTTGCTTTTTTTTTTTTTTATTCCTTTCTCAACCCCTTCTTTATTTAACAAGCAGTGGCCACCGTCTCTATGCCGCCAGTTGTGTCATGTGTTTGGGACACACAGACAGACCTGAAACTCACAGAGGAAGAAAAATAGATCCGCAGTTAGAGTCCAGAGAGCTGCAGGCAGTGACGGGGCCAGACCGTGGTTTCACGAGAGCAGCTCACTCTGGGAAGGACCGTGCCAGGAGGGGCTCCCAGGTGCGGAGAATGTCCAGGGGATGCTCCAGGATGGGTAGGGAAGTGGACAAGACAGAAGAAAAGGTAATACCGGGGAAGTGGTGTCGGGGACATTTCAAATATGGGCAATAACAGGTATGAGGGGATTAAAAACCCAAGACATGTCCATGGAGATGCCAGAATGCACATTCCACTTCTCACAATGCGGGGCCAGAGGTCAGTCCTACACATGCCAAGGATCAGGCCACAGAGACCAGCCAGTGCCTTTGAACGTCACCCTGACAACCCTGGAGTCCTGCTGGGGAATTTTAAGCCAGGGAAGAGCAGCCACCCGACAGGTGCAGATAAGGTTCTGGAAAGACGACTCTCACGTTGTGGCAGGGAAGGGCAACCCTGGAGGCTACGGCTGCACAGGGCCAAGGAGGTCTTCGGGAAGCCTGAGGCTGCTGCGGCCAGTCTGGACGAAGGTGGAGTCGAGAGCCACAGGGCAGCAGAGCCCCCTGAACACGGCGCCCTGGCCGACTGTGCAGATGACACGGGTGTTCTCGAGGGAACACGCAGAGGATGAGAAAGGGCCTAGATGGGTCCGCGGTGAAGGCTACCAGAGGGCCATTTTAACATTCATACGTGAAAAACACAGGGCACAAACCACCATGGGGAGATGGTGGCCTCAGGCTTGTGTCCTTGAAGTGTCCGGGTCTGTGTTCCTGAGCACCTGGCCCCGCAGATCTCAGCCTTCCTCAGCTCCCTTCTCCGCCCATGTCCTGTTGTTCATTTCCTCCATCCACGTCTCAACTCCAGCTTCTCTGCGTCTACACCCTCCTCTGTGTCTGTGTTCCAAAGAGAGACTTGCTTAGACCCAGACCCCTGGAAAGAAACTTTCAGAGGGGACACTAGAATTGGTACTTTAAGAAGTCAGCCCGGTGCAGACCAGCGAAAGGGGAAACCCCCAGACAGAAGCTCCACACCAGGGATGGATCGACTTCTGGCGGACAGCTCCGGACGGCGGAGGGGCTGTGCTAACTCGTTCGGCTACTTTCCAGAAAGTGATTTTACCTGCACAGAAGCCTGGGTGTCAGACAAAACAGGCTGGAACATCGCAAGGAAACACCTTTTCATGAAGTAACTTGGGTTTCTGGCTTCGACCCCTGCAGCAATGTATGGAGAACTGTCTCTAAGGAGTGTGGGGGCCTCTCCTTTCGAGCCCACCCAGATTTGGAAACTGTCCGATTTTCAGTCCCATCCAGGGTGAGGGCTGGGGAAATCTTCCCCCAGGAATCCGACTCCTCCCAGTTGGTAGAGAGGAGAGAGCGCTCTCACGCCATCGATGGAATGATGAAGCAACAAGATGGGTGCCCTGCCCTGGTCTCCTGCCGCTGTCCCGCCTGTGCGGGATTTGTCCCAGCCTTGCTGGAAGCTCTTCAGTGACTCACAGATGAATGCACAAGGTCCCTGCGTGGTGCATTGGGCCCCCCATGGGTCACCTACCATCTTCCCTCATCCCTTGTCACTGCCTCCCCCTTCCAAAATCCTAAGGCTTTCTAAAAATAAGAAAGCAAGGATAGAGGTTACAGCAAAGGATGATCCTCTTTAAATGGGGAGGGAAGGATATTGTCCCATGAAGAATTCTTCTCCCTGTGGGAAAGTATGGGGAGCATTTCTCCCAGGTACGATGTGAGTAGACTTTTTGTTGAGGTTAGCCCTAGGACCTCTGTAGCCAGGGAGGGATCTTCCTTTGAATATTCTAGAATGAGAGCATGTAGCACAGGAAAAGCACTGGTTTGGAATCCAGAGAAATGGGTTGCAGGCCTGACTCAAGTACTTGTAGTTGTTGTGCCCTCGGGTAAGTTATAAAGTGTCTCCAACCCTCTGTCATCTCCTCCACGTGTTCAGTCAATGTACCTCACAGGCCCTTGGGAAGAGTCATTAAGATAGCGGATGTGGCCAGCTCCCAACAATCACTGGCTACATATGACTCGAATCTAATTCTGAAACTTTACATAGAAAGCCAATTCCTCTGACCAAATTTGATTACCCCTTCACCCCAGTCCTCACTCTGGGAAATGTTCCTCTGTTTCTACCCTTGGGCTTAGTGGCCCTGCACATGCAGCCTCCTCCCTCTGCCACATCTACGAAATCCTGACACTGAAGAGGAATTTTCTAAGGTGAGTCTCCTGGAAAAGATGATTCTCTGAACACAAACCCAGACTTTCTTCAGACCGACAGACACACGTGGGCGGCAGAAACATTACAGGCGTCTGACTTCCAGCAAGGTCCAGGGAGCAAACGTCAGCTCTGCTGCGGACGCCCAGGCAGCCGTCTGCTCTTCTGCGGACTACGACGGCCATTTCTGGCTAACAAACCCATCCTGTCACCTCCATTTGGGTCCTGGAAAGGGGATGAGCTCTTCTGTGCTTCCCTGTAAATTTCAAAGTGTGTCTTAAGCTATGAGAGGCCATTTGCCACCAGTCCTGTTGGCTTTTATTAGTCTCCTGCCTTGGGCTTGGAGAGGGAAGTGGGAAAATGTGAGTTCTCATGCCCAGGCCTGGCCTCGCGCATTCACTTTCCCCATTAAGCTTTGACACTGGACCATTTCTTTGTTGGAGGAGAGGGTTTCTATGGATCTTATAGAGAACTCACAATGGAAACTGCAATTAAACTTGTGTTTCTCCTTTCTCTCTTTCTTTCTTTTTTTTTTCTTGGGTTAGGGCCAAAATCATTTGACTGTTTCCTTTTTACCCTGATGGAACCAAACCTGTTCTTTCAACATTATTCAAGCTATCACGGCCAAAGAGAAAGGAAAGCTCTACAAGATTTTGAAAATGGCAGAGACATGATGTCGGCAGCAGGAATAAAGATGTTTAGAACTTGCCAGGCACTGTAAACTCTCATGGCATAATGGAAAGACCCCAGACTGTGGGGTCAGTGCAATTCATGTCCAAATCCCGTATCTACCTCTCCCAAGTTACTTATCCTCTTTGAGTCCTGATTTCCTCATTGGTCAAATGGGAATAAAAATAGCTGCCTCATAGGATTTTCATGAGGATGACGTGTCCCTCGGACGTCCCCCATGGTTCTCCCAGCCTCGCTTCCTGCTACTGGATAAACCCAAAGGCTGGTACCTCTACAAGGCCCCTGAGTGGAGTCCTCTGACGCCTGCTGGCTCCTCTCTCGTCCTCTGTGTCCCACTTACTGTGTGTCTTCTCAGAGGACAACTTGGCTCACACTGTTCCCTAAATGCCAACCCTTCCCTTGTCTTCCACTGTAGCCATCGTTCTCACTGAGATGTCACCATGCCCCCGGCTCTGGTGTTGCAGAGCCTCTGTGCGCATCTCCTCTGTCACAGCACTTGCTGGGTCCTAATCATCTATCCGCACCCCTCTCGCCAAGCTGTGCACTTTTGGAGGTCAGAGACAGATATCTTTACCTCTTTATTCTGAGGCAAAAAACTCAGACTATTACTATCAACACAAGAGTCAAAAAAAAAAAAAATGATGGCCCTGATCAAATAAAGTCAGTCTAGAGGAGTGCACTGTTTCCTCCCCTAACATTCAGGGAGGTAGAGAAAAAACACATGCAAGTTTACAACTTGAACTTGGAGACACCTTCTCAAGATTGAGTATTGAATGTGAGCTAGTATTTGCAATATGACCTTTCTAGAACCATTCTGACTTCCTCAGCTATTCATACGAATGCTTCTATGCCCATTTAGTATTAATACCTGGATGAAGCACAGAGCCTAAGAAACACAACTCAGGAAGTTGAATGAAGATGTGGCTGTGCCTGTGGAGCCACTGCAGATGGGCCCCAGGATTCCAGTCCCTCCTTCTGATCCTCCTTCTCACCCTGTCCCCATCTCGTGGGCTCTTCACAGGGTCTTCTCCCTGTAGCTCAGCACATCCTGCCTTCGTGAGACACTCTGATACCAGGTTTCTTAGTTCTGTGAGATGTCACGGGATCCATACCAAGAGAACGAAAGGACAGAAGGAAGAAAAAACAATAAAGGAAGGAACTCGTTCTCTCTAGTGTTCATTATTTTTCTTGCTAAGTTTATAAATTCAGTTCAAAAACTCTAAAGAGTTTGTAAAATTTCATTTTAGGTTGTTTTTCAACTGGGAATATTGGTCCTCTTTTATTTTCCAGTCATCATTCTCATCCATGTACTAATTCATTCAACAAATATTTATTTTATGTCAACTAAATGCCAGGCACTGTTTTGGAGGCTAGGAATAAAGCACTGAACAAAAACAAGACCCTACCTTCATGGAGTTTACTTTTCAGACCAGAGGAGACAGACAACAAACACAATAAAAGTAATCAAGATGACATTAAATGACTCAATGAAAAAACTTTTAGAAAGGTAACAAAAGAAACAGATGGAATTTTATCAAAGGCCTAAAAGATCGGAGGGAGTGGGCCATGCAGCATGAGGTCCAGGCAGAGTGAACGCCAATGAGGTGTGAGGCGGGAGCACACCTGGCACATTTAGGGGCCAGAGATGGGCAGGAGGGAGGCAGGAAGGGAGGCCAACCACGTAGAGCTATGGGCCACTGAAAGGATTCTGGTTTAACTCTGAGTAAGATGGAAGCTGTTGGACAGACATAAGCAGCAAATGACCTCACTTGAATCACTATATTTAAAAAGGATTACTCTGGCTGCTGGTGAGAAGAGACAGTAGAGAATCGGGGGTATACATAAGGAGACTAATTAGGGCGATGTATCAATAACCAGGTAAGTGACAACGGTGACCCAAACCAGGGGAGTAGAAGGGAACAGTAACAGTGGTCAGAGTTTGGATATATTTTGAAGCTAGAGCCCACTGGATTTTCTGGGGAGTTGGGTATGAGGCATTAAAAAAGACATGGGGTTAACCACGTTGCCAGAGTCTGAACAAATGGAAGGATGGGGTTGCCATGGGTGGAGATGGTCCAAACAGTGAGAAGTACAGCTTTGGTGGGAGGAGTGAGTGGGCTGAGGGGGAGTTCTGTGGACATATTGTGTTTGAGATGTCTGAGGTTCCCACTAGACACCAGAGAGGTGGTGTGAAGAGGTGAGTCTGTGGGGTTCCAGAGAGAAAGAGGTCAGGGTTAGAGACAGACAGGGATGTGTTTAAAGGAGGAAGACTGGATGATGTCACCTGGGGATAAACAGAATGAACAGAAGTGGTGTGGGTGCTAAGATCAGAGACATTCCAAATTTAGAAGTTGGGGAAAGGAGGAGGAACCAGCAAAGGACCCTTAGAAGGAAGGATCAATGAGAAGTAAGAGAGCAAAGGGTATGTACTATCTTGAAACCAGGTCAAAAAAAAATATTTTAAGAAGGAGAAAGTATTAAATACGTTAAATATTGGTGCTAACTCAAGTAATATGAGGACTGAGAATTGAACACTAGATTTAACAATGATTGATGACCTTGATAAGAGTTGTTCTGATGTAGCGCGGGGCAAACATTGATTACAGTGGGTTCAAGAGAAAATTGTCAGAGCAGAAGTAGAAAGAAAATGAGCATAAGACTTTGAAGGCGTTATGGAATTCAAGGACAGCAGAGACAAGACTTTACTTAAGGGGTCAGTGACTTTTTAAATAGCCACAATATTATAGACTGTGCACTCACAAGAAAGATCCACGGAACGGGAACAATTGAGAATAGTGGAAACAGGAGAGAATTACCTAACGGTGGCTTGATTACCGAGTGGGGATAGAATCTAGCACATCAGTCATCTCCCAAATGTCACCGGCTTTTACATAGATACGAACTAATTCAGACAACCTGCATTTGTGGTTCTGACCATGCTCAGGTAGTTCATTTTTAGTGGACTTCATGGGATATAGCCGTCAAAGTGGGCTGTGTTTAAAGCAGAGCAGGTTAAATGCCCGGACAAGGAGGTCAGACTCACCACAGTGAGATTGAGGAGCCTTCCTGGAGTTAAAGGAGGGTGTTAAATGCTGAGCGTCCTGTGTGCTAATACTGTTACTGATGTTTATAAGAGCTGACATTTATCCTGCAAGCTTTTTCAAGATATTGTTCCCTGTGTTGCAGGAAACCACTAAGGCCCACTTGTGTTTGGTTCTAGCTTCTATGGGAGAATTAAACAATTTTTC
The DNA here is from genome assembly GCA_028533085.1 of Varecia variegata. Taxonomy (NCBI): domain Eukaryota; kingdom Metazoa; phylum Chordata; class Mammalia; order Primates; family Lemuridae; genus Varecia; species Varecia variegata. The sequence continues at coordinate 3,901,648 of CM052437.1, forward strand.
TTGTCATCCTAAGAATATTGCCAAACCCTCACATTCTGCATCTAGAATAAGTGTCCTAAGGTGTGTTTCAAGGTAGAAAATGAAAGTCTGAAGCATCCTGAGAAGGACCCTCCACAGCAGCATCTTGTAGGACACGTCACAACAATGTCTGTGGAGTTAGGTCGGGACTGAGCACCGCGGAAGCCCGGGATTCTTAGCTCCCATCGGAGAGGAGGAAGGTAATGCACCCAAAACCTATAGGAGGTTGAATTTCTCACCACCCAGGTGAAAACAGGCTCAGAGACAGGTGGCACTGCATTAAAAAAAAGTAAAAAATTTATAACTGGTACGACGACACTCTCTCTCTCTCTCTCTCTATATATATATATATATATATATTTCTATATATTAATTCTTGCAGTAACATTACTTCCTTGATTTATTAATGACAAGCCTAAGGCTTACAGAGGCAAGGTGACTTGCCCAGAGCTTTTACATGGCAGCACCAAGCCTCCCACCATATTCCAGGTTCTTTTCACCATGGCAGTGTGGTCCAAATGTCATGGCTTTGCTAGACTTATATACTATGCTTTATCTTATACTTCCTTTTAAATTATATTTAAATTGACTCACTTTCTTGATTTAGACCCATCCTAAGCAAAACTGTCCATAAATGCACTATCCATAATTAATACATAATTATGTGCTAATTATCTATTAACTTCTAATATATATTTAGTCATTATTAAAAATAACCATCTCAAGCATCACCAGTGGAGTACAAGATGGGTTGAAAGTACAGAATTAGGCGTAGAGGAGAATTATTTGGAGGCTGTGATAAGAAAACTAAGCGGTTCCAGATCTGAACATGGTTATTGGTAAATGAAAAAGAAAAAGGCAATGAAATATGAGAGATTTTGAAATTAAGGAATAAAAAATAAATAGGCGTTCAGGATGACGATGATGCCTGCAGGTGAGTGGGGGTGCTCTCAGGAGAGAGGAGAAGTCAAGTGAGGCTCCTCGTCAAGGCTACGTGTCGCTCTGCTCTGCAGACACGGCAGATGCCGTGGGTGGCTGGGCTAGGCTGCCGTCTGGGCTAGGCTGAGTCACGTGGTCCATAAGTGCAGGTGGCTACACTAGCCAATCACACACATGCTGATGTCCACTCGCTTCTTGCCCCAGTAGAGGTACAAGTATACACACACACACATATCTTTTCCTTCAGTTGGGGGTGGTGTGTGTGAAGGATAAATACAACTTTAGAGTCATACAAATTATATCCAAAAATAGTCAATTTTTTGCATCATACTGGGTAGTAGACATCTTTCAAGAGAAAATATTAACAGTAAAATTTTCCTTTGCCTTTGTATAAGATCATATGAGTTATTGACTAACTCATACTCAAATAATAACAGCCATTGAGTACACACTGTGACAGGAAGTACTGAAAGGTCCACCTGGTACTTTTCTGTTTTCATTTTCTGTGTTGTAAAATTGTACCTACCATTTATTTGAGTGTTTAGTTATTGAGAAATTTCCTGAGTTTTGTCTTTATTTCCAAGGACATATTGGCTTTCTCGTAAGTATGCCTGTTAGAAAAGGAATATTCTTCTAAAACATTTAGACTATAGACAATGGCAAGAAGCATGAGGGGCCTTTAGAAATTATTTAGTATTCTGAAAATACTTAAGAATGCAGCAAATTTTCTGTTTTGCTGAATATACATTTCAAAGAAGTCATCTCATCTAGTCTCTTGCCTGCAAGTCCAAAACTTAAATTTTCTAAAGAGAAAATGAGGACCTGGCCCAGCTGGGGAGATTTCACACAGCAATGGCTTTCAGAAGACACTGGATCCCAGGAAGCAAGTTCTGGAGTGGAGGATTGCTACCACGAGAAACAGGATCCAGGACAACTAATGCCATTTCTTCTGTTGTAGCCCTCCGTCCATTCCAACACTGACTTCCTCCTCCCCTAATTCCCAAATGATCATTTTTATGAAATATGTGACACCCAGCGTGTGAAAAGGTGGCTGGAGAGATCACACAGCAAATGATAAAATTTTACTGAAAGAACTCTAAATCAACAAATGCTCTACAACCAAAACCTTTATACTCTTGGCTAAAAGGAATTGGTTTATAGAAACTTAGCAGGAGCTACGTCCCAACAAAGCATGATGAAATGTGTGACTGTCAGATACAGTGGAGGAGGACATCAGGTCTAATGTGCTATTGCTGGGTTCCTGAGAAAGACAAAAACCAGGGCAGGTGGTAGGAGTGTATGCCTCACAGTCACACAGGCTTGAGCCAAAATGCAGACATTTATTAGATTTGTGACCATGGGAAAATCATTTAACTCCCTTGGGTTTTCATGTCTTCACCCTCAGTGTATAAGGACCTACTGACATATTCACAGGGGACTGGCATTTTCTTCCAGGTCAGATTAGGTGTCTTCATGCTAGGTCAGTACTTGGCTGAATAACAATTCACTTTAGGTTACAACTACAGTATGGAAATTAAGCTGATTTGATTGGCCTTGTTCTTAAGAAACCTATCCGTCATATTTCAGACAAAGTCCAGAGTGGCTCTGTAACTAAGTCTGGCCAGAGGGCTGGGGAAGACCCAAGATGCACAAATGGCTATTCTAGTCTGCAGGAAATCTGGCATGGCCACTGTCACATGGCACCCAAAGGTTAGGGCAGCTGGCTACCTAGACAAGGCCTCCACTTGTGTGTACAATGGATGTCATGGCCATCAAGAAGGCAATATGTGCATCAAATAGGTGGGAGGAGTTAGATGTATTCAGAAATTTGAGAAATAGGTTGATATTTGCATACTTCATCAGGAAGTGGCCAGGTGGGGTCAAAACCCAACAGCGGACACTTGTACCTGGAGTGGGGACCAGCAAAAGCATCAGGGCTCCAGTCTTAGGGAGAAGTGGCCAGGACACATCCCTGGGGTGAGGACTTGGCATCCAGGACTGAGAAACTGGAGGGGTTTGTTCATGGAACAGGCTGACACCTTTGCTCTAACTCGGGCACCCGTCTGATGTGACCCGAAGGCAGGGCCGTGGCTGGGCTGAGGGCAGTGAGAAGGACGGGGCTCAGGTAGAAGTTTAAGGGATGCCAAAAACTCAGTAATCAAGGTAAATGATATTCTAATGCAACAGTCACAAAACTTTAGGCAAACATCCAGGATGAACAGAACATGTTAACTAAACACAGGATCGGCGTCAGTGACGTCCGTGTTGCCTCGGACTCCAACAAGGCTGCACAGAACTGCTCCTGAAACCGCCTTTGCCCAGCCCAGCCCAGGAAGGCAGCTCCTGGCACAGCAGATGCAGCCACTACGATCCCGCCTGGTCATGCATGTGAGGCTGAGCCTGGAGCTAGGGTATGGTGGCCCCAGCTTGGGGAAGGGGAAGGTCACCGTGGGACCAAGAAAAGCTGAGTTTTACTTGCTCAGGGCTGCCACTTGTTTTTCTTTATGTTTCCAAATAATCAGTTTTCTCAGTCATTCCATACTATCAGGGCTCATGGCTAACCTTCCTGATCTACGGACTCAAAAGGTCTACTTTTGCCCCTTTATAAAAAAATACATGAAAGAAAAGAAAAGAAAACTCTTGGTGTAGTTCTGCTCTTATGCACCCTCTCCTTGATGTTTGCTGAAAGATCTTCTGTCAGTTTATACACGAGTGAGTGTTTTCACCCCCAGAGTCTTAAGCTCGTGTCAGGCAGCCCTGTGCTCTCTCCTCTTGTCCCCTCACTTGTCTTGGGTTCTATGTAACCCACACTAGCTTCTTCCTTCCCTTTATTCCCTTTTGAATATTCTAGTTCTCATTTTAGAAGGTGGAAAGTTAACAGATGAGAAATTGTATGGTTATAGTTGGGAGTAGTTAAAATTTTTCCATATAACCCCAGGCAGTGAGCATATATATATACATATATATATGTATATGTACAGATAATATGTTTGCAGGGTGTGTGTGTGTGTGTGTGTGTATTTGAGAGAGTGTGTGTGTGTGTGTTTCTTCTGAATTTCCAACCTGTTGGAAAAATAAGAGTCTTTAAAAACATTAAAAACTATGAAAAATACCGGATTGGGGTGTGTGTGTGGGGGGGGGGTGTGTGTATTTCAAGGTACCAGAGAGTGAACAGCAACAGGCAGAAATGGGGAGATCTTGCCCGCTGGACAGAAGGGAACCACTCCCTGGATGAGAACCATGTGCAGAAGGCAGAGAGTGTCCCCAAGGACACGATGTCCCCCTGGGGACACTCACAGTTCGCACAGCGCAGGAGCTTGGACTCAGGCAGAAAGTTGCAGTCTTTGTGGCTTGAGTTGTCTGAGGAATGGAGTTTGGTGTTGCCAGAGAGGTTAGAATCAAATGTATACAGTAAATCTATGCATTTCGCTACATTTAAAGTTTACCTCAGTTAAAAGAAAACTAAAATTTAAACGTGCATCTGTTTGATAGGACATGATGTTCACAAGTGATATGAAAGTTCTCTGAGCCTCAGTTTCCTCATCTGGTAGCATAACAGGCCCTATTTATTGAAAGCCTGCTTTGTGCCAGACCCACTCTGAGCAGCTTTACAAACCTTCACTCTGAAACTCACAATAATCCCGCAGGAAAAGCTGAATTATTTTCATTGGCCAAGGTCAGGAATCAGAACCCAGATAGGTCTGTCTGGTGGTTACTCCTTGTTGGGAAGATCAGATTGAGAAGTGTGTTGTAAGCTGGTAAAGGCTTTCTAAGATTTTTTGTCATCGTTACTTCTCAAGGGGACTGTTCTTATTCCCAGTCAAGAAGACAAAACACTTCATCCTGAGCAGCAGTAAAAGCCAAGCGTCTTGGCCAGGACCCTTCAGTCTTGAAGCTTCCTCTCTTGGCAAGTCTGGCCCGTTCCCTGTGTGGCCTCCACCCTTTGTGTGCAAATTGCACGATCAGGTGACAACTCTGGGACTCTCCACTCTTCTGCCCTCGTTTTAAGAGTTTGACACTCTGAAAACTGGAAAGAGTGGAGCCAGCAGCTGGAGAGAAGTAAAGACGCATTTGCAAGATGCTGTGTGTGGTGTTTTTCCTCCCTTTCCCCTAAATGCAGAGAGAGTGCAGTGTGACTAATTACACCAAAGAGGAAAGCAGAAGCTCTCAAGTTAAAGTATTTTGGTAATCATGTTTACTGCGGGTAAAGTACGTCTGCATTAAATAAGTCAAAACACAGTGCGCAAAATTTGGAAAGATTCCTTGAGCACTGCAAGGACGGAGTTAGATGTAGAAATGATATAATGTCCAAGTTGAAACACTATGAGAGAAGATAAACCATCTGCTTCAACTAACTCAGATCCACTTGAAAATGCTAATCGTATGGCAGGAGGATGATTAAACTACATTTAAAAAAAAGAAACTTTTTCAGTAAGAGATGTACTGCATTGTTCAGCAAGATCGGGCTGCCCACAGATGGAAGGAATGCTATTACCAAAATGAGGTGACCATCAGTGTCTTAGCTTGCCACAGGTTCTCAAAGACCGTACTGATCACTCAGGCTCTGCTCTGCCTCCTTATCTTTGCTGATAATCCACAAAAGGTGATTAGCTTGTCTGAAAGCCCTCAAGGGTTTAATAAGAGATTCGGAATCAAGATTCTGGTTTGCCCACTCCAGATTTAGTGGAGAAACTAGTGGCCTTGACACCTCCTCTGTGGGTAGAGACTTGAGTCCTACATTGATAGGAAACTACCGACGAGGCATTACAGTCACAGAAACGCTGCGTGAGAGCTGGAAGGCACCGCACGAGTTTGCGGATGCAGATCCCAACGCATTTTACGGGCAAAGTAACTCTGGGTAAGAGAAGGAACCGCTATTTATCCACCGCAAAGCCATGACATGGAAAAATGCCACACACATGCACGCGCGCATACACGCACGCTCGCGCACACACACACACACACACACACACGCGGGCGCTCACGCATGTTCACGCAGACATCTTGCTCTTAAACGGGAATAGACGAAGCTCTTGGCATAGGCTTCAACACAGGGCATTACTTTCTGTTTCGGTGTCAATGATGGACATGTCACTGGTAATACGATGATAAGATAATTACCATGATGCATTTCTGAGAGCTCCCCGTGTAAGTGCTGAGCACTTGACACATATTGTGTCATTGAACCCTTTCTAAATGTCTGAAGCTGTGTATTAGTTTGCTAGGGCTGCCACAACAAAGGACCACAAACCGGGGGGCTGAACCAACAGAAATCTCTTGTCTCTCCGTTCTGGAGGCAGAAGCCCAAGTTCACAGCGTCAGCAGAGTCGGCTCCTTCCGAGGGCTGGGAGAAAAGGGTCTCCTCCCGGCCTCTCTCCTTGCCTTATCGGTGGTCTGTGTCCTCACATCGTCTTCCCTCTTTGCATGTCTGCTCCAAATCCCCCTGTTTCCCAAAGACATATTGGTCTATGGCCCACCCTAAAGACTTCATTTTGACTTATCACCTCTGAAACCTTATCTCCAAATGTGGCCACATTCTGAGACACTGGGGATTAGGGCTCCAACGCATGACTCCTGTGGATACGATTCAGCCCACACCAGGCTGGGGGTATCATTACTATCATTCCCATCCTGGCAGTGAGGTCACCGAGGCTCAGAGCAGGTGATCCCTGTGCTCATCATATTAAAGCTAATAGAAAGCAGGACCTGCATGAAGCCACAGGACCAAATAGAAAGACTTTGCTTTTCTTCCTAAAAATTGGTTGTTTGCTCCCGAGTGAGGCCCAGGCCAGGCTGCCAGAAAAGGCCCCAGTCTCCAAACAGCTTCTGCAAAGCATTCTCTCCCAGGTGACTCCATTAGGAATCACTTTTCCTTGAAGAAGGTAGGAAGCAGTTGTGGAAGTCTCCACCACGCTGGCCCCGGGCCTGGCTGGGACCCCACCTGCGGGGCCACACCTGCGCTCTCTCCCGCCTCCGGAGCCGAAGGTACCCTCCCTCCTGCGGTCCCGCGTGTGCACTAATGTTCTGAGTCTCGGGCGTCCCCATCAGTGTCAGAACAAAAAGCCGGGCACAGCCCGTGAAGAAGCCAAGAGAATATTCTGTCTTCAACTGGGGGGAACTAATGACTGAACCGTGAACCGTCCTCTCAGGCAGGGGATCTCAAATGACAGGGCACCTTCCTCACGGGGTCAGGGAGGGACTGCTGCGGGAAGAGAGAAAGCCGAGGTGGGAGGAGCCGACCCGCAGAGAGACCTTGAGCTGAAATCGGTGAAAGCAGCACCACTGGAGAAAGACAGAGCCAAGGTTGCTGGTTAGAAAGAAAACACAGAACCAAAAATTCAGCCGGAGTCGTTAAAGCAAACTATGCCTGGTTATAATATCTTTTCCCGGAGATTTCGGTGCAATTAGTCCTGTGTGAGCCATTTTCCTATGAATTCCACTGGGGATGCAAGGCCAGGTAAAGCAGACAGGTGAACCAAGGTCTGTCTTGTGGGAGGAGTGGGAAGCCATGGGCACAAAGTGGCCAGAGAGGGACAGGGCTGGGTTTGCATCCTGGCTGGGCTCACCTACCCCTTCTCCGGCCCTGGGAGAGTTGAGATCCCTTTCCTGAGAGGACGGTTCTTCTTATAGGGAGACCCTAGATTGATCTATGGACATTTAGCATATCAGACAATGAGGCTTAATGTGCTCTAGGAATTCTAACTCCAGACTTTAGGCAGTATTAGGCACCTATTGACTAATCTTGAGAGTCATCTTTTCCCAAAAGTCACCATTCCTTATTTAGGAACTTAGAAAAATTGTGTTACCAGACTGAGACAGTTGGAGAAGAGCAAAGGTAGAGATGGAAGTCAGATATGTTTACTCTGCAGTTAGTTATAAAAATATACAGTTTCATATGGGAAAATATTTGTTATAACATTAAGACAAAATGGTGAAATAAAAATTATAAACATGACCATGCTTAAAAATAGAACTATAAATAATAAAATAAAAAATGGGCAGGAAGTGAATGAAATTGTTTACATTGGTTGTCTAAGAGCTGTGGTAGTCAGAGTGATTTTTCTTCTTTCTCCTTATGAAAAGAAAGTGCATTTTTATAAGTACTTAATACTTTATAGTTGAAAAAAATAACAAAATAAGTTAAGATTTCTTAAGAGTTATAATCTTATAATTAAACTTCTTTTTAAACTGAAGTGTTGTGTCTTAGAATGATATCTACCATCCTAGAACAAGGCAAATTACACATCTTTTCTTAATGTTTTTTTTTTTTTTTTTTTTTTTTTTTTTGAGACAGGATCTCTCTGTTTCTCAGGCTGGAGTCCAGTGGCCTGATTATAGCTCACTGTAACCTCAAACTTCCAGGATCAAGTTATCCACCAGCTTCAGCTTCCTGAGTAGCTAGGACTACAGGTGCACACCACCACGCTTGGCTAATTTTTTTCTTTTTCTCTTTTTTAGAAACATGGTCTTGCTATGTTATCCAGGCTAGTCTTGAACTCCTGGTCTCAAGCAATCCTCCCACCTTGGCCTTCCAAAGTGCAGAGATTACAGGTGTGAGCCACCTCGCCCAGCCCACATCTCTAATAAACATACATATGACAGCTTGAAATATCTTGTCAAAGCCCTCTCACAAAAACTCAATTACATGATTTGAAAATTACCTTATCCAATAAATGAAAAAATGATTAATATCATAATAAGACATAAGAAGATGAAAAACCAGAAAGATCAGGGGGCTGGCAGTCAGGGAGTGGTAAGTCTTTGGTGGCCATGAAGTCTCCTTCCTTCTGGTTTCTTCTGTGCTTTGGTGCTAAGAGTATATTTCTAACTAGAAAGACCTAAGCGTCTCATTTTTAAAATGCAGGGTTAGTCCAAATTTCAAATAGGACAGATCCTATAAATGATTGCTTCCAGTTGTATAAATGGTAGCTTTAGAACTTCATTTTTAATATACATATTTAATAATTTGAACATATTTAACATCTTATTTTAACATACTGGAGGTGACCAATGTAAGCATTTGTACTACCAGGCTAACCTATTTTAAAATAGATATGGAGTTTGTTTTGCATGCAATCCATGAATATATCTAAATTCATGTCAGAGATAAGACTGAAGACAAAGGCCCTAGCTCTGCATAGGCCTTTCAGAAGATTCAGACCTCTGCCGGGGTCCATGCCTACCTGAAATCCACTTGTGTCTGCGGCACTGTTCCAACTTATGCCAGGCAAGGCTCAGGCACACCTGAGGGGCTCATGCTTTCACCCCAGTTTTATTATAATCCATGCACTAAGAGACCACATGACACGCCCCTATATGATTATGTTTTATTAAAGATAGATAAAGATAGATATTTATTATAGATAGTTTGGGGACTTAAGTGATTTCTTTTTGTTATATTTTAGTTCATTTGGTTTGGTTTGATTGGTTTGGTGACTTGTCTAGCTTTTACAATTATGGTTTGGCCATGAGAATAGATATTGTGGTTTGGCTGTAAGGGAAGTTAGATATTGCTGATGATTGGCTTAATTTTTAAACAAAATTTTTTTCATTTATATCACAAGCTTTGGCAATAGATTCATAATTAAGTCCTGAGAATGCAAGGCAAACAAAAAGTATTTTCAAGCACCTATCTGTACAAATTAATATATTTAACCTTATATGATCGTAACAAAATATCAGGATAAACGAAATGCTAACAATCAGACCAAACTATCATCCATAATTCTGATTTCAATTAAGCCAATAAGCAGTCTCATTTTGTAACTACTTGATATTCTAATAAGAAGATATTATAAACTTGAACTTATAAAACATATTTGTATTAAGAAATATTGAGATTTCATCTTTCATCTACTTTACATTTCACAGATAAATCTAATAGCTCATTTGAAAATAGGATCCTCTTTTTTTTTAAACTTTTTTTCAAAGTTTAAAAAATATTCAAGTAGACCAATATGAGACCCAGGGTACTTATCATAATCCATGTGACTTTTCAATACTAAAAGCAGAAATTGGTGGTGTTATAACACTGTGTTCATAGCTTCCCAGAATTCGTGTTCTAGTTAATCATTATTTTAGACTTTCTCATGTTCCATGAGTTATTTCAAACTGAACCAGGATTTTGGGTTTTCCCTGGGAAATAACCACGCACTCACAGCTTCTGTTGTTATTCATCATAGTGATGATCACAGCATGACAGAGATCACCAAGGCTACCTGACCAAGGTCAACTTAAATGAAATTCTGATCTCCTGCAAGCCAGTTTGTAGGGAATTTTTACCATTTTCTAGCTTTCACTTTCAAGATATCATATAAAGTCAAACTGTGAAATCTAAAGTTTATATAGCACTTGCAATATAGAGAAATGAAGTTAGATTTCCATTACACAGTTATTCTGAATATCATATTCTCAATAGATATCAATGAAGACAGTATTTCCCCCTAAGGAAAATCTTGGGACTTTGGGTGTCTCTTTTGGTCACAATGTTTAGGGGTGGGGTTTATTGACATTTGGTAGGCCAGGACCACTGATGCTGGATGCCCTCCAATTCATGGGACAATTATATACTGTGAACACTTATCTCTATTTTGTTCAACTTTCAAATCCCTCACCTGATATTCACATGGGTGGAAAACTTGGAAAAATTATTTGAGTCTAGAATCTAATCCTATTTTACAAATATAAACACACAGTTCTCTTTGCACAGCTTTATTACCTACTGATTTTCTAAGAATACAACAACTTTGTAATTCAAGGGGACAAAATCCTTTGCCTTTTGGGGAAATTTACCAGTAGTCACACAACTGAAAAATCACAACATCACTGCAACACTGTGGTGGCAGTTCAGGGGCCACCACAACATCTGTATCATCTGCAACTACAGTTGTCACCTTCACAGCAATTCTGGGGACAGTCGCACGCATCTGCCTACTTCATGACATGAACTTGGGACAGAGCATTATATGTATGCATGTACTTATGATTACACATTATTTTCTTTTTACCTCTCCTTAACATTATAGTTAGGACAAATAGAGCGTTATACACAATTACATACTGACTTTTAACGTCAAACACAGAAATGCAGAGTGTGGAGTTAAGCACACTCTTCAGTTCCCTGTACATTGTCATCACTGGTCCATTCTAGCTTCTCTTGTTTTATCATTTATTCCCTTTTATACGCGTAACACGTTCCCACCCGCTTCACAACCACTTTAATATTATATGATGAGTGTCTTTGTTTTATTAAATGGGTACTATTGACGTGATTACCAGTGTGTCGTACCCTCCCCCTTCCTCCTTCGTTGTCATTAGGCTCCGAGTTGTTAAGCCCCGTCGCGAGGCTGTGTGGTGCGTCAGAGCCCCCACGCCCTGCCCTCACTGCTGCCCCTGCTCCACAGTGTCCTTCTGCAATTGAGCCTCCCTCCCAGGAGGACACAGGTGGAGCCCAGTCTCTGCCTTCCCGGGTGGTGTCTGACCTGCATCCTGTGCACGTCGTCTCCCGCACATGTGGGAGGATTTCTGAGGGATATAGACTTAGGAAAGGGATTGCTGGAGTCGTGAGATGCATCTGCGATTAAGGTGATTAATTAGCGCCAGGTCGATCTTCAGAATGACTGCACCCGTCTGTACATCCCCACTCGAGAACGTTTTCCTATATTCCACACTGCTGCCAACATTTGATAGTAACCTATCTTACAGCCTGTTGCCCCCCTAGTAGGCTGGGAGTAGTAACTTTTTGTATTTATTTTTCTGATTATTAATGACTGAAAAGTCTCTTCATATGCTTATTAGGAACTCCTTTTATAATTCAGATATTAATCTGTTGCCAATTTTAGACATTTAAATTACTGACTCCCTTCCTATTTTGAACAGAAAACCTTAATTTTGAGGTAATTCAGTTAATCAATATTTGCCTCATATTTAGTGCTCTGGAAATTCCATGTCAAGCTCACGCTGTGGCTTTACCGTCGGCATGCGGGCTGTGCCACACCTGACCGTGACGCAGTCCTGGTGTTCCCACCCTTCACAGCCGCGACTCCTTCCGCCCGTCTCTCTGTCCCTGTGCCAACGCCACCCTGCTTGCGTGGTGGCTTTGCAGGATGTCTTAGAGGCTGGCCCATGATGGTGAGTATTTGCACAAAGGTGACCTGAGTACAAATGAGGCAAACTTGTAAGAGTTGAGTCCCTGTGAATTGTAAAGATGGAGCTGGTGTGGTCCTGTCCCCTGGAGCCTTCTCTGAGCTCCACAGTGGTCTGTCCCAGGCCAGACAGTCCAAGCACCAGGTGAACTACTGGCCCTGGGCCAAAGAGACGGGGCAGCAGCTTGCAAGAGTGGCCCCTGGGTACATAGCGTCCTCTGTCCCTGAGCTGCTGCTGCACTGCTGGCAGGACATGCAAAAGAGAGCTGGACGTGGGTGTTCACAGCCCCCTAGGGTCACCTCCAAAGAACTAAACAAAAGAGTCAGAGTGCACCTCTGCGTCAGACCTCTCCTGTGCCTCTCCTCACCCTCTCTGCCTGTGCCGTTACTGCACCCATGGCTGCTGAAGCCAGGTGCACGTAGGTGCACATCTCACTACTTGCTTCCCACACTAGGGCCTCTCTGTCACTGCCAAGTGGGAGTCGTAAGGCTCAGCCCTCCTGATGCCTGGATAACCTGGAAGCCCAGGAACGTTTATAACCCGTGGGGCAGCCCTTAAGCCTAGGAGGACGGAGGACAGTTCGTGCATACACCTTTGCCCAACCCTGGTGCTGTGCAGGCTCCCCCAGCAGTCACCAGCTGGATGGATGCTCCTGGTGCATCTCTGCCTCCTTCCTTGTATCACTGTCTCCTGATCCTACTTTCCAAAATAAGCTACCTGCACGCACACCCTGTCTGAAGCTCTGCATCTGGGGTCCACTGGCTGACACATAGGCCAAGGGAGGACTGGAAATCCAAGTGATCAGGTGCAGAGTGGAGGAGTGGAGGGAAGAGGGGGTGTTGTGGGAGCACAGGGGTCAGGACATCTGGTGAAAATGCAGCTCATGGAGGAGGTCTCTGGTAAGGAGGTGCCACCACTATGGGTGTCCCCAGCTTAGGAGAAAAGAAAGAGCCTGGCTTCTCCCTGCTTAGCACCTTCAGGTTTCCCACCCAGGCTTCAGCCCACAGGGGTCAGCCCTCCTGGGAGTCATAGCAGGGCTGGGAAAGAGCAAGGGACCTGTCTACCAGCAAACAGCCCAAGACCAGCAGGACGCTTGGTCCCGACCAATCTGATGCCCAGGACGTCTCTAATCAGGCCTAGAGCAGACCCAGGATCTGGAGTTCACGGCTTCAGTAAGACAAGTACCTGTCATCTTGGAAGAGATGCCAAGAATATATGATTCCAGACTCTTATTTTTTTGAGTTTGCTAAACAGATGCAAATATGCTGTTCTAGACAGTGCTGTAATATCCAAGGCACGTGCCTACACAATGGAGGAAAATAAATATTTGTATAAAGAAACAGATTTGGGTTTATAATCTTAAAAGGAAATTTTCTCATCAAGTAAAAATATAGGCTAACATATGTTATTAGGAAACAATGCACCTTTTTTTAGCTGGGTGTCCTCCAAACAAAGTCTGGTTTCTCATGTATACAACCATTCTAAATCTACCTTTCAGAGATGCCATGACGAAGTGGGCAGAATCTGAGAAAGAAGAAGTTTCAGACGGGCTTCCAAAGCAACACAGCAGAAGGTGAAGGAAGCGTATATACCACGACTGGAAAGCAGGGAGTTGAGATGACATGGAAGGTCATGCCGCTTATAGACGTCACGTTAACACGTAGTCACACCAGTTGGACTCACATAATTTCACTGGGACAGAGAGAACGACAAAGCTATACTGGAGCGGTAGAAAAGAGAACTGAATAAAAGTGGGATAGAGGAGCACTACACACGTGCACACACACCCACACATTTTCTCTCTGTATATTTTTTTTAAATTTATCATATCCATACATATAGTAAAAACATGTATTAAAGTGCCTGCTTTGTAACAGATCCAACATTAGATGAATTATGCAACTTAAACTGTTTCTTTATAAACATATGACATACCTTCCTCATGGAGATATTATAAATAGGACACTCAGTTACCTAAGTGAGACTAAGGGTTTGTTCGAGGGCAAATTATCAATATCTCAAAGCCATTTCCATGTGACTCCAAATTGTTCTTATCACACACATTATCATTTTATAAACATATGTTAATATTAATTTAAATAAGGTTTTAGATTTGCTCAACCTCTTGGCATTTCACTATAGGTTAAGCTAACTATGTACCATAAAGTAGAAAAGCTATAGCATCCATTTTAATATCAATTGTGATTGTGCTAATCTGTCAACCATAACGACACTGAAAAGCCACTTAAGTTGGGAACTGAAAACATTCTAATATTCTAGAGTTTTTTACTTAAACATTTATTAAGACTGCATATCAAGCATTGTGCGAAGGGCTCTTATACATATTATCTGAGTTCTCTCAACAACCCCCAAAATAAGTACTACTTTTTTTGTCAAATAGCAGCTAGGAAAACTGAGATTGTTTCAAGCTCTCCCAAAGACCCCCAGCCAGGAGCTGGAGTCTGGACCAGCCATTCGCCTCGGCATCCGGCGGTCTTTCCACTGTCCCACTCTGTCAAATTCTGATCCAGCCCCTTCCCCGAGAGCCAAGACCCTGCACAGCCTCGAGCTGCTCGCGGCCAGCCCAGGTGTTTGCTCCTGGCCTCGCCTGCTCTACATTGTGCTTACGAGAGGCTTTTTATTAAAAGGAGATCTCACAAAATAACCCTATTATTAGTATTATCATCATTATTGTCATAATCTTTTCTCTGAAATAATTTCCGTAAAATTTATTTACTAAAGGAGAGGAGCACTTGAAAAAAAAAAATGCTAATCCATCCCCTACCACACAAACCCCAGATGGCCTTGTTTTAAGTGGAGGAAGACACCATAATAATAAACACGATTACCATCAATTCCACGCAGTGGCAGATGTGAAAGAGATAAAGATGCTGGATGCTCCCATAGAAGTTCAGAAAATCTTTCTGTTCTCCACACAACACAAAAGCATGAATCCAGGATAAAGAATAGGTTCTGTGCAGTCACATTTTAATCTTTCTTGCATATCTATGCCCCAGATGGCCCCATGTTTAATGGGAGGAGAATAATAGTCACTTTGTGAGTAATTCAGGGGAAATTACAGAAGTATGGAAACTGCCCTGTGTATCTTTATTCAATTTTCTCCCCTCTCCCTGGCAGTGTGAATAAAGTGTGGGGCATATTTTCAGCTGAGGGCACCATTTTGATTTCTGCAGGAAAGGAGATCCAAAGTGAATTCTGCTAACACTCTTCTGTCCCACTTGGGCTCCTAACGTGGGAGGATAAAGTAACCCTGCTGTGTGGCCAGCGCCCCCGCCCTCCTCACACGCACAGGCCTATGTGAGGCAGGGGTGCTCCCCAGCAAAGATGAGTTGGGGAAACAGCTGGATTCCAAATGGTCCTTCTCTGGCACCATGTCACTTGCACTGTTACACTGCCACACAATCAGGGCAGTAAAAGGTAAAAGTGTACAGCATGGCTCCAAATCTCAGATTTCCAACTGTAAGTGCATCCAGAATTGGAAGGTATTTTGCAGAGTTTTTTCCCTCTGCACTGGCAGTCTTTTTAAATGGAAAAATCTTGATTTACATGAATACTGCTCAAATAGACCAGATCAGATTCCAGGAAAGATACTTTTTTGGTCCCTAACTTTAACATACAAGGCTGTTTATCATTTAGAAAGAAAATTTAAGTTGCGCCTCCTTGCCCAGGCAGGGGGAGGGATAGAGAAATTGTGCACTGAACAACTCCACACTAGTAAGTAATGCTGTCAGGTGTTTAATTTCCCAACTACTCTGGAAAATCATTACATTCCCTTGGATTGCAAACATGATAGTAGAGGAGGCCCCTTATGTAACTTACTGAAGACCACATCTGATCTAGAAACTGGAATCAGAACCCAAGCCTTGTGATTCCCGTGTCTCTGGAGTATTGGCAATGATGGAAGCAGAAATCAATGAAGATGCTGAGTCTTGAACCCTAGAGCATCTACACCAAAGATACTGATGATTTAGTAATGACTTGAAAAAAATAGTCTCATAGTCTTGAAATTGAATAAGAGGCCTCAGAGATCCTTATTTTCCAAGTGAGTAAAGCAGAAGTTGAAAAACACCTAATTAGTGATGGGTCCAGGTCAAGTCTACTGTCCCTGATTCCCAAGCATGTGTTCTTTCCAGCTACCATGGAATGGGCACAGGTAACGTGAACTCAGTTCTGCCAGCAGAAATCCCAAAGTCTTCATCCTGAGGTTTCACCTATGGGCGAGCCAGGCTTCATGCCCTATTCCCTGTCATGCTCCATGTAGTCAGAAAATTCTTGCAAAAGACTAGGAACCATAGCTTAGGTTAAACATTGGCTAAACGTTGGTGCCTACTGCTTCTTTAATGATGGTCCTCTCTGGAAGTTTTCATCTTGCCCAAGGGAAATGATTTCAAAGTACACAATCATCATTCCCTTCAGGGCAATAAAAATTCCGGCATTAGTTGTTTGAGTCAGGACAATAACGGTCCTTTTGAAAATGTAAGTGTATTTTTAAAAACGCCTTTCCTTCCTCTCCACGTGAAAATTCTACTCATTCTTAGTAATGCACATTTTATGTCATTTCTCCCTTCCCTCTATGTCTGTGCGATGCAACACGGTGCTCACCAGCCACATTTGGCTATTATGCCTAAATGTAAATTAAAGTTGTTATAACCCAAATTGGATTTTCTCAGTTTCACTAGTCACATTGCAGGTGCTCAACACCACATGTGGCTTGTGGCTATCACACTGAATAGCACAAATAGAGAACTTTTCCATTATCACAGCAAGTTCTGTGGAACAGTGATGCTCTAAATACTTAGAACTCTTAAAAAAAATCCCTGTATTGACACTTAGAATCATAAAGTTTTAAAAGATAAAAGACCTTGGAAAGCATGGAGTCCAGTGCTTCCTTTTACATAAGAGAAAAATAAAAAATAAAAAAGAAACACTGCTAATAGGTGAGGCTGCCACAGACAGGTGCTACAGGAAAACCATCATTGTGAGGAGGTCAGACGCACCTCCTTGTACCCCACAGAGATGCAAATCTCCTTCTACACAAAAGGCAGCTCTGCAGAGCTGTCCCTGTCTGCTGTCCCTCTGGACAGCCCTTAAAATATGACAAAGAAGTATATTTTGGTGTGAAATATGTTTGGTATCCTTTACTTTGTATGTTTATGACATAAGCAAATAAGGTCACCAGAGGAAAAAAATATATACAAATTTATATTTTCGACAGGCATTAAAGTGGTTAGCATGGGAGAAAGCAGAGATTTGTATGATTTCCTGTCAGTGTTGTCAACATTACATTCCCATTTTGAGGGGGGTCCCCTGAACACCGTGAGTACTTGACTCTCTGAGGTTTGTGGTCCGGTTTGGGTGGACTGAAGTCGCGCCAGAGCAGCCAGGAGGACGCGAGCACAGAGCCAGGCCAGCTGCTCTACCTCGTGGTCACAAGGGAGCAGGACAGAGGTCTGGCCACGGGGGTGCCTGGGGTGCCTTCTCGTGCCCCCACGCAGGCGCCTGACAACAGCAGCCTTTCCAGA
This sequence comes from Varecia variegata, assembly GCA_028533085.1. Lineage (NCBI taxonomy): Eukaryota > Metazoa > Chordata > Mammalia > Primates > Lemuridae > Varecia > Varecia variegata. The sequence goes on from CM052437.1 coordinate 3,919,293, forward strand.
ACTGCATCCTCTCCTGTCTCCTCGTCTCTCTCTGTTTAAAGCAAATAGCAGTTAAATGTTTAAATCGAGCTTTAAAACCATTTCCTCAAAGAGTTAACATAATATAAACCATCATATAAGGAAGAAGAAAGGACCCATTTATACTCAAATTACACAGGAGTCGCTTGTCTCTATCAAGGCTCAAGAGTATTTGCTCTTAAAAGCTATTTTTTCCTTCCGAACAATGGTGCAGGTGCATAGCCCTCTGGTGCACACCATATTCATCCCGGGAGGCAGGGAGGTGGTTTCACACCTGTTTCTTCTTTTTATTTGCTCCCGGCCTGGCTAATTTGCCCAGTGTCAGGATCGGTATGGCCGAGGCCGTCAGGGAGATTTACCACTTTGCAGCGGCTTCTCCTGGCTGTGGGCACGTGCACTGTGCCGTCTGCCGCTCGCCTACGCTGGGTGCCTCTTTCTGCTTTACATCATCGATAAACAGCACTGATTGGTAATAATAATTCAGAAGAGATTCTGTGTCCAGTGAAATATCAGAGAGAGAGAGAAGAGACGGTGTTAACTGGCACCTGGGGCACAGTGCTAGAGAGGGATAGAGAAAACTGGCTGATTATTATTATTCCGGCTCTGATTGGCTAAAGGTGAGTTTCTGAAAAAGACATCTGATCTTCACTTCTTGTGTCTCAAATATAGACTGCTCACCGTTCACATGTCCAGGAGGGGGTGGAGCAGGAAGAAAGGAACTCATGACGACCTAAACACTTGGACTCCACTGAGCCTCCTCCCTGGCATGGGCAGACTTTCCGCCTCTCTGCGTGTTGGAACTTGGGTGGCAAACACGAGATTTATCAGACAAGACAGTACCATTTTGTTATGTGTGATGGTACCCACCCTCTGAGCTTCCAGTTTATTTCAGCTCTATATATTCCTCTCACCTTTGTCTCCTGATTTGCTCTGGAATAGAATGGCCGCAGAAACTACTTTAAAAAAAAATGCTTAGTTTTAAATAAAGGTTAAAATAATAAATTATCAGACTTAGATAAATTTAAAAAAATTCATACTCCCCTACCCTACCAGTGCTTGACATTATTCTAACGTTTATATATTTTAGGCATGATTTTTGTAATTCTAGTAGAAAACCAATATCCCATAAACTCATCAATTTTTAAGTCACCTCTTTGAAGGCTCACAAATTCCCTAATCAAACAAAAGGCTTTAAAGAAACATTTGATATTTTTGAGTAATGTGCAGGAAATTGATGAATATAAACTTATTTTCATATTTTATGCTGCTTATTTAAATATTTAGAATATGGTTTTAATTACCATGAAACTTTACTAAACATCCACCTGTCAGTAAAGAAACTGATTATTTTTTTAGATTTGCATTCTCCTGAAAGGGAAACAGGTGTGAAAACCTGCAGGTATTTATCCACCAACAAAAAATAAAGGATATCTGTGAAATGTGGAAGAAGAAGTAAACACGAATATAATCTTGAAATTGCAAAGCATTAGCATGCGGTTCCAAACTTAAAGAACACAAAGATTCCAAGTAAGGAGGGAAACGAATTCTTTCTCTTGGCCGTGCAACTCATCCTCTTTGAAACTTAAGGTTCAAGTGCTGACGATCTCTTCCCACGCTGCATTATGGTGAACTTAGGATGCCATAAATGGGTTTCTTGAGAATGAGAAATGTGGCAAGAAGCACAGTCAAATAAGATTGCCAGTAGTGAGCAGGGATGGGTGGGTTTGCTTTAATTTGTTGCCCCAGACACCTAGCACAAGTATAGAGCAGGTCCCCCACCAATGGGGGTGGTAGAGCCCACGCTACAGGGTGAAGGGGCTGAAGTGCTTACCGATGCCTCCCTGGCACATGGAACGCTACCTCCATGAATATTAGCTCTTGTAATTAACAAGAAAGAAGTTTGAATCTAAGTGTGATATTCAGTCTAGACCCCAGATGCCATTCACAAACGAAAAATAAACTAGCCAGGGTATCGGGTCCTCAAATGGAACATGCTTCCTCTCATTGCAAGGTTGAATGTATAGAGGTTAAACTTTCAATCAGTGTGGTATGGACAATAACTCCATAATTATTACAAAAATACAGGGCTCTAGGCACACGGATGTATACATTAACTACTAACATTTGTTACAACAGGTGCTGGGATATGCCACAGCTCTCTGCACGTGCAGGAATTTGGATCCAAGGACTCAGTGCTCTAACCTAAGGTAACATTGCAACATACATACCAAGATAAAAATGTCCTTGACACCCTAATCTTTGTATTTGCCATTTCGTGTCCAAGTCTCCTCCCCCTTGTTCAATCAATTTCACAGAGTTATCTTTTTAAAAAATAAATTTCAAACAACATGAACTTTCAAAAGTGTCATTATTCCCCTACTGCCCTCAAGTCCAGACTCCTTATCCAGAAATCCAAGTCGCTGTAAATGTGGCCCCAGGTAACTAACATTTTACCTGAACCTTCTACTCAAGGTGCATTTCTCACCATCTCACCTGAAGGGCTCTCGGCCCTGACCACCAGGTGCGTCCTATGCAGGAACAGGCTCAGTACTGCTCTGTCAGGGCATCCTTTGTTCTCTTTTCTCTACCACCTCTTATCTACAGAGCCCTTTAAGCCTCATTTTAGGCCTCACGTCATCTAAGAATGATTCCTCCCTCACCCAGTCCTGGCCTCCTGTGACCACCGTGGCCAGGGCAGCACCACACACGTGACAGTTGCCAAATGTGGAAATATTTGGCAACTATCATCTATCAGGCACCTCATTCAGTTTTATCTAGCCAGCCAGCCAGCTGTGTTCATTTAAACCTTACAACAACACTCTCATATTGATTTATGGTAATATATTTCCATTTTATAGATGTAAATATATACGTTAAGTAATCCAAGATCTCAATGATTGTTCATGGAATTTCCTTATTTTCTATTCAATGTCTTAGAGTCTGCTGTTATCTCTTTTATTATTCCTGATATTGGTAAATTTATATCTTTCATATTTTTTTAGTCATTCTTGATAGAAGCTTATCGATTTCATTGGCCTTTTCAAAGGATAGGCTTTTGGTATCATTGATTTTCTCTTTTTTTTAATTTCATTGATTTCTGTTATTTATTATTAATATTTTCTTTCTTCTGCCTGCTTCATGTTTACTTTACTCTTTTATTTCTAGTTTCTTAATGTGGAAGCTTAGATTGACTTGAGCCCTTGCTTTCTTCTACCGGTGATGTGACTTTGGCAAAGTACTCATCTCTCTGAGCATCAGTTTCTTGATTGGTAAACTATCAATCTTTCCAGTGGGGACAGAGGAAGGTGTGAGCCTGCTCCACGCCGCACAGAACTGGATCCGGAGAGGTGAGGTTAAGGGAGGCTGCAAGCACAGCAAAATAACCCTGGGCTTTGGGATCAAACCAGCTCAAATTCCATCCACTCTGGGCCTAACAAACTGCGTGTCCTTGGAACAGCTCTTAGGAGTCTCAGTTTCTCAAGGATAGTTGTTATAAAATGAAACAAAAACTCTTATTTCTAGGGCCTTCATGAGAACGTATGTAAGATAACGCAGAGTGCCTGTGCACGCTTGTGCTTGTGGTCGTTG
>CM052437.1:3923398-3963076 GCA_028533085.1 Varecia variegata
TGCACCGTGGGTCTATCGTAGCTACGTTTCCTTCATCATCATGCCTGTCTAAGCAAGGAGTCTGTAAGCCCCTTGACCCTCCTCCTCAAAGTCTCCTGGAGCCAAGACAGACTTAGGAATTGTGCTCCAGACATTCCAGTGGCATCTTATTTCCACCCCCCAACCCCTGTAGGCTCTTTACCTTCATTTAAGTCAAAATGTCTCAAATAATAAGAGCTAAGTAGATCTAGGGGAAACTGAGAACTGCTTCCACTTGAATGAGAAATGGGTGTGGAATGTTCAGGACCTCAGCTGAACTTGAGGTTCCCTATTCATCAACCAGCAGCATACAACTTACAGCAAGTCACTTACCCTCTCTGCTAGCTCCTTTAGTTAAGGGTTTGGGATCAGATGACCAGAGGGTTATCTATGTTTCTTATATCCCGGGCTGTTCTAAAAGCAGAAAGGCTTTGCAAATTTGCAAGGGCAGTAAGCAGTCCCTCTTTCCACACTGACTGTAGTTGAAAAATTAGATTGAAATTTGGCTACTGAGAACCAAGGACACATTTTGTTTTTTGTCAAGTCAACATTCTACACAACGCTTAGGTTCTCAGGCCAGTCTACTAAACGATGGAACCCATGATGGACTTTAACTGCACTGGGATGAGATCTGCGTCCAGGAAAAGCAAGGGAGAGACGGTGACGGTGAGTTTCCTCAGCTATTGCTGAGCATGGAGTGTCCTCTCATCCACCCCTACCAAACCCCTGCTTCACGGCCCCAGGGTCGACTAATTGCCATTTAAGGAGGCCCCATTTCTCAAGAAGCTCTGGTTACACCACCTGAGCAGACTAATATATGGGGAATTCAGTAGGAGACTAAGATTCATGCTCCAACAATGATCTGAAAGCCAACAATGGAGTTTTCTTCAAGTAGAAAAGTTCCCAAAGTTTGTGGTTTCCCCATGGGGGGAGGTCTAGGGAAGAGAGCGCCGTCTCTGTGGCCTGACCTGATTGCCCAGGGCACAGTCACCCAGCTGGTGCTGACAGAAGCAGCTTTGTAGGGGAGGTGGGCAGAGGTCCAGGAGCTGTGAGTGACACTCAGTGGTTCCAGCTCCACACCCAGGCACCCACACACCCCAGCCTCACAGGGCCTGGGGCTGCCTTGGCCCCAGCATGGCGAACAGCTGCTTCCTCTTCCTCCTCTTCTCGTCGACCTTTGCCCTGTCTGTGTGTCTTGCCTCTCAGCACCTCTGCTGCAAACACAGATTATCATTAGCAGAGAGGTTTGACTGCACAATAAATGTGATGCGCTTGAATCATCCTGAAACTATCACCCCTGCACCCCCATCCCCCACCCCCTGCCCCCCATCTGTGGAAAAATTGTCTTCCCTGAAACTGGTCCTTGGCGCAAGAAAGGTTGGGAACTGTTATCTTGAGTCATCATTTTAGGTTTCAAGCATTATCTCAAAAATCTAGGTACAGCTCAAGAAAAGGAAGCCACATGCTTATCCTGCATAGGACTCAATTATTATAATAACTGCCCTAGTTATTCCTTAACTGTTTTTTTTTTTTGTGTGTGTGTGGTTTTAGCAGTCAAAATGAATGTCAAAAATTCGCTAGTAATAGAATTGTTTTTTAACTATTAATGGAATTATTTTGTTTTTGTATTTTATCAGAGTAAAACATTTTTTCCTTTATATATTTATTATTTTACTTAATCAGTAAAAATCTGTAGTCAACAACATCACTAGACTTTCCACATACTAAATAATTTGTTTGCTTTTGCATTTTAAATCTATATTGGTAATGTTTATGCCTAGCACTTCTACTACAACATTTTATAGACCTATTAGTGATCCAGATGAATGCTAGTAACAGGTCAAATTTACTTTTCATGGAAAAAAAACAAATAAACAAAAACACACAACTCTTTCTTTCTATCATGGTCAGGCCGAGGGTTTGACACAGCCTGTGCTTCTGCTGGGGTAGCTATGGAGCTGGGATGAAGGAGACCCAGCACCTTGCCCCATTTCTCTTATGCACACGTTCCATAGCCTCACGATTAGTAAAACAGGAAGTAGATGGACACCTTGGGAGATCCATTATAAGTTTCATTACCATATTCCCCAAACTTTCATTGTCTATTTCCTTCAGAACTGAAGAACAAGTAATACTACTACTAACAAAAACAGCAATAATGGCAGATACTTCTGTAGTATTTACTAACCCCAGGCACTGTTCTCAATGTTTTGCACAGTTTAGCTCATTTTAACCCTACAATAGCCCTATGAGGTAGGTAGTAATTTAGCCCCCTTTTATAGATGAGGCAAGTGAAAGTCAAGTAACTTGTCCCAGGTTCACACAGCTAGTAAGTAAGTGAGTTTGGATTCCTTATCACCATTTAGCTCCAGAATTGCATTTGAAATGGCTATACTACCCTGCATCAAAAAGCAATCCTTAGCTTCATATTCGAGTACATTCTTCAGTTGGCACCACTCAACCTTCCCAAGCTCATCACCCACGGCTTTGCACCCTCAGCCAAATGGACACCCTGCTCCCTGGACACACCTTTTCTTTTTCAGCTCCCTGAATTTCCCCATTGGGCTTCGGCCTTCCTTGATGTTCCTCCACCACCATCCAACAGCCAGCCCACCTGGGCCCCAGGCACCATCTTTCCTGGTCCTATCAAAAGTTCCCTAAGCCAAATGTCACCCAGACACAGAACTTCCAGCCTGCTGGGGACCGCTCTGCCCTTGTCCCTGGGCACGTCAGTGATGGCATTGACAGCTGTAGGCTGCAGGGAGGCCCCTCCTCCATTCCAGTCCTGCAAGCATCACACGTCTTAAAATCTGGGACAATCCTGGGCTTCAAAAGGGTACCTGAGGATGGAGATGAGTCCCCTCCCATCCTGGTAGCTTCAGATGAAGGCTCAAAGGAGATTTAATAGAATGAGACTCCCCAAAGATGAACCTTTGTGGATTAACTCAGGCATGATTACAGATATGCCCATAATAAAATTTCAGGAGACAATACCCAGGGAATTCATGGTGTGCAAATGAGAGAGCTGTCCATCAGAAGGAAGTGAGAGAGCACAGCTGGGAAGACTTCGCAGAAGAGGTGCTTTCTGGCCAACACTTTTGAGACAGAAAAGGAATTCACCAAAACGGTGGCAGGAGGGGTAGGTCTGTGTGTACGGAAAGGCCACTGCAGGCAGAGAGCAGCTTTCATTAACGTATGAAAGCTGAACCAAACCTGTGTGCAAGTGTGTGTGACGTGGATTTCTTAAGTGTGGGTGCATGTTTACACATGTTCACGTGCGTGAGTGTGCGTGTCCTGGTGGTGTCACTGCTACTCAGTGTTGTCTCCACAGTGGTCAGTGTCTTCCGCCTCTTGTTCCCCACTTCCCTGGCTAGCAGGATGCTTCCTGTGCACAAGGTGTCAGAACTTAGCATTTGTTTGAGGAATAAGCTTTTATTCTCTTTATAAGAGACCTTGAACATGCCTCTAAAATCTTTGATTAAGAAAGAATAACATGGGTTCTTTAAATAAGTAAGTTAGATTCTGATCCTTATGAGAAAACTTTATCTGAACTATCCAGGAATAGTTTCCTATTTCAGCGGAACGGCATACTCTCACTGTGTTCTACCTGCAAAGTACATTTCAGGTAAATCCTAAGGGCTGCAGGATTTGTGATTGTTCTTTTATCTGATTATCTAATTATATACTCCCCACCTTGGTGTGGCAATCAGTGTAATACATGTTACAAAATAACAAAAAAAAAATATTTACAGCAAATAAAATGATTTGGTGGATCATTCCCCCATGCAGCAGTTGCACAATGTCTTCCACTGTGTGTTTTTGAGACATATATTTTCTGCATAGGTATAGAATTCACAGGCCTGTGATATAAAATTACTACATCGATTTGATAAATGGCTGTCATTTTACTTGGGAAAATATTTGTTACCGTATCCACCGATAGCAAAGCTGTATTCTGGAGAGGCAAACACGCTCTCCTCTAGACCTTCGTCCCAAAACAGTTCATAGCAAAATTAGTACAACTTAAGAAGAAACTTGCAAGTCAGAACAACCTCATCCTTAAGCAAGGATGAGGGAGAAGAGCCACTAATGCAAAACAGAGACAAAAAGCCCTAATTAAATGCCAAATCAAACCAGCTCTTTTATTTTTATTTTTATTTTTTTTTAAGGAGAGATTTCCAGTGATTCCCTTATTCTTAGAAACAAAAGACAGGGAGTTGCAGAGCATGGAGCTCTGCAGAACAATGGCCCCAAACTTGCACCTTCTATTCAACACACTGATCTAGGAAAAGGGGATTGTTATTTAACTAATAAATAGGTATTATTTTCTTAAGCTACGGGTGACTGGGCAAGAGCAACCCCACACTGAAATGCCTCCTCCCGGCCTTCTCCTCTGGAGCCCTCTCCCTGCCCATCAGAGTCTCGTCCAAATGTCCTCTCTGGCAGCTGTCACCCTCCAGATTTGCAGAGATGAGCTCAGTGACTGGGCCTCCAGTGGAAGTCAGAAGAAAGCTGATTTCCACGGAGAACACAGGGAGATGACAGGTTTCTTTGGTTCATGTTTTGTATTTTGTTTTTCCAGGGCAGAGCAACTCACTTGGTGGACATCACAGCCAATCTGGCCTCCACACAGACAACCCAGATGGCTGTTAGGAGTTGAGAGGAGGTGGCCGTCAGGAAACTCGATCCAGCTCTTTTATTATAGACAACTTTTCCCCATCGCCTGCGAGCCGCATGGTCTCTTCTGAAGGACTGTGTTTAAAAATTTGGACATGTTCTTTTTTAAAAATTAAGTGCTATATAGAGATATGCTAAATGCAAGACAGGGAAATACTGTCCAGTTGCCCTCCTCCTAAAGCACAGTGCTCGTGCATCTGAAGCATGTGATACGTTGATGAATGCAGAGCTAATCCTGGCTCTGACCCCAACTCACTGTGTGGCCGCAGACCACGCACATCCCTGGATTTTATTTCTGTTCATGTCTTCCACCCACAAATTTAATGCCTTTTCCATCTTAACTAAGCACTTACCAGGCAAAAGTGGCCATAACTTTTGCAGTTTGAGGTGGGGCAGCAAAACTAGTGCAAATCATTTTTCTTCTTCACAATTTCTGGGATAGAAGATTCATTTTTACCTTAGATCTCAGCAACCTCAGCATATGATTTTTTTTCTTATTAAATTGAGAACTTTCACCTTTTTACTTAAAGGCAGCACTTCATGGCTTCTATTTGGCATATCTGAATTGCAGCATCGCCACTCTTGTGCTGTGAGGCCACTGATAAATAAAATAGGGGTGACTTGCACAAAGCACTGTGATGCTCCCACAGGCCATCTGGTAGCAGGTTGGCTACTGAGTGACTCGCAGGTGAGGAGTGAGGACAGCATGAAGACGCCGGAGAAAGGGAGGGTTCATGTCCCCGGGTGCGACAGAGCGGGGCAGCATGAGATTTTATCACGCTACCCAAAATGGCACATGATTTAAAACTTATTGTTTATTTCTGGATTGTTCCATTGACCATTTTCAGACTGCAGTTGACCATGGGCAACTGCAACCTCAGAGAGCAAGACTGCGGATAAGGGAGGACTACGGCCTCAGATGAGTGTCAGGAACTGATGGAGGGATGGCCATGTTTTCAGGGAGCTCAAAATAATGCATTTTTATTATTTTTATCTTGATACTAAGTTTAATTATTAAATGTAAAGTCAAAGAAGAGGACTTGAAAGGACATAGACATTCTGAAGCAGTAATTGGAGGACTCGATCAGCACTTACAGAAGTGCCTAGAACACAACACAACACAAAATAGATGCAAAGTCCCACACCTAGGCTAAGGCAGCTGGGCAAGAGGAGAAGGTGAGATGGGTAAGGAATCAAAGACTGCAGGAGGGTCAGAGAAGTTCTGTTTGAAAATTGAGGAACTGAATCTACCTGAAGCTTCCCTTACAGGAATGAAAGTGGAAGTGTATTCGACAGAGGCGTGGCAGATGGAAAGTTAGAAGAATAATTCCAAACCGAGGAGTTTCTGAGAGTCAAACATAGGGAAAACCATGAATAAATTGAAAATCCAAAGACCCATTGACTGAAAGACAGCAAGAGCTGATCTCCTATTAATGAGAGGAACCAATGTGTTCTTTCCAGGTCTCATGGCCTTTGGTTGCGCACACGGTCACTGTGGTCAGCTGGTGGTCGGTGTTTGGGGTTTGGGTGCTGAGCTGCCTTAAAACACCAGCAGCCATGGAAACAGGAAGCGGAGGCTTCGGGATCAACCTGCCAGCAGCTGTGGGGCTGGGACTTCCTACTCCCTAAAACCTTGGAAAAAGGCTCTGACACTTTGAAGAATCCTTGAGGTAGAAGATGAGTTTTCCAGGCCATTCCACAGGCTAAGTCTGCTGATCGGTGTAGCCACACAGGAGGCGGATGGCTGGGAAGGGCTCCCCAGTGGCTGCTACTTAATTTATAATTTGACTGATCAAGCAAGTTTAGGAAGAAGGTTCAGAATAATTTGTGCATTCAGATTTCTCTGACATTATTTCCCAGTCATAGTTCTAGAGGACCTATGACAAATGCAGGCATGTTGCTAGTGACAACACTCCGTTGGCTGATAAGGGCTGAACTGTGTCCCCCACACTCCTATGTCGAAGCCTGAACCCCCAGGAACTCAGCATGGGAGATGGGGCCTTTACAGAGGTAACTGAGTTTAAACGAGGTCATATGGGTGGGCCTTAATGCAATCCGACTGGTGAGCTTATGAGAAGAGACCAGGACACAGACATGCACAGAGAGACGACCACGTGAGGCACAGGGAGAAGACAGCTGTCTGCAAGCCAAGGAGGTGGAGATAGAACCAGACATGCCAATATCTTTTTCTTTTTTTTTCACCTGAACACCTGTGTTCACCTGCCAATATCTTGATCTTGGACTTCCAGCCTCCGGAACCGTGAGCAAATACATTTCTGTTGTTTGAGCACCCAGTCTTGGTACTTTGTTACGGCAGCCCTTGCAGATGAATATACCAGCTTAGGGTCACAACGTCCACATGACCAGGTGCCGACACTGGGTTAGTGGTCTCAGCACAGCATCAGTGTCACCTGCACAGATAAAACCCTGAAATCCAAGGAAGACGCACCAGAGCACAAATAGGACCAGAACAACAAGGGGAACCAAGTGACAGCCTGTGTTGTCAGAAGTGCGTATTTAGCTTAAAACAGGGTTCTCAACCATGGTTACGTATTTGAATCACTTGGGGAACTGTTAAAATCCCTGACACCAGGTCACACTCCAGATCAATGAAATCAGAATCCCTGGAGGCCGAGACCCAAAGCCTCAGTAATGATTTCAGATCCTGGAGGATTCAAATATGCAGCCAAGGGTTAAGAAGAACTGGTTTCAAGAGATTACAGGACCTGTTACAGTGTCTCAGCACAGATTATATTCAGTTTATCTTTTTGCCATTATTCTTATCCTCTGAAATGTTTATACCACATTATGACTTATTTCTGGCTTTGAATTTTATATAATATAGCACATAATAGATTCATTGCTGGAGTATAGAGAGAGGCAACATTTTTCTTGTTTTCAGTGTAAGACAAAGGGAGAAGATGCCTGGATCAAAACAAAAATAAATAATAATACAAAACAAATGATACAGGTGACTTGGTATTTTGTTAAATCTTCATTTCTGACAATAGCACGAACTTACTTTTTGGTGACATAACTCTTGCCATTTTTCCTACCTTAACTCTTTAAGCCAGTAGCATCTTTTAGTTAATTCTGTAGGGTAAGTTTCTATGATCCCTTTCCTTTTTAGGCCGTGTCATAATACTTTTAAGGAAAAAAGATCCCTTGAATGCTCTACACCTAATTAAAATAATGGCACAGTTACAGTTTTTACATTTGGGCAGATTTAAAGCAATTATATGTTTTGTCTGACACAATGGATCCTAAGGGCTGCCATAGACAAAGATTGGTCGGATCTTAGACCCTGTCTTTAAAGCATTACACAGTTTTGATCTGAAAGGAAAGCTTCAAGAGGGGGAGCTAGTTAGCTAATTGATTAGAGATTGTGACTGAAATTTCGCAGACAGGAGACACTTTCAGAGTTTAAGGAAAGCCCTAAAGAAAGCTGTGTTCTGGTATCGGTGCCGTGGGAAGTCTCCTGTCCCAGCTCCACTCTGTCTCCCCATAAAGCAGGCTAGTTGTCGAGCTCGCATGGAGCCCAGCGTGGAGGCTGATTAAGGCTTGACAAGCAAAAAGCAAATAGGGTTTTTCAGTCATGTGTCTCACAGAAATGGAGCTACAAAAGTCCAAAGAATTGCCACCACTCTCTAAGTCACGCCATTTACAGCAACTCAGGGAATAGGTGCACACAAACAAACATGTTGGTAAAGCCTTTGGACCTGGTTCGAGCTAAGCTGTAGGTAACTTGACAATATCATCTGCAAAACCAGATTTCTAACACGGCCCTGCTACCTGTCTCGTTTCTGTTAACACGTTGTATTTACTAAGGTGGAAACCTAAGCGTGCAAGAACTAGGCTCATTCCTCTAAGAGGTGGGCATTGCAAGTTATTTTAAAGACTTTTTTTTCTTCTTTCCTCTATTCTCCTCTCCCAACATTCCTTAAACACCTATCACCTCACCTTCCTCTTCCGTCTGCGTTTTTTTGAACCAAGATCAAACATAGTTGCTTTTGTGGTTTTTTTAATTCATTTTGTCATTTCTCCCCTCGATTAGGCAATAAATTCCCACCCACACTCACACCTGTGCAAGGGCTGCCCTGAGACACAGCAGGAGGCCAGAGCCAGCCGGAGCCTCAGCCTCCTGCACAAATATTCCCAAGCGGGAAGAGCAGCATGTGGGGTGGGGGGCGGTGATTGTTTGTTTATTTGTGTGAAATGTCATAGGGAATCTAATAACTTATGAATAGGTATCTAAACAAGGCGGACACCTCCAATACGTTCAGTGTGTGTCGAATATTAATATGAGCCACGCTGCTTGTGAATCTCAAGGGCTCTGCAGTGTTCATGTGTATGGATATGTGCAGGTACACGCACACTCTCCATAGTGTGCGGTAGAGCTCACAGAGTGATTTCAAATACCTTTTCTCAGTTGGCCTAGAAGAGAGAATGAAGCAGAATATACATCTCAATCCACACGGATCCCCTCCCTTGGTGGGTCCCCAGCTAAGATGGTAGGTGGAGCGTGACAGTTTGCATTGGCACTTGGCTTGGCAGCGTTAAAGGCTAAGGTTTGGAGTCCAAAAGAGCCAGATTTGAAGCCTGGCTTTGCCACTCCCTAACCACACTGCCCTTGGGCACATTCCTTACTCTCTCTCTGACTCTGAAACAAGAGGAAAAATCTGTCTCTTAGAATTACTTGTGCGGATGGAGATATTGTGTGTAACAGAGTAGCCATTCTTGTATGCATGTAAGTATGTGCTATTTAATATAAACAGAATAATTTGTGAAGCACCTTAAGATATACCTTGTCTGGAACCCCTGAGCCATCTGGGCTGTCCCCTGGCAGTCCCCAAGAGCCCATTTCTAACATTATTATACCAGGGGAGTCTGGGCAGTGCAGGTGGGGTTAGGACAGTGGTGGGTGGTTACTGGACAGCTCCAAGTCTGCGGCTAAGATTTGTCAGTCACACAAATGTGTACTGTGCACTTGTCAGAGGTCAGAAGGTGGGGAATACATGCTGGTAGGCAAGGAATGAGAAATAGGTAGAATAGGCACGTTGTGCTCCAAACCTGGGAGGCTTTTCAAGCTGGGAGCAGACCTGGTGGTTGGGGGTGGGGCAGGATGTGGGGGTGCCAGAGCCTGGGGAGCGGATGGGGGACTCTCGTTACTGCATTGCTGCTTTGACATGTCTGCACCAGACTGCAGTTACTGCAGCTCTAGGCACACAAATGGATTTTAGAGTAAAACAGACGAGATAACGCACTTCCCATGCTTGCTGCTTAACTTACTGGGCCCCAGCTTTTTCATCTGTAAAATGGCAATTAACCATATTATGCTTTCTAAGGGGAGTGGTGACAATTAAATTAAATTGAGGATATAAACCACCTACCATGGTGCCAGACACTTGATGCTTAGCAAATCTCACCTTCCATTCTTCCTCTTACCTTTTTCCTTCTTCCCTCCACCGCCCCCCCCACCCTGTCCTCTCATAGCCCTGGGCCACCCAAAGCCAAAGACCCAGGGAAAGTACTGTAATTGTATGTTTTCTGTGATGGTTCCGAGCATGACCCATGTCCCTGGGAAAATGACTGGTCATTTTAGTTCATGTAGAATGAATGGGGTGGGGGTATGTACAGGGACATGGTGCTGCACTCCCTGGGTTGCCCTTCAACCAAGTTCTAGCTGTCCCTGGGGCTGGGGGCATTGGTGAGCAGCCCCTTCCGGGATTGCCTGGGCTGCAGAGAGCTGGCCCACGCTCTTGCCTCCTCTGGGGAGACCACACAGACTGATCCAGGGCAGGGTCTGGGGACGGGGTGGTAAAACTCTGGCCATCTCAACCCAACTCAGACACTCTTCTGAAGGGCCATCAGAGCGTCCCATAATTCAGGTGAGCCTGTCTGGAGCTTGCACTGAAGCTAGGTTTGCCCTCTGCCTCCTCCTGCTTCTATTCTCTCCCTTCTGCTGTGTGAATCCCAAGCAGCTCCTGGATAAACACCCTTTACTTTAAACTTTTATCTCAGGGCCAGCTTCCCCAGCACCCAGCCTGCCATGGGGGGATAATAGAACTCAGCCCCTTTGCACACATCTGAGGTCTCTGAACACCCTGTGTAGAGATTGCTGTGCGAAGGATTTCTTCCAGCAAAAGTCATGGTTTACTGTGAGGCTGCAAGACGGTTTTGAAGCTGTCCCCACAGGTGTCTAGCGGAACTATAAATACATTGCTGAGGCTTTTGTGCAAGACCCCTTCCTGCCACTTGACTCTGGGGTCCCCATGCTCCTTTCATTTCATCTACAGGACGAGTGAATGAGGGTCTCCAGTCCCACTGTCTTGAGGATCTTTCGGCTTTGGTTTTGGTGGGTTTTTCTCAAGGACAGGACATATCAACATGATGGTGGGGGGGGCTGGGAATTCAACATTTATGTTTATTACAATTAGAAGAGGCTCAGAATCTATTATTAAGATTAGCTTTAAAAACTAATAATAGGAATCATCAGGTGGTGCCTCTGATGAGGCCTGCTCTGATGATGCTGATGAAGTCACTTCCTCTACTACAGGCTGAGCATCCCAAATCCAAAAATACAAAATCTGAAATGCTCTAAAATCCAAAACTTTTTGATTGCTGACATGATGCTCATTGGACCATTTCAGATTTCGAATATTTGGATTTGAGATGCTAAACCGGTAAGTATAATGCAAGTATTCCAAAATCTGACAAAATTCAAAATCTAAAACACTTCTCATCCAAGCATTTCAAATAAGGGATATTCAACCTGTATTACTCTGCTGTTAAAATGAAGTCCCGGGAGAAATAGATTCTATGTTAAAGAATGAAAAGTTACAAAACTTTACTCTTTGTCTAGGAGAGACATGCAAGCTACAGGGAAAGGAACACAATTATTTTTTTATCTTCTGAACTCAGTTTTGAACTCCAATATGCACAATGAGGATAACGATAGTATTTATTGAGCTCTTTCCCTAAGCCAGGCAATATGTTAGGTGTAGAAACCCTGATAACCTGAGAAGTAGACAATATTACTTCCATTTTACAGATAAGAAAACTGAGGCTTAGGGAGATTGTTTGACTTGCCCAAAGGGACAGAGAGAGGGAATGGCAGCATTGTGACATGCCTCTAGCCAGTCTAGCTGGGGCTTAGTCTCTTCACCTCCATGATAAACTACTCTCGAGAATAACAGTACCTACCCCGTAGGGTGCTGGTGAGGATTGGAGGTAATATAGGTAAGTAAACCAACCAGCAGATTCTTGGTACATAGAAAGTGCCCAGGACAGGGTACCTACTGCATATTCCTTTTGCATTTGGAAACTTCATTAAAGGATAACATTTAGCCAAATGCCTCCCTTGTTTGGTATACAACTTTGAGGAACAGGTGACGCCCTAGTGGCCTGAATCCAGGAAATGCAAATCAAGAGGGCAGAGCAAAATGTTTAGGGTCCCCAAAGAGGAATTGTTTAAAGGGTAAATCACCCCAGAACCACATGCAGCTCTCATTAAAGTTAACGGCAGTGGCTCACGTGTGAGTGTACTGTACGATCCTCCAGGGGGAGGAGAACAGTAGCTGTTCCAGACGCTAAGTCTCGCAGCTGAGCCGCTGCTGGTAACAGCCAGAGAGACGAGAAGGTGCTGCTGTCTTAGGGAAGTGCACATTATATCAGGAAGGCTAAATTCAACCTAATGTTTAGAATGTTTTGTCCTCCAAACAGGGAAGATGGATGATTTCCATGTGCCATAATTGTATGAAATGCCTGCCATGCACTATGCACTGGGAAAATAGAAAAGACACAACACCCAGTGTCTGTTTCTCAATGAGCTTAGTGTGGAAAGAGAACCAGTGAAGATGGTGTAGGTGGTGTCTGTATAACATGTGGCATGGCTGTTACTTATTCTCCATTTTATGGATGAGAAAGTTGAGGTTTAGAAAAGTTAGAGAACTGCCCTAGGTCCACAGTTAGCAAGCATAAGACCTAGAATGCAAAAGCAAGGCAGTCTGCTCAAAATGCCTATGTCTGTCCCCTCCCCCATCTCTGAGTCAGACGGGAGTGAACAGCACACAGCACTGGCTGTGGGAGCTTGGTGGGACCTCGCTGTGGCCGTGTGCCAGCACGCAAACTCTCAAGGGCTTCCTTTCTCGGCTACTTCATATGAGAAGGCAGCACATTCCTGTGTCATGTAGGAATGCAATTTCAATAAGGATATTTCTTTTTTTGTTTGTTTTTAAATTATTAATGTCATGGTAACATCAGCCTCTCTTAAGACAACATTTTCACTCTGGGTTCCAATCCCAAACATCTTAATTTTCCACCAAGACACCATTCCTGTGATTGAGATTCTGAGTATTCTCGGCACAGCGGTCAGCACTTTCAGTGGAAAACTCAGTGAAAGTGCATTGCTCCCCCCTGAAATATCTATGCAACAGAAACCATGAATACTGCTGTGTGACATGTGTTCACACATTTCCAATACATTTGGAAAATGCAGAAGTGACTGTCATCTAACATCTTAAACTGGCTCTGAGCAGACCTGGACCAAAGAGAAGTAGGAAAAGCTGGAGTGAAGCCACCAAAGGCCAAACTGAGCAACAGAGCTCTGGACTCAGCTGCCTGGGTTCAAAGCACAGCTCCGCTGTGGACTCGCTGCTCCCTTGAGTGTTCATATATGACTCAACGTCTTTGCCTTCAGGCTCCTCATCTCTAAGTGGGACATAGTGACCGTAGCACTGGCACCTAGCTACGATGGTAGCAGTTATTATTGCTAGGAAACAAGTTATTATTATTGCTCAGTGTTTTGTGCATCAAGACTACGCAGGGAACATTTCAAAAGAACAAAATTATCTTTTCAACTTGATTCTTCTTGCCACATGGACATTCACACTATGCCCCTACTTTCAAGGAAGGGCAGAGCATTTCAGAAAAGAACAAAATGCTATTTATCTGCATTATCAATGTCTCCTACATGGAAAGAAATGTGGCTTAGGGGAGTAGCAGAGACTGCAAATGCAGATGGGTCTCACTTCGTGGACAGCTCTGTCATCCAATAGCTACTCCGCCTTACGCAAGTCACTTGTTTCCTCTGCAGTGTGGTCTGTCTTTGTCGGATCTGTAATAGCAACCACCTCACAAGACTGTCCTTATGAATAAGTAGCATAAAAGTTGTGAAGTTATTTTGTAACATCTTAAAATTGGATTTTAACAGAAGTAGATTTTAGCCATTTACCAAGAATTTAGCTAATGAAGACAGACAGAATTTTGTACTTTACTCAGTACTTTGACCTACATTATTATATTTAATCTTCCTAAAAAGTGGACTATTTGGCAGGCCACGTATTATTATTATTGCTGTTGTTCTCAATTACATAGTGACGGCCAAGACCTCTCAGGCAGCAAGAAGAAGGGAATTTTATCCAGTCCTTTGATTGTTTTCAATTTTAATAATTATATATATATATATATGTATGTAATACTAATGAGACAATGGTGAATCTAAAAGCTTAATCAAAGAAACTTTGGTATATTTCAAATATACTCAAAAGAAGGGAGCAAAAATGAGAAAAATGTACATAAACAAGAAGATCATGACCAGCATCCAGAACTAACCCTATGAAAGCAATATGATAAATATGAATCAAATTTCATAAATTCAACTTTGTGGTAACCAAAGAATGAATGAAAAAGTGGCTGGTGATCTAAGTGGAACACAGCAACAGGACCTCTCCCAAGTAGTAAGTTTTGTTCAGGACGTCTCCTAGGGGTTCTAGATGTTCGGAGAGTTGAGGAGCAGTGTGTATTGTTTGAACAGCAATAATTCAAAACTGAAGTGGGATAATATTCACTACCATAGCTTGATGAAATTAACATTCCAGAAGTTTCAACTTCTTTATGTAGAAGCTGCCCCAAGCCCTTTCTATAAACATGCAGCAAATCAACAGCAATGACTGTGACATTCCTCCAATTCAAAGAATTCATTCAATCTACAATTTGGTTTCCTAGACAGATTTAAAAACCAGGGGGTTTATCTTTCAACTAATGTTCCACTGCCAATTAGGTATCATTCCCCATTCTTGTTAATCAATTAATCAGATCGTTTCCACTGCCTCAGACTATTCTTTGCTCAGTATTTGTTCTGTATCTAAAATGTTCCAGACTGCTCTAGGCATGAGGAATGAAATGTCTTAGAAGACAAGTCAAGTTGGGCGAATGTTACAAGCCACTCACCTACTGGCCAAGTCAGAAGTCTCAATGCCATCTTTGATGAATCCTTCTCACCCTCCCCCCACCAGGTCCAGTCGTCAGCGAGCCTGGCCATCACGTCTTCTAAACATCTCCTGTATACCTCTGATCCTCTCTGCTCCTGCTCTACTCCTTTGGTCTAGACACCTGTGAAGTTTGAGGAAATATTCCCAGGACCACCCTCCCTTCTGACACCAACTGCAAAATGAGGGAGCATTCTCTAAGGCTTCCCTACCCTCTGGCACCAGTTCCACGTTTGGGAGTTTCCAAGATGATGCATAGTTCCCATAAAGCACTGGAAGCACTCACAGAGCTCACTGCAGGTGGTTGTGCTCACGGTTGCAGTTTGGTGCAGCTAAGGGTGCAGATGAAAGCCTGCATGGGAAGATGTTCTTAGGCCGGAGCCCAGCAGGGTTCCCAGTGTGGAGCTGCTGGTCATCCTCTCCCAGTGGAGTTGTGGGCAGCGTCACTTTCTCAGCAAGGATGTGTGATAATATGCAGACAGCATTGCCACCCCAGGATGCTCCCCTGAGGTTTGGTGTCCAGAGTGTTTATTGGGCTCAATCTCATCACTGTAACTGGCCTGCCATGTAGTTGATCTTAGGGTCCAGCCCTTGAGAGGTCCAGCTGATGCTGCATGACCCAAACCCCCACCCCAAATCACAGTGTCAGACTCTCTGGGTGTGAGCCAAGGACCCCAGGCAAACAGAAACACTCCTGTGAGGCACGACATTCCAAGGGCCCGGAGATGACCTGCCAGGAGCCGAGGGCAAGTGCCAGGCTTCTCTTTGGAAAAGGTTAAATTCTTCACCACACAACACCTAGCCTTTCACTTGGAGCCGTGCAATGTTATTGGTTTCCCTGACCCTGGGCTTGCTTCTCCCGACCTGTTCTCTGTCTTTCTGACAAATAGTTATTCTAAGAATTTATTCTAAGAATGATCAGGTCACTCACCCATTAAACTTTACGGAGGGATTCATCATTATCCCTAGGATCTAGTTCAAACTCCTTAACATGGCTTAACGGCTCTAAGAGACAGATGAGACAAGAATGGAGTGTTTGATCAAGATGGAAGAATTAGAAACTACTTTATATTTTATTTATTTTTAATAAAAACACTACTGTCTATAACATGCCAGAAGAAAAAGATTATTTACACAAAATACTTGATCGGAGATCTAGCATGTAGGAAGGTTGGCATCAAAGGAGAAAAGGACGAATGAAGGTTACTAGAACAAGGCCTTTTCAAGGATACATTTTTCTTTGCCAGGACTGAGATCAGAGTGTACAAAACGACTCAAAGTGTATCAAGTGCACTTCCATGGGAAGAGGCAGAATGGCATTGTGCACAAAAAATGGGCTTTGACATCAAACAGTCTTTCAGTGACACCTGTGCCATGCACTGTGTAGCCTTGGACGGCTTACTGAACTTGTCTAAACCTTAGTTTTCAGATGATTCAATGTTTCTAGAAATGCTGATCTTATGGATCTGTTGTTGTAAAGGTATCATGAATTCTTGTACTTTTTAAATACCACATTGTGTTTGAAGCACTCCTAGGTCCTTGGGAAACAACATTAAGCAAGAGAGACATAATCCTTGGTCTTGCAGAGCTTAAGATCCCTTGTCAAAGTACTTGGCAGAGAGTGAGCATTAAAAAAGAAAAAAAATGTATTAATATTTTGCTAATTCTCAGAGATCTTCCAAATCTTCCCCATTACCCTATCCTTGACCTGAGGGTAATAGGGACAGCATTTCCTGAGGACTCCAGAGGAGGCAAATCTCTTTGAGATGTTTTGACCATAAGGAAGTTGCAATCTACAAGCAAGCTTTCAAACTGTGTGTGATATAATTCACACTTCATCCTTTCAGGAGACAGAAGAGGGGAACAGCATCCTCAGTGAATGGCGGGTGATCCAGGTAGTCTAGAGGCCCTGGAACCTGTGGGCCACCTAGGCTGGGTCCACCTTGACACAGAAATATTTGAGCCTGCCTTAATTACAAAACAGACAATTCATATGTAACACTAATTGTCTTTGGATTGGGTTACTGTGGGTGACTTTTTTTTCTACTTTTCAAAATTTTCTTTTGGTCAAACTTGAGTAAGCATTGTTTTAATATTAGCAAAGATAGGAAAGACTTCTTTATTAAAAGTAAGTGATGTGGTTACTTTGATACCTTACGAGTAACAGCATGGTTTTAAGAAGGTAAGTCAGTGAGATTTGTCAGCTATTATCTACTTTTTGAAAGTGGCATTCGGCTATATGTGGGTTTGGGCCTGTGTGTTTGCTAAGAAATGTTATAGATGATCATGAACTGGCTCTGCCTCAGTGGCTCTAACATGTAAGAGTTGAAGTTCAAGGAGCAGGAGCATGATGGCATCACTCAGCGGAAGAGAACAGAGAAGGGTAGTGTTTATGGAGAATGGGTTTCAGAGTCGAAAACCTGGGTAAGCTTCTCTGTCCACCTACAAATCAGGGCCAGGAGCTCAGTTGCATTTCTCTACCTCTGATTACACAAGCATTAAATAATAGATGTGTGCACATATGTGTCTTATGCCTGACACAAAATAACCACATGATAAACATTAAGGCAAATTTGCCAGAACTGAGTGAGGAGCTCAGGTTTGAAGTTACACTGGGGTGTGAGACGTCCACGATGTTTGAAAACCTACAGTAAAGGATCTGATGGTAAGTGGGTCAAGTTAGCCTTAGATTTCTATGTCTTGGTCCTTTGCTATTTTCTTTCTTTATTGTTGTCTTGTGTGATGCTCCAACTTTGTTAAGAATTAAACTTATTTTACTTAAAGGGAAATTTCTATCTCAATTCAATGAACTTTTATAATGCCTGGTATGTGCCAATCATGGGGTCATTATCAATTGGGCTGTTTCCTCCCCTCAAATAATCATAGGTGGTGGAGGAAGGTGCTGGGATATGATGCAGGTGCTGGTTATGGAGCTGCGTACCAGGTACGATTTCAATACATAAGATGGAGGGACCAATTCTGTGAGCACAAGGAAAGGCTGCACAGAGAGGGAGATTCGTGAATGAAGTTCCAAGTGATCAGCCGGAGTTTGCCTCTTTGTGAATGAAAACATACAGATCTGTGGAAAAACAGTTTGACCCATGGCGTGCAGGCACTTTCACATGCCCTGTGTATGGAATCCGGGAGAAGGCACGGGGAGAGGAGGGGCTGGGCTCCGGATGGCAGCCCTTGGAGGGGCTTGAGTCCATCAGCCGCAAGGAGGCTGGTACATCCTGTAGGCGGCAGAGAGCCAGTGAAGGTTCTAGTGGTGCAGGATTATGGTCTGGTTGCTGATTAAACCAAAAGAAAAGATGCCATATAAACAACAAAGGGGCCTTATAAATCCAAACTCAGTCTTTTTTAACTAGCATCCACTTACCACCTCAGTATTTCTGAGTTAGGCCAAGAAGTATAGCAAAAAGTTCTCAAAAATATCTAAGAAGGAGCCTCACTTTCCAAAACTTGGGGGATCCAACAAGGAATGAGGGACAGGGTTCCCATCAACTTCTTTAATTAGCCTACAGCCCCATCTCTGAACTATACTAATGGTCATGAGAAAATAACTGTGTTTTTTTGTTTGTGTGTTTTTAAGAACCTCTCACGTCCTGCTCATGGAGCAGGTGTGGTGAGTAAGGGGCTCCCACCGGCCTCTGTGGCGTGTCATCTTCAGGCAAAGACATTGAATTCTGAGGACAGAAGAAAGTCAATCAGACAAGAGGAGTTATTAAAACAACAATGACAATAAAACAAATAACCAAGAAGGAACAATTTAGTTTAATACCTAAACTCCCTGAACACTGGTGCTTTACCTATCTAGAAGGAACGTTGACAGACATGAGATGTGGCTTTTGCCTCTCTGAAACTCTCCACTGGGTGGGAAGACAGACTTATACACATATAACTCCATTCATTCATTCATCCATCACTTATTTTTGTACCTGGGACTATAGTAGTCATTGAAATATGCTGGGAGCATAGCTAACTGCCCACATTTCCATAAATCAACATTTCTTAGGTGCAACAGAAATAAAGACAGTGATCAAGTCAGACCCGGCCCTGCATCTGGGGAGTTTGCAGAATAGTGGCGAGAGATATATATTAAACAAACATAACCCAGGTAGATACTAGGTGGGGTCACGGTGCCTGTAAGATCCAGAGATGTTCTGCCCAAATTCCCACCTCATATACCACAGAAGCCCTTTGTTCTTCTCAAGATCTCTGTAAATCCTGGGAATTTATAGCTCTTCTCGTCACCTTTGGTTCCAAAGTTACTCTTATTCTTTACTTTTTAGTTGAGGGCTTGTTCTTTCACGTGTCCCTGAAAGCACACACACGTACAGCGCAGGATGTGACGGTACCTCTGGCGGGACTGCTCCCTGCAGAGCTGGCGTTCACCGTTCCAAAGATGACAGGAAACTTACAGCCAAGCATCAGGCTTCCAGGTAGTTAGAACGTTTCTCGTCCTTTTCTGCCGTCTTCAGCTTTGCTTATCTCTGTTCTTTCTTTCTCCTTTGCTCTCCTGACCAGCCCTAAATTCCAGTTCATGGTTTATGATGACCCATTTTTTTCCATCTCTTTCTTGCTCCTCCAACTACTGCTCTTAGGGCCCTACCTGCTGTCTCTGTGTCTGATCAATATAATTTCCTCAACAAGAAGCATCCTTCATGAAGCATAGCCACCTGATGAAGGAACACTGTTTCTCACCCCAATATGTAAAAAGTAGCAAAATTAATGCTATACTTAATGGTGAGAGAGACACTGCAGGAAGCAATGAGAGCTACAATAGGGTGGATGAGTTAGAATACAGTAGGTTCTGCAGAGAAAACCAACAAATTGAAGCTAAATAAACTGACTAGAAAAGAATGATGGCGTTTCTCATTTACCTCCCTGCCCCAGGTGTGTTGCTGGTTAGCAACAGGGTCACTCTTACGCAGGAGTCCAGGCCGCTGGAGGGTCTGTCTCAGTGCACGCTCCCAAAGTCGTAAGAGCTATCTAACCTCACTCTAGTTCGTTCATTTCCTTTCTTTCTTTTTCCCTTTCCCTCCCTCCCTCCCTTCCATCCATCCTTCCTTCCTTCCTTTCTTCCTCTCTCCCTCTCTCTCTCTCTTGCTTTCTTTCTTTCCCCCTTTTTTCCTTCCTTTCTTTTTCTAATTTTTTAAAATAGTTTTATTTAGGTATAATTAACATACAAAAAATACACACATTTGATGTATACAGTTTAATGAGCTTGGACACATGCTTACACCTGCGACTCTACTACCATAATCAAGGTACTAGACATAGCCATCATCCACAAAAGTTTCCTAGTGTCCCTCTGTGTGTGTGTGTGTGTGTGTGAACACTTAACATGAGATTTACCCTCTTAACACATTTTTAAGTGCATAACATAGTATTGCTGACTATGAGCATTTTGCTGTACAACAGATCTCTAGAACTAAATAATCCTGCACGACCACAACTTCATATCAATTGAACAACAATTCCCCATTTCCCTCTCCCCATGGCCCCTAGGGACCACTATCTGCTCTCTGCTTCTTTGAATTTGATTGTTTTAGGTTCTTCATATAAGTGGAATCATTCGGCGCTTGTCCTGTGTCTGGCTTATCTTATGGAACATAATGTCCCCCAGGTTCATCCATGTTGTCACGAAGGCAGGATTTCCTTCTTTTTTGAGGCTGAGTTGTAATTGGTAGCATGTATGTACAACTTTTTTAAATCCATTGATCTGCTGATGGACATTTGAGCTGATTCCAGCTCTTGCCTACGGAGAATAATGCTGCAATAAACAAGGGAGTGCAGATAGCTCCTAGAGATCCTGATTTCAATTCTTCTAGACGTGTACTCAGAAGTAGGATTGCTGGATCCTACAGTAGCTCAGTTTTCAATTTTTTGAGGAACCTCCAAACTGTTTTCCACAGTGGTTTCACCATTTCACATTCCCAACGACACTGTGCAAGGGTTCCCTTCTCTCCACATTCTTGTCAACACTTACCTTTTGTTTTTTGTATAATAGACATTCTAACAGGCGTGAGGTGATATCTCAGTGTGTTTTTGATTTGCATTCCCTGATGATTAAAGATATTGAGCACTTTTCCACATACCTGTTGCCATTTGTATGTCTTCTTTTGAGAAATGTCTACTCAGGTCCTTTACCCATTTTTAAAGCAGGATATTTGGTTTTTTGCCACTGAATTATAAGAGTTTCTTATATATTTTGGTAACCCTGGGTACTGAGACTATATAATGGAAGAAAGACAGTATCTTCAAAAAATGGTATTGGGAAAACTGGATATCCATATGCAAAATAATTAAATTGGATTCATATCTTATATCATATACAAAATAAACTACACATGTATTACAGACAAATGTTTAAGACCTGAAACTATACAATTTCTGGAAGAAAGCATAGGAGAAAAGCTCCATGACACTGGTATTGCCAATGATTTCCTGAATATGGCACCAAAAGCACAGGCAATAAAAGCAAAACTAGACAAGAGGGACTACATCAAACTAAAAATCTTCCACATAATGGAGGAAACAATCAGGATAAAAAGGCAGCCTATGGAACGGGAGAAAATATCTGCAAGCCAAGTATCTGATGACATGTCAGTATCCACACTGGTTCTTAAAGTGCTTTCTGTTCACTCTCATTGGCCAAAGCAGCTGTCACTTCCGCAGCTACCCTGCCGTCAAGGAGCAGGGCCATGTCTTCCATTCCAGAGGCACAGCAGGCAGCTGTGGACACTGACACACTCTCCCACAGCCTGCTGTTGTGGTCACTAATGTCAGGTTCACCCTCTCTTTTGCTTGCAAATACCTCACTCCTTTCCCGAAGGAAACAATCCTGGTATCAGGCTCAAAGCCCAGCGTGTTACAACTGTTTCTCACGCAGGTCCAGTTGTAGCTCTTTTTGCTCTGGAGCTGATCCAAAAACAAAACAAACACAAAACCACTTCCTTCCCTATAACCAAAACACAATGATGGAAGAAAAACTGCATAATTTCAATAAAAACTCTGAAATACCACTGACCAATATTGCTTTATTAAGAGCCTATTTGCCTTCTTCCACCATTGACCAAATTGGTTTTTTTCCCTTTTAATTACCCTATTGGCCATGTGTGAAGTGATCAATAGAGAATATCTGTCCTTGGGGCTGAGCAGACTTCTTAGCATGCTCCCTCCCTACAGAAGGTCGGGGTCCCAAGCCTCAATTTAAGAGTTGAAGGGTCAGTAGCTTTTATACCAGACTAGTGGTTCTTTGAAAATACAACTCTCTCTAATCTACTTGGTTTCAAGAGTCACAGCTAAAATTATTTTTTGGACATGCATTTTTTTTCTATAGACTTAATTGCTGGTACTTTTAGCCTAGCAGTTTGATGGAAGAGCAAAGACAATTCTGTATTTACCTAAATCATTGTGTCTAAAGCAATTCAGTAAAATTTTAACAAAGAGCCTAAAGATCACTTTGATTTGGTCCTTGACACAAGACTGAATTTTAATCAACCTGTGAATCTCGAAGGCTGGAGATGAAGAATCAGTTACATTTTTCTGTCTTTCAAGCCACTGAATTATGAAATTTCCATTTATTTTTATTCCTGCTTGTAAACTGGACCATTCTCTTCTGATTTCATCTCTGTTTTTGAGCTCTTTGTCACCATTTGCAACCATTAGCAACCAAATCACGCTACCAAAGTCGTAATTCCCATTTATTTGCCTACAGCTATTCTCTTATTAGAAACAGATTTGTCTTCCTAGTTACCACAGATGACAGTTACACTAGGAGTTTCGCTGCAACCTATGATGACATATTAATAGATCACCACCCTCACAAGTGTCGAGAGTTCTCTTTCTGCTCACCCTCCATCCCTGAAGTCAAGGACACATAGCTTAGAGTTATTTTTATGGATATATTCCTTCTTTGGTACCAATTTCTATAAATTAGGGTAGGCTATGTTACGCTACAGTATCAAACAATCCAAAAAATCAAGCAACTGGATTTTACAAAAGTTTCTTCCTTGACCACACCACATGTCCATTATAGGTAAACAGTGGTGCTTTTCCTGTCATAGTCAACTGAGGATCCAAACTGACAGATGTCTCACCATTGGCACATGCATTTGAGACCTCTGGGGTGGAGAAGAAAGAGGGTATGTGACCAAAGTGCCAGTTCTTAAAGCTTCCACCCAGAAATGCCACTTTTATCTCTTTGGTAAAAAGCAAGTCACATGACTAAGCCCTGCGATACCTAGAGATAAGAAAGAATGGTCCTCTTCTAGGGAAAAGTGGTAAATACATTTGAACACAGAGGGTAGTTAAACTAGTAGGAAGAGTTAAGAAAGACCTTTTCATGGATATATTTAACCAGAAAAATAATGAAATGTTAGCACTTTGAGTAAAGGTGTCAACATGTGCTACATACCCAAGACAAGAAGAAATATGGCATAATCTCAAAGAGAAAGCCAGTATGACAGGAGATGGTGGGAGGATTGTTGATAAGGGCCAGATAGTGGTGAAATGTCATAAGTGCTTTAATAGAAATATGTAAAACTACTATGGGAGGGATGGATAATATTCAGATTTCAGGATTTTTGAAGTATTCTTGGAAAAGTAGGACAATAGATATTAATAATATTTTGCAGCCAGAGTCTTATTTGGGAACTTTTGGAGTAAGGATTGGCATTTCTGCAAAAGCAGCATGCCAAGTAGCTAAGCCCAGCTGTCCCAGGGCACAAAAGAAGTGCCAGCCAAGTAATAGCTAACTCAAGGGTTAGCAGTGGGTGTGGCTATGGGGCCAGCCCTGGTGTCAACATATGGTAAGGTTTGCTTTCCTGGATACAATTGTTTAGTATGATTTTTAATCTGTACCAGCAAGATTCAAACAGGAGTGTTTTCACTTTAAATTCATGATCTCAAACATCAACTGATATAACTATACACTGGCAAAAAAAATTATGTTTTCCCAGTGCTAGATTTCCACGCCTTCTTGTTACTCAAAGCTCTGTCATCCTCCTACGTGCACCCTCATACTTATTGAAAATAGAAGGTCTCAGGCTCAAAAATCCTCATATTCCCACCACTAAACCATTGGCCGGTGTATTTGGCCCCAACTTTTCTTTTCCCATCAATTAAGAAGGACGTCGGGTTCGTGCTCTCATCAAATGCCAATCCCGCTACCTTGAGTCCCGTCCTTGTTCACTTTCTCAGGACTCCAAGACCTCAGTTGCTTCTTTCTCTTTTTTAATGTGGTTATTCTAACTGATCGTGCTGATCAGTAGACAGTGTCCTAAAAGTTCCCATCTTCAAAAGAAGAAAACTCTCTTGCTGTTGCAGCACTTCTTGGCAGTACGTTGTTTCTCTACTTCCCTTTCTACAGTCTACAGATGCAGTCTCCATTTTCTCTACTTTTGGCAATTACTAACACGAGTTTGGGTCTTCTGCCCCAATTTCTCCTGTAAATCTGCCCTGTTCAGTCTCCACCACATTCCGCACCTGCCTGGACACATTTTCACACCTCCTTCCACCCAACCTGTGGGGCTTGGAGCCTCCCAGATCTCAAAACCATTCTGTCTTCTTTCCTTACACCTTCCTCTTACATAATTACACCAATTATTATATTTTCTTGATTAATTGATATAAGTTCATCATCAGTGATGGCTCCACAATATATTCTGAATCTGTCCTCTATTCTTCATCTCAGTTTCCACCATCTTAATACAGGTTTCCAGCAGCTCTCGCTAGACTGTTGCACCAGCCTCCTGATAGGGTTCCTAAATTTCTTTTCTCTAATTTGTTCTCCAGACAGCAATAAAAGTAATGTTTGTACATTATAAATAAGATCATGTTACTGTTCTTTATAAGTCCTTCCAAAGCATCTTTACTCTCCTTACTATGGCCTTCCTACCATGACCTTCTTACCACGACCTTCTTATCATGACCCTCTTACCATGACCTCCTTACCATGACCTTATTACCATGACCTCCTTACCATGACCTTCTTACCAAGACCTTCCTACCATGACCCTCTTACCATGACCCTCCTACCATGACCTTCTTACCATGACCTTCCTCCCATGACCTTCTTACCATGACCTTCTTACCATGACCTTTCTACCATGACCTTCTTACCATGGTCTCCTTACCATGGCCTACAGTGTCAGGCATGACCTCACTCCTGCCTATCTCGCTGACCTCATCCTTTACCACACTCCCATTTGGTTACAACTCTCCGGCTACACTGGTCATGCTTCTGATTCAAACATATCAAGTTTTATGTTTTGTTTCCTTCCTCCGAGCCTTGATGAATGCTGCTACCTATGAATGCCTTTACTTAGGTGCTTAATGGTTTCTGTGTGCCTTTCTTTTAACTATGTCTAATTCTCATAGGTTAGCTCTCAGTTTAAATATCACTTTCTTGATGAGGACTTCCCTATCCACCCCCCATCTAAAATAGTTTTCTGTTCATTTAAAACCTTAGCTATTTTTTTCATTCATCACACTTAATGCGAGTTGCCAATGTTGTTATTCAATTGACTTCTCTTTACCAATGTTGTTGCTGCATTGTTTTTGGTTTTGGTCTGTCTCCTCATTATGATACATAACCCAAAAGGCAGGAGCCAAGTGTCTCTTTTACCATTTTGTCCCTGATGATGAGTACACCACCTGGCACACAATAAATATTAGCTGCACAAATGAGATCTAGGAGCATAGCCTAAGGCCAAGCGTTCGTTCACTTTCACATCTGTGCCAATCAAAGTAAATTGCTGCTACAGCTTCAAGACTTTGAAAAACATTCTGTTTAGGTGCCATAAGAGTGACAATGATTTCTATTCCTCCTTGCTCTCCAGTCCTGATTTTAGAGGTTATCTCCAAGACTGAAATGAATCTCATGTTGACAAAATAGATACTGCCAATCAATAGAAATTTCTACCAATTCTTCATGTTACTCAACAAATTAAAGAAGACTTCTATTTAGCATGATGGATAATGTTCCTCCCATCTCATTAGAATACCCAGAAAGATCAGTTGAAGTAAAATCTACCAACGCAGTACATTAAAGATAAAAATGGACTATAGACTCAAGAAGCGGCAGTGTTTACCCTAAATGTATCTTCTATTTGTGTGTAGATACTGAGAAATATGTTCTTGGACTAAAGATCTCATTTTCTATCCTAACTGTCAGAATAAGTCAGATGGCTCCAAAAACAGTAGGCAAAAACTTTTGAACACTCTTCTATTGCCTGCCTCTTAGAGCCACAGGATTTTCACTGCTGTAAAATGAGCCAAGATAGAACCAAGGAAAGAAAACTAAGTAACCAAAACAAATAATGAGACACACAGACCAGACGCTCTCATTGAGGAGATGTACCAACAGTAGCCTGCAGTCACGGGCCTGCTCTGGCCTCCTCACCTCTCTTCCCACAAAATGAAAAAAAGAAAGAGGGCAAAAATGGAGCAGCCTGACATCTTGGGATGCTGGCCCTCTAACAAGATTTTTTTTTTTTTAATTTAAGAAACTAGGAGTGGCAGGAATAGCTCATAGGGCAATGCATGCAGCTTGTGTTGACTTTGCTGTGAAACTCAGCTCAAAACGGAATTGCAGACGGCTTCTAACTCCTTACCAGTCAGACGCTGACCAATTGGATGACTCACGCTCAAGCTAGTAGAATAAAACCAATGAATACCTTCAACCAAAGGTAAATAAAGGGAGTGCTGTGTACTTCTGTCTGAACTTAGAATCACAGGTGAAAGACAAGCTGGCAGTGCCCAAATGAAACTAAAGCACCTATAACCCTGGGAAAGGTGGCTGATCCAGCCAGATGAGGAACACGTTGTGTAACTATAAAGCATGGCTATAACAAAAGTAAAAGGGAGATGAACATATAAAATAAATGAAAATTATTTTTTTTTAAAATTTCATTACAATACATACAACATAGGGGACGTGGCCAAAATTATACTCAGAGTTCAATTCCTATCATAAAACACCTATTTATCATAGAATAAAAAATAGATATAAACCAGATATTGATTTCAAGATATTTGAAAAATAAACTCCTAGGAAAACAAAAACAATGAAACAAAAGTGAATAAAACTAATCAAACTATCAAAAAATAACAAAGTAAACAAGGAATTGTAAGGATCAAGCTTTTGAAATAATGAAAATGAAAGAGCAAACCTATGGCACACAAAAATAAAAGTATTAACAATCATAAAATTCATATAATAATAGAGAATAGTGCATAACACCTGAAAGGCTGTCAGATGCAGGGTTACACGCCAATAACTTTGGCAACCTTGTTGAATGGATAATTTTCTGGATATTTTTAAGTTGTCAGAATAGAAGCAAGAATGACTAGAATGCTAATAAGGATAATACCATGGAATTTATTTTTTTCAAAATTTAAGAAAGGATTAATTCCAAAATATTTAATAAAATCAAGAGCACAAGACACATGGACTGCTACCTAATTAATTTTACAAAACTTTCAAAACATTCCTATCAAGATTTGAGAATGCATTAAAATAACAATTTAACACTGGGAGTTAAAAATAGATTATTAAGTTAAACATTTTATGTTACCTTAAAATATGCACAAGTAAGTACATTTGTTCGCTACTAATTCAATAAAGGTACAGGGTCTTTTCTTTGATATGTGTGTATTAATGATAATTCTGTATTATGGTTTTGAACAAGCAAGACAGCATATAAATTTCAAGTTTATATTTTTTTGAAAGTGAAAAGTGCATTTGAAGACATTTGCGAAGCAATCCAAGTCCAGAAATGTCACGATGCCGCATTGCAAGGCTGTGGGGTTTGCTGGAGTGTGTGGGCACCACTGATCCTGCAGGCTCTGGAGTCGGCCGCGGAAGTGATACACACACAGCCAAGGTCAGCCATCGCAGATGCTCTCCGGTGTCAAGGCCCCTAAACAACTAGCAGTGTGACAGTGTGGGGAAAATGAAAGATCAGCCAGAGCTCCTGAAGGCCAGCCCCACGTGTGTGCCCTCCCACAAGTGGGGGCTCTGACCCTGTACACCTGGCACCCCAGCCCTCTGTGCAGGAGTAAAACGTGGTTGCTGAGAATGGTGACAAGCTGGACTCACGCCAAGGTCGCCCAGGAATGGGCACGGCCTGTCAGCACTAAGGACCAGAGTGAAAAAGAAAGGGTGAAACACAGGGAAGTTACCGATGGGCAGCAGTTCCCCCGATGCTGCAGAATTGCCCACTCTGAGCCCAGAAAACCCCCACCCACGAGACACATGGCGAGGAGACAGAGGCAGCTGATCCTCCTGACAGACCTGTGCACCTGAGGCTAGGCAGGATGCCGCTGAATAAATGCTGGCTGCCACCTCTGTCCTCTTCCTGTTGAGTCATCCGACAAGGAGAAATAAAAGTGAAAATCTAGCAATGAGAAACTTTCAAAAGAACGGCGCCAAAGCCCTTCAATTGTTCCATATATGATCAAGTAAAGATGTTAAGAGCTCATTTAAAATTTGTATTAAATCTTGTCAATGTGATTTTTAAAAGTAAAAGGCCATAAGCACTATTAATAAGATTTAAGTTAAATTTTAAGAATGGCTAAGAATGTTCTGGTAAATGAAAAAAGACAAGAACAAGTACAATTGAAACTATCTGAAATAAAAACAGTCCATTTATAATTCAAAGATTATACTTAGATATACCAAATATATATAAGCAGATCAAATTATACTTAGATTGTAATTCAAAGGTTATACTTAGATTATACCTTAGACATCCTAAGAGAATCAAATGAAAAGCTATCAGACTCCTATTAGACTCAATATGTTAGTTAAGCAAAGTAAACAGATAAAATATAGATACAAAAAATTCAGTAATTTTCTTAGAAATTAGCAATAAGCTTTTAGAAGATAAAATGAAAAAATTACCACATCCAAAATAGGAGTAGAATTATGAAGTACCTAGCTATAAATTTTGCAATATTTATGTAGAAAATATATAAAAACAAACAAAAATATTTCTATCATCCTAGAAAATAAACATGAATTCACAGAGCATTACTATGTTCTGGAGGGGGAAACTGAATACTGGAAACAATTTTTATAATAAGCTTTTTAAAATTCTTCTATAATTAATTTATGTGATTAAAATAAGACTAAATCACTAATGAGAGAACTGTCTATGAAGATGAAGTAAACCACAAGCTGTCATCTTTGTCACCAAATGGAGAGTGTGGAAGAAAATGAGAAAAATTACGAAAAAAAGAGGTTACTGATTTCTGTAGGTGACAGATAGAGATTGTTTAAAATCATGTACTAAAACATGCTTGAAGACCCATATCCACCATGAGTGCCTATGAAGTAAGCTAACAAATTATATTTTCTAAGCAGGTTTGGGTTGTATGTCTGTGTCTGTCATTTGCAATTGAAAGTGGATAATCATAACTAGCTAATTAATTTATAAAAATACAGTCTAGCCTATGTAGCAGCAGAAATGTTTGCAACAATGGAAACCCCCTGTTCTGTCTACACTGCTCAATCTTGTAGCCACACATGGCTGTCGGGCAATTGAAACGTGGCTGGTGCAGCTGAGGAGATGAATTTTTAATTCTGCTCAACTTTGGTGGATTTTAATTAAATTATGTGACTGGTGGCTACTGCTTTGGACAAGGCAACTCTGTAATGGTAAAATCTAAGTAAGTAAAGTAGTAAGAGACTATTTTTGCCTTACAAATTAGAAATAATTTTGGAAACACCTTAGTGTTGGAGAGCATGCCCTGTGGAAAAAATTCTCTCATTTCACCTGTTAAAGCACAAATTGGTACAAATTTGCAAACTTTCCTTAAAATAACTTGTCGATTTGCATTAAGTTCATAACTTTGGCTCACTAATTCCAGAAATGTTTAGGAATTTATCCCACTAACATAGCTAAAAATGTTGATAATACTTTGTGTATGAAAACCACATCATTTATTATTTTTAAAATTTAAAATACATTTAAATGAAAACTAATGGAAATAATTATCAATTAAATGAGTAACCAAAGGAAATAATGGAAATCTGGGTACTTGAAGATTAGCTATCATACTCATACTTAAAGTCAAGTTTAGGAAAATTACTTATTAAAATTGCAAAATATTTATAAGATAGCATATTTTTAAAAAGGTATAATTATTTCCATATATAAACATATTATAAATAATATATAATAAATATGACATACTATATTATATATTATATTCACATAAATCAATATGTGGTTATATATCTATATATTATTATACAGTATATTTTATTTATATGATATTTATATTAATGCTGTGTTATATATTAACTAATATAATATATTAATATATTATTTCATATATTTTATTAATATAATGAAATACATATAACATATATGCTATATATAATATATTAGAAATTGATTAAACAAATAATTTAAGTATCCAGCAATTTTTCAAAATAACTTTGTGAATATGGAATAAAAAACTTGCTTAATCTTTGTTCTAGTTTGTTTAAGTCTTCAATAAAGAACATTTATATGCCCTTAATATGCTGAATAAAAAAATAAATAAATTAACAAAGGAAATTTAAGTAACAGTAACATTATAAATGAAAATAAGCTCTCAAATTTTAATAGCAGTTTATACTGTACAATATATCTTTATTTATTATCTTTTATCCTTCAGTTGCCTATAAAGATAAAGTTCTGTGGAATTAAGTTATTTGACCAAGATTATATATTTTTCTAGTATTGGAGCCCAAAAGAGAACTCAGCTATTATATTTGTTATTGTTTAAACTTATGAATTATATTCAATAAAAATGTTTAAAAAATAAAATAAAATAAACTCATGTTAAATTTTAAAAAGTTCTTACAGGTGATGTGAGTCTTTCCATTTCTGAGTTTGAGTCCTCGTTTGATAAGCTACAACCATCCAATAAATAATTAAACTACTCAAAAATAAATTTCACTGTCAATTTTGAAAGATGAATCCATTTTGTAGCAGAAAATAAGCTTTCTACTTTCTTGTCCATAGATGATCCCTGTGGAATACGTTCTCGTGCATGTTTTCTAGCCTGTCTGTGCTCAACTTCTCTGAGAATAAAAATAAACTATTAAATAGCTTTCGATACAGGTGTAGACACAGATTGTCCTGTGCAAATGTGCACCCATGCTTATCAGGTGAACCTTTACTTCGGCACTAACCGAGCAAATTCAACTCTCACTCTTTCATGCAATTAAATTGAACCTGGATTAATTACCTGGGTAACTTTAATCTCTGAAGGGTGATCAACATACTTTAAGGAAGTGATTTACCCCTACTAGTTTATTTTAGAATGACACTTGTTAGTAAATAAAAGCTTGGGATTGTCATGGTATTTTACCTAAAATAGCTCACGGTATTTTATAAAAAATTGTCCCAGGGGTTTTCTCAAATACTAACGCTGTGTCTTCCTTTGACGGTGAGTCCAACTGCCAGATGGAGAAGATTTGTTTAAAGGCTCAAATTATTCTGTCGTTGACTGTTAAGGTTAGAAGCGATGATGAAGAGCAGATGGCCTCCCCTTGCCACGTTACAAATGAGTGCAGAGAGAGCACCGGCTAGAGCGGTGAGCCAGTCTGGCTAAGGCCCCACAACTTGGTGTCAGAAATGACCCTGGGAACCAGCCCTTCCAAATCCCTGCTTGATATCTACTACCAAAACCCATGCACAGGAGCAAAAGCAAACCAACTCGTCGTTCCTAAGTTCCAGGTAAGTGCATTTTTAGTCAGCTGTCTTATTAAAATCACATCTTAAAATAAAATGCCATTTTCTTGCTTGTCTGGCAGCATGTCTTTTGTTTGAGACGGAAGACGTGAAAGCTTCTGATTGGACTTTCAAATATCACATTTCCAGAAATCAGTGAACAGTATTAATAGGATGGTGTCCACTCTCTTGTCTACCATTCAAACAAAAGAGCAGTTTTAAATTCCAGGTTGAATGTCCTCTGAAATAACAGCAATGATATTATTTCTCAAAAGTGCATGGTGCTTTTCATAGTTATATAAATTTTCCCATTTTAGAGTGCTTTGTTTTACAGAAATAGATACCTAAAGCAGAAAGGGGTCTGGAAATAGGTCAGTGCTGTAACAATGACCTAACACACGTCATGCTGGCTTTGGGAAGGGCCAGGGTGGTGGCTGCAGGACAGTGAGGAGCTTGTTAATGGCTCGGACTGCAGTGATAAAACCGATACCAGAGGCTTAAAAGATGATGACCCATGTTTTACAGTCGTGAAACAAGTGGCAAAACTCCTGGAAAATAGAAAATATAACAAATTAACCCATGAATGCAGATAAGATTTCTAGGCAGAATATTGAAAGTGCCAATTGGCTTCTGTTAGCTCTGTGTGATTAGATATGGGAAGATAAAACGAGCTAAAGAGAGAACTATTCAGTATGCAAGAAGAATCTCCAATCCAGACTTACTGGGTTGGAAAATAAAACTGTTTCACATTTCCAGGCTCTCTAGCTGGCAAAAGACTCTCAAAATAAGAAATGGCCTTGGGGTAAGGAGTAAATCCAGGATGTGTTCATAGATCCTTTGTTAAGATCCTGGAAAGACCCCAGCTTAGTAGACTGTCTGGGCTGGAGAAAAGTACTTCTAAGATGCTTAAAAGTATTATCTCCCTGACGCCTGGTTCAGCTCACATGGTCCATGGTTCTCTAAAAAAGAATCTTGGGTGTGGCTTTTTGGGACATGGAGTGAATCACATTCAGATTCCTAGACCGCCCACAGAGTTTTAAAAGGAGTTGTACAAGCTTGGACTAAAAGGGGCAGAAATTATTCAAAAAGGAAAGATGCCTCTGGGGCTCTCAACTTTCTTCAGGCAAGAAAGCAGCTGAGGAAACTGCTTAGGAGAAAATATGACCTGTTTTGAAGGTAAAGGAAAGATGTTTCAGAGGGAAGAATCCCATAGGGTGGAACCAAGAAACATGGAAAACCAGGAATTGGAGAACTACTTCCAAGGAACAGAATTGAGCCTAATCAAGGAAAATTTCCTGTGCCCAGACATGGGCCCCTGACAATATGTGATCATCTGGATTTCAGAACTGCTATGGACCAGTGACTTCTCTATTCTTCTTGTGCCTCTGTCTTTTAAATAGGGGTGTCTATTGCAGGCATCCTGTCCTGGTCTCACTGTCACGTGTAGATGTGTGAAAGGCAGATAGCGTGTCTTTTTAATTCACACATCTCTGAATCAAAGAGAGACACATCCACAGAGCCTGATCCCCATCTGGCACTGATAGAAATAATAAGATCATGAACT
Organism: Varecia variegata; assembly: GCA_028533085.1. Classification (NCBI taxonomy): domain Eukaryota; kingdom Metazoa; phylum Chordata; class Mammalia; order Primates; family Lemuridae; genus Varecia; species Varecia variegata. The sequence goes on from CM052437.1 coordinate 3,956,662, forward strand.
TCAAGCTCCACATTGTAATTTGATGAGTTTTTAATGGTCATGGGTGTGTTTTGCATATGGAGGGGCATATATCATTGGGGCCAGAGGGTAGACTGCTGTAGACTGGCACATTAAAGTTGCCAGGTGAGTCACATCTCCCAGTGTCCAAGCCCATGTATAACCATCTCTCAAACTGACTCTGGGGTTGGCTATGAAACTTGTTCTGGCCAATGGGGCATCAGCAAATAGGATGCAAGCAAATAGTTAATAAGTTGCTATTATGTTTAGGGTCTTGCCTTTCTGGGACACTGCTGTCCCCTTAAGGATGAAGCACCACAGCAGAGGAAGGCCCAGCCATGTCAGCCCTCCCAGGTGAGCCAGTCCCAGGCCATACCCCAGCCGGTGCCATCATGTGAGATAGCACATGTGAATCCAGCAAGAGAACGGCCAACCAACCCAGCAAGTCAGAGAGATAATGAATCACTGTTTTTAACACTAAGAGCTGAGACAGGTTGCTAGAGGTAATTGAAACAAGAGTTTTTCAATAGCAATAGGAGAATATAGAAGAAAATAAGTAACATCTTCAAAATTATTGTGGGAATAATTATTTTTACCTGTAATCCTATTTGTACTCAAATTGGCAATTATTAGGTGAGAGGCTAGAATGATGCCTTCAAATAAAACAAGCTCTAAAAATCTTATTTCCCATGAAATCTATGTTGGAAGATGAACTCCAGTAAGTAAGGAATTAAATCAAGAAACAAGAAGAGAATGGATTTCAGCAAAGGAAAATCAAAATATTTCATCTCAAGATATACTTCTTTGACATATTTTGAGATGGCTGTTCAGAGGGGCCTGCAAACAGAAGTGGCCCCGCAAAGCTGCCTTTTTGGGGAGAGATTTGCATCTGTAGAGAAAAATCTGCATTGAAGCAGCCAGGTTTTCTCTGAGCTTTTCCCTTGTCCAAGTCTAGGAAAGATTAACTGAGAATCTGACACCATTAAAGGCCTACAAGAAACATTTTCCACCTATTCTTTCTAAGGGCTGCTACCTCTAAGATTTCATCTACACAACAGGGCCACCTTTGCTAGCCAGGCCTCATCTTCCCCCCTCCAATCACCTGTTTCGCCACCATCCGAGCCCCCATTCTTTCTGTAACCTCTGCACCCCACTGAGGGATCAGAGTAGTCACTCTGTTTCTCCCTTGTGTCCACATTAATAAGTTTGTATGCCTTTTCTTAGTCTACCTATTGTCAGTTGATTTTTCAGCAAATCTTCAGAGAGTGAAGGGGAAGCTTGCCCTTGGCCCCTACACCAGAAAAGTAATATCAAACCCAGAAGACAAAAAAAAAAAAAAAAAAAAAGTGAAGAAGCAAATTCCCAGGAGGTTTATAAAGAAAAATCTCATGGGAACAGCTATGCACAGCCCTCACTTATTAGAGGAGGAAGACAGATGATTCCTAGTGGATATCTTCAAGAAAAAAAAAACTCAATATGTTAAGAGGAGGTTTCTCCTTCTGTTAGGGAGGTAGAAGATGCATTAATTAACAGTACTTAGAAATCTAAATGGTTACAAAGAGACAATGTATTATTTTTACGGAAAAAATTTCTACAAGGAAGAAAATGATCATCACCATGCACAGAAAAGTATTCTGGGGAAAGGGGGCACACCTGCAACCTGCATTAGGGAGAGTGTCACAAGAGAGCTGAATCTTCATCTTACACATTAGGACGTCATTAGATACCATCTAAAATGGAAAAATCAAGAAATAGAAGTATATGGATGCTTTATGGAAAGAGGTGGGTAATTCCCATAGGGAAATTCAGCCAGATGGGTTGGAAGTGGCCACCTTTTTGAGGTGGGACTAGAGGTGAGAGAGGTGATCCAGTCTGCTGTTTTTGTTACAAACGTTACAGAGCTACTTGACTCTCAAAACTATGTGCTTGAACATCTTTGAATACATTAGAAGGAAATTTTATGATCTGAACATCTGTGTTTGTGATTGAAATTGCCAATCCCTACAGAAGTTAACCATTTTTTATTTTTCTGCACTAGCTGGTCGTCCAGAGATGCTTTGTGGGGAGGGATAAAAAATAATGAGAGGGTAGCAAATGACCTAGAAAATGGAAATTCTGGACGGGGTGGAGAGTAGAATCTTTAACTTTACCAAACCATTTACTGCAGGTCCAGGCTAAGGAGAACATACTGCAGGGACAGACACTCCAGCACAAATTTGTGAACTTCAAGAGCTAGAGAATTCGGGTGAGCCCTGAGGGAGGTAGATGGTGAGCATGGGCTGAGGCTGTCCCTAGACACAGCTTTTAGCAGGATGCCCGGAATCAGAGCCTGGAACAGAATTTATGTAAGTAAAACACACGTAATACCATGAGATCTTGAAGAAAGGGATAATTAAATTTTAACTGCCAGGAGAGGAAGACAAGTAGTCTTTTCCCAGGGAAAAGTGGGAAGAGAAAAGGCCAAGGAAGCCAGAGAGAGATTAACAAAGAACTATCCTGAGCCCAGGGGCCAGGTGAAGAGCCCAGGGAGGACAGAGCAGCTGCCACTCGGTGCCCCTCCCGTGTGCAGTCTCTATTACAAAATGAGATCATTTCAATTAAATAAGTGTATGTGGCATAATCATGTGCTGCCACCCCCTCATTTTCTAAATTGCTGTCCCCAGGACAGAGGTCAGAGAACAGAAAGAACATCTGCTGCAAAATAAATCAGAGAAGCTCTGGTTCATTGCTCCTGCATCTGTCAAAATGTGCTCTGGTTTCTGCCATCTCCTCTCAGGGAGAACAGCCTACCTGCTTCCCCGGAAAGGTCAGCCAACTTCTCAGGTGTTTCCAGGTTGTACATTTGTTTGTTCCCATATTCAACAAGTATTACAATCACCTACTGTTATCTAACAGGCACTGTTTCTGCCCTCATGGAGATAATATCAAAAGGGGTGGACAGAGACAGTAAATAAAGAAGGACACATCTGATAGTGAGAAGTGGCAGGTGGTGATCTGCTGTAGAGATGACAACAGGCTTTGGATACTTTACATCGTGTGGTCCAGGAAGGCTGCTCTCTGGAGAAGACTTTTAAGCTGCAAACTGAATGTCAACAAGGAGCCAGTTCAGTGATGATCATGGAGAAAATGCACCTTTAAGGGAAATAAATTGCTTTTTTCAAGAAGAGAACAGAAGAGCAGTGTGTCTGGAGTGGGAAGATGAAGATGGAGAGCTAGTGCAGGAACAGAGTGGACATGCCAGGACAAGGAATATGCAAAGACAATTGAAGTCCTTACTGGACATATCCAGGGGGTGGTCTAGAAGCCATTTCAAATGTCACATGTCCTTCAAAGGTGTTCATCCCCATGTTGTCTTTGTCAAAATAAATGGCCACTCAGTTGTTTAAGTCAATATTCTGAATTCTTAATTACTGTCACCCCTAAATCCCACTTATTAGCAAATTCAGTTGATTCTACTAACTGAGTATGTGTCATATCTTTTGCCGTCTTTGTCCTCCACTGTCCCCACATTCGTCCTAGGGCCATTTGCTTCTTCCTGCACCCCCCCCCACAATTTAGTCTTCAAACAGCAATGAGGGTGATCTTGTAAAAATAAAACCAGATCATGCCATTTTCTTTCTCACAACTATCTATTGGTGTCCCATTGATATTTTGTACAAGGAGATCATCACATAAATTTGAATAAGCTAGATAGCAAAGAAGGTAAGTGACTTGTCTGAGATCACATAAATAATATCCTTAATTAATTAATTCAATACTATTTATTCACTGTCTACTATTTCCAGACATACTAGATATACGGTGAAAAGCAAAAATAAATAGTATTTTTATGGTTATACCCTCAGGGAGCTTTGAGTCAAGTGGGAGAAAAAGACATTTAAGATAGTACTAGATAAATAAATGTGTAGCTGAAAATTGTGATAAATGCTACAAAGAAAAAGAACAGAGTGTGATAAGAAAGAATAATGGAAGAGATAATTTGGATTTTGAGGGGGTTCTTTATGAGAAAGTGACATTTGGGCTGGAATCTGGAACATGAATAGGAATTAGGCAAAAAAATTTCAGGCTTGAGATGAAAAGAGTTTGGTGTGTTTGAAGACATAAAAGCATATTGGTATGGTTGGACCATAATGACCCAAAAGGCAAGCGGTGTGAGTGGAGGTTGAGGAGACAGACTGTAGCTAGATCATGTGCAGCCTTGCAGCCCTACGTGTTGCTGAGTTGGGTCACTGGAGGTAGAATGGGAATTTACTCAGGAGTTATGAGCAGGAAATGATATTTTTAAAATTTTCTAAACATGACTGAATGCTGGGTAGAAAATGAGTCAATGGGAGAGTGGCAGTGGGAACAGGGACACTGTTTGGGATGTCTTTGGAAATGTTAGAGAAAATGGTGACGGACCTGAATGGAGGCTGTGGGGACAGGAGGCACAGACAGACTTGATACACACTTTTAGGGGAGACACAATAGGGCTTGGGCAGGGATTGGACATGGGGATAAGGAGGAGGTGACAAAGCAGTCTCAGAGATCAGGGCTGGGCTGGGGATTCGGGTCCATGATTCCTCCTCTCTGTGCTTTCAGGCTGCCATAAGTCAACAGAGGTGCCCCTTCCTTCACCCCTGCCTCGTGTGGAACATCAATCTCCAATGAGAGGATAATTGAAGCCACACTTGTGGGCCATTGCTAAGATATTAACCAAATACTCTGTGACTAATCAGTGACAGAACCTGAGCACCATCATTCACCTTAAAAGCAAACCAAGTCTTGGAAATCAGTGTACACCCAATGCAAATATTTCCACAGACTTTCACATGGCAGATGGAAGATAGAAAACATATAGGAAGAATAACAATTAGCTAGACATTTCTACCCAGGACTAAGATTTCTAAATAACTTAGAGCCCTGAAGTAACAATCCATGGGACCTTCCACTTGTCAAATTTCAAATTACTTCCAAATAGGAGAAGGATCACAACATTTACGCTGAAATTTTCAACAAAGAGCAATCAATTAAAGGAGGTCTCCAAAACACTGCAGTTTAAGAAAGAAGTTTTGCAGTACTCTCAGATGTGCTATAGCTTCTTCTATTCTTCTTGAGGCTTCTTGCATGGTGAGAGTGTTAGATCAATGGGTTCACAGCTCTAAATCTAGAAATGTATTTCCTCATAAATTTTAGAATAAGGTTGGCAATTTAACAGGCACACACACATAAATTCAGTTTTGCTATCCATGGACATGGTATATCTATTCATTAATAATATCTAATTTAATATCTGTTAATAAAATTATGGAATTTTTCCATAGTGATCTTATATTTGTAAATATTGCAAATATTGTTAGTTAAATCATATTTCCTCAATGTTCGTTGCTGGTATACAGGAATAAACAGTTGATTTTTATATATTTATTTTGTATTCAGCAAATTTTTTAAACTCTTATTAATTCTAACAGTTTTCTATTTTTTATTTACTATAGCCACATGCATAGCATTTGAAAATTATGACAGTTTGTTTCCTTTACAGATCTTGTCAATTGATGTCTATCATGGCTATTATCTTCAATATAAGTTAAATAAAAATGATAATAGCAAATCATATATTATTCAAAATCTCAAAGAGAAAACTTCTAATATTTCCCAATTATCTATTTTTCTATAGCTTTTATGTAGATAACTGTCATATTAAGAAAGGTCTTTTTGCATCAATTTATTATGTTGTTAATCATAAATTGATGTGAAATATTATAAACTATGGGTTTTTTTGCATTTATTGCAAAAAATAAATGATATGATCACTAATTTTCAATCCTTTATGTATGTGGTGAATAATATTCAGTCTTTGTTCTTTTCCACTATCTGAAATAAATTTCACTTCAATATTTTTTGTGTCACAGAAGTTTAGTATATAGTGTTTTTATCATTATTTGGCTCAAAATATTTTACAGTTTTCATTAAGATTTCTTCTTTGATTTGCTCAAAATTTAAAAGCATGATGCTTAATTTCCAAAGACATGGTAATTTTTAGTTACATTTTTTATTATTGATTTTCACCAAAATTACTTGATAATCGGAGAATATAATGTTTATGACTTTAATTATTTGACCTCGTGTACTATTTTAGTTTCTAAATGTGCATGTGCACTTAAAAAAATGTATTCAACATCTATTGAGTGTAAAATTCTATATATTTACATTGATAGAAATTTGTTAATCATGATATTCAAATCTACTATATAATCATTACTTTTGTTTTGCCTACTTTATCAATTTGTAAAAATTGTGGGTTAAAATTAAATTACCGATTACTAGGTACCTAGTTACTAGGTACATATACTTTTAAAATGTTTCCTTGTATGATTATAATTTGTTCTTTTATCATTATGAAGTCACTCTTACCCTATTCTATAATACTTCTTGCCTT
>CM052437.1:3963576-3991722 GCA_028533085.1 Varecia variegata
TTAAGTACAGGGCTTTATTAAGTCCTGTGGCTCTCTTATTTAATAAGCAACATATTGTACCCTGTGCCATTTAAAGCACTTTATGTACATTAAAACCTTTTATCTTCTTAACACTCACATGATGGTAGGAACTATCATTGCTCCCATTTTACTGATGATGATACTGAGCCTCAGAGACATCCATCAAATTATCTACAATTGCACAGCTAGTAAGTGGAAAGACCAGGATTCAAATCCAGGCAGTCTGGCTCCACACTCTGGGCTTTTAACCACTAAGCCATACTCCCTTTAGAATTCTGTAGAAATTCTAAAAGAATGGAGTATGCCAACCTTTGCCTTCTCAAATTGAGAACAGTAAACCTAACCAACTTTCTCCTTATAATTCAAGGTCACCTACGTGAACTGAGAACATTACACCCAGTAGAGTATGCCTACCTTTGCCTTCTCAAATTGGAAATAGCAAACCTAGCTGAGCTTTCTCCTTATAATTCAAGGTCACCTACATGAACTTAGAATATTACAACCACTAGAGCATGCCCAGTAGTGCCCTCAAAGATATTAAATCGCAAAGAATAAATTTCCCACTAGACTGGCCCCAGATTGCTATTCTCATGGAGTTCTTTCTAATTTTTATAGCCCTTGTATTTATTTCTTCTGCTACCTTCTGTCAGTTCCTATGGCTATCAATATGTATTATTCATGACCTTGTTTTATAAATAATCGTCCAGCTACATATCGCTGCAGGATTCTCTTACCCTCTAACACAGTAAAATGCATCAGTTTTGTGACAGCAATACATTTCTCAGGATTGTGTGTGTGTGTGACAGATTCAGTGGCATGTCCCGGCTCCATGTGGCACATGAGGACACAGTGTTGTTTAAGATTCTGCTATAACAGACACCCTGACTCTGAGCCTTGGGAGGGAGGGCTGTCCGCAGTCGGAAGAGAGGCTTTCTGGAGCCTTCCTACGGGAGCAAGTCTCCACACACACAAACCCCGTATTGTCAAGCTCGCTAGAATGCAGTCATCTCATGACTGTGGAATGTCCCTCCTTGCCAAGCCTCAAGGACGACAGCAGCTGAAACTTTCACATACGGAGGAGACTCCCGCGGAAGAAAGGAGGCAGAGCCCTGCTCGATGCAGGCTTTTGACACTTCAAGTTGGGCAAGGTTTTTGGTTTCAGCAACGTTGCTAAAAACCACATTTCCCACGGCTGGCCTGAACTTTGACTCAGAGCTTAAATTGCTAGCAGAGGTGTGGTTGGCCCCAAGGTTTCACTTGGCACTAGTTCCATTCTTACCGCTGGCATCTATACCTGCTGTCCTTTCAGGTGTGGGTCCCCAGCCCTGGGTCCCTAATCACCAGGTGCTTCTCTCCTTCCCTCTGGGTCTCAGTACAGCAGCGGTTCTCAGGCTGGTCCCCTGACCAGCTATAGCAGCATCACCTGGGTCCGTTAGAAATGCAGATTTCCTACTGAATCAGAAACTCTAGGCCTGGGGCCCAGTAAGCTGTGTTTTCACAAGTATGGCAGGTGATTCTGAAGCCCCCAAAAGTTTGAGAACCACTGCAGTAGAAAGCAGGAACTCCAGACAGATGACCCAAACCCAGTGAATTTAGGAATAAAGAGAAGATAAATCCCAGTGAGTGATCCCTGTCGTCAGAGGGGTGTGGCAGGTGACCCTAAGAGAGCTTCACGGTGCATGTTAATGTGCCTCTTCTCATGAGCGCAGCCAGTGCCCTGACAGTGGCCGTCCAGATACTATGATGGGAGGAACTTTGAGGCTGTGTCTCGGAAGGAAACCTCACCGAGACAAATAAATAAGGCTGTGTGGGTGAGGTGGGGCGGGGACAACTTGTCAACTTGCCCCTAAGGAAAAGAAGTTGAAGCTGAGATTAGATAAGGACCTTGGATAGAGCCATATAGTGGTTCTTACCGAGCAGGTCTTCTCGTGATAGTAGCACCTGGTCATGGCATTCTAAAATCACTTGGTCGGAAAAGGGTATGGAAATTCACTGAGTCCAGCTCCCGGGCATCATCTCAGCACAATTCCACTGAGAAGTCTCTGGCAACGGAAGACTCCCTTTTCTCACAGCCAAGGATTTCATCTTTGGAGAAATGTGGCCCCGAAACTGTGGGCCCTGAAATGTGGCCCAGAGATGCTGATGCTTCCTGAGTTTTTCCCTCTGGGGGTCATGACAGGGTTGATCTAACATTAGGAAATTCTCATGCACAGAGCAGTTCCCAGTAATGTGACTTTTGCATCCGTTGCAAAAGTTGGGACGCTGATGAAGCGTCAAGAAACAGGTGAAAACTAGGTAGCTATGCTGCCTTTGGGTGGTGCACACTGCTGGGCATAGAAAACACAAATGGTGTTAAAGAAAAGCAGACTGGACAATGAATACCATCCCTTAAAGAAGATCCTTTGTGCAGCCTCTTCATCTGCCCTTGGATTAATGCCTGACCTGTTCTTCTCCCTGGCACTTGGTGGAGGGGGTAGGAGGGGGAAGCAGATAAACTCAGCCGGGCCACAGGGTGAGAGACTGCAGTTCTCCGGAGAGATGGTCCCAAGTCCTGGGGTAGAGGGGAGAGGTTAGGGGTTCCATTTGGATTAAATCAGAGAAAGATGTATTGGTCTGTTATGGCTGCCATAAAAAGTACCATAGAGTTGGTGGCTCAAACAACATAATTTATTTCTCACAGTTCTGGAGGCTGGAAGTCCAAGATCAAAGTGTCAGCAGGGTTGGTTTCCTCTGACCCCTCTCCTGGACTTGCAGATGGCCACCTTCTTGTTCTGTCCTCACATACCCTTTGCTCTGTGCACAAACCCCCTGGTTTCTCTTCCTCTTCTCATAAAGACACCGGTCATATTGGATCAGGGCCACCCTGTGACCTCATTTTACCTTCATTACTTCCTTAAAGACCCTAATTTCAAACACCATCACACTGGGGGTTAGGGCCTCAGCAGTTCAGTCCATAACAGACAGGAACACTAATGAGAAAATGCCAGGCATCCAGAAATAGAACTAGATAACGTAGCACTGTGCAGCTTAGTGGTAAGAAGGAGCGAGGAGAGAATTCCTGTCCCCACACAGACACCGTCCCACACTCCTCCTCCCAGGGCTAGCCTGCGGCCAGCATGTGCACCTCAAGTGCCATTGGCCATGCCAGCTGCATTGAAAGTACTCGGATTTCAGTCAACTGTGCCCCACTTATAGAAATAATTTAAGCAGATAGAAAATATAGAGAGAGAACAACCAAAAATAAATATTAAAAATCAAAGTGAAGTGAAAATAAAGGAAAACAGTAAGGTAAGACTGTGGGGAAAATGATCACACTATAGAAATATTCACAGAGGGCTCTTGCATAATTACTGACCGCTCAGTGTTCTGTCTAAGCCCTCGGTAACCAAAGCAACAGGACCACACATCTGGATGTGAGACTTGCACCATTCGCAGGGTCGACTGGAAACTCCGTGAGGACCTGCCATGTTCCTATGGACCCCCAGCACTTCTCACAGCCCCTGTCACAAAGCCGGTGCTCAATGCCATACGCTGAAGAGATTAAACAATGACCGCGATGATCAATCTTCTGCGTCAACTTCGCTGGGCCACGGGTGCTCATAATCTGGTCAGACATCACTGTGGGTGTGTCTGTGAGGGCGTTCCTGGGTGGATTCGCATTTGAATGGGTAGACTGAGTCAAGCAGACTGTCCTCCCCGATGCAGGAGGACATCGTCCCATCCCCGAAGGCCTGAGGACAACAGAGGCCGATGCTGCCCTGTGCAGGGAACGATTCCTCCTGCCTGGCCCCTGCCTCCAGCTTTTCCTGGGTCTCCAGCTCACTGCCTCTGCTTGCAGCTCATGGGACTTGCCAGCCTCCTAGTCAAGCCATCAATCTCTAGATAGATAGATACATAGATACATAGACAGACAGACACATCCTATTGCTTCTGTTTCTCTAAAGAAACCTGAGAAATGCAGTAAGTTAATGCATTTTTTAGCACCCAGGTTTGAGGGAAATTGGTAAGTCAGAAAGAACACACAGTGATGTAGTGAAATGTACATGACCAATATCATCATAATAGACTAGAGAGTATTCACACACAAGTGTCTCCGTGTTTAACACGCATCTGACTCACCAGGGGCTCTTGTTACCATGAAGCCTGGGATTCAGTAGGCCCAGGGTGGGGCCCGAGAGCCCCCGACATTGCTGCTGCTCCTTGGCCCACAGCCGAGCGTGGGCTCCCAGAGCCTCTCCCAACACCGGTCATGGGGATAAGGACAAAGGATCCCTGCGCTGCTCTGCCTACAGGAGCTGCCTTCCTTTTCCACCTCTCAGAGCCCACTGCGGAGGGCCACAGTCCCTGGGGCCCTGCGGTGTGCATCTCCCAAGCCCCCAACGAGTCCCACAGTCCCCATCCCTAACAGACTGCCTACTTTAGAGAAAATTCCTTGTGATTTAACAAAGCAGCCAAAGCGACTGCCTTCAGCTTCCTGTGACCTGAATTCCGAGGGAGGTGAAGCGCCGGGCTAGACCAGCCCAGCTGTTCTGAGCGTAGTCTTCATTCCTTCGTAAATCACCCCAGCAATGGCTCCATGCATCACTCTGCTCTCCCTGTTCTGTGACTATAAATTAGAGGCTCCTCTGGGGCCACCTTGGGCAGGGATGCTCTTACCTCTAGCAGTAGGATGCAATCTCTAATTCTTTCTTTTTTTCCCATCAATCCAATCCAATCTGCTTTCTATCTCCCAAGATATCTCAAAATATCTGGTCCACTGCCGGCTCCCTTCCTTATGTTTAAGCAAAGTTATATATTTTCTGCCAATTCAATGGGTAATTGGGGAAAGAGAAGTTGTTACAATGTTCAGTCCACTTTCTTGATCCAGAAATCTGGGCCGTTTTCAAAGGCTCTGCATGTGGTTCTTAAATATTATGCTGAATCAACAAAGAACATGTTGCCAAACTGAAAATCTTGTGCAGTTGGCTGCTTCTCCACCATGCAAGGGTACACAATGAAATGATATGACATATAGAATGTTTTAAAGTCTTCTTTATTGAAGTATAACATGCATTTAGAAAAGTGTACAAAGTCAGCAGGGCTCAGCTCAATTAATTTCACATAAACTGAACTCACCCATGTAACCAGCACCCAGATTAAGAAGTTAAATATTACTAGCAGGTCAGAAGGCCCACCCTGGCCTGTGCCCACTCACTCCCTCCTCCCAAAGATGACCACTATCCCTACTTCTTTCCCCACAGATTCATGGTGAATCATAAATCATATAGTATGTACGGTTTTGTGTCTCTCCTACTCAACATTATATTTATAAGATGCTTCCATGTAACATGTATAAATTTGTTCATTTTCATTTCTGTATAGCTGCAGTCCCCAATCCCCAGGCCAAGGACTGGTACTGGTCTGTGGGCTGTTAGGAACTGGGCTGCACAGCAGGAGGTGAGCATCGAGCAACAAAGCTTCATCTGTATTTATAGCAGCTCCCCATCACTCGCATCACTGCCTGAGCTCCGCCTCCTGTCAGATCAGTAGCATTAGATTCTCATAGGAGCAAGAACCCTACTGTAAACTGTGCATACAAGGGATCTAGGTTGTGCTTATGAGAATCTAATGCTTGATGTTTTGAGGTGGAGCTGAGGCGGTGATGCTAGCACTGGGGAGCAGATGCAAACACAGATTATCATTAGCAGAGAGGTTTGACTGCACAGAGACCATAATAAATCAATTGCTTGCAGACTCACATCAAAACCCTATCAGTGACAATTAAGCTGCATCTGGTGGCAGGCTTGATAGTGGCAAGTGAGCATCTTACTTCAATTGCACAGCTGCATCTGGTGGCAGGATTTAAGTCAGAATCCAACACTTATTTCAGTCTGCATGTGGCCTGCCCATTATTTTATTTACCACCTCCTCTATCCATGCCTCTTTCCCGCACTGCGCACTTGTCCCAGTCACAGTTTTGCTAAGCCCACAAGCTAACTGTAGCAAAAATAAGTAAAAAGCAAATGTCGCTGGAAAGCTTTTTTGAAAAGGGAGAAAGACCCAATGATGAGACAGCAGAAGACTCTAAGACTGCCAACAAAATGAAAGCTTCATTTAAAAGAAAATACCAAGGGTCCTACTTAAATTACAGTTCACTGCAACAGGTGATTCACATTCTCCAAGCCCACTTTGTATAATACGTGGCAACCGGCTACCCAATGAAGCCATGAAACCTTCAAAAGTGGTTTGCCACATGGATACCAAGCACTCTGCATTACAAGACAAGCCTTTGGAGTTTTTCAAAAGGAAAAAAACATGAACACAAAGAACAGAAGCAATTACTGAAGGCCACCACTTCATCAAATGTGTCTGCACTGAGAGCATCATTCTTAGTGGCTAACTGCATTGCTAAAGCTAAGAAGCCCTTTACTATTGGTGAAGAGTTGATCCTGCTGCTGCTAAGGACATTGGCCATGAACTTTTAGGAGAGGCTGCAGATCAAAAGTTGGCACATGTTCCTCTTTCGGCTAGCACCATGACTAGATGAATTGATGAAACAGCAGAGGATATTGAGGCACAATTGTTAAAGAGGATTATCAAGTCACCGTGGTACGCAATCCAGGTTGACAAGTCTACCAATGTTGACAACAAGGCAACAATGCTCGTTTTTATGCCATGTATTTTCAGGAGGACGTACAAGAGGATATGTTATGTGCACTTTTGTGGCCAATCAACACCACAGCTGCAGAACTATTCAAGTCTTTGAATGATTACATATGAGGAACACTGAATTGGTCATTTTGTGTCAGTATACACACTGACAGAGCAGCTGCCACAACTGGACGGCTTTCTGGTTTCACTACTCGGGTCAAGGAGGTCTCGTCTGCATGTGAGTTTACGCACTGTGTCATCCATAGAGAAATGCTGGCTAAGCTGAAAAATGTCATCTGAACTAAACAACGTTTTGCAGGATGTGATTAAAATTATCAACCACACTAAAGTACATGCCTGTAACTCATGTCTGTTCACTCAGCTCTGTGAGGAGATGGACGCAGAGCACACACTTCTCTTATACACAGACATGAGATGGCTTTCTAAAGGTAGGTCACTGGCCAGAGTTTCTGAGTTATAAGAGCTGCTTCAGAGATTTCTCTTAGAAAAATAGTCACCACTGGCAGCCCATTTAAGTGACACAGAATGGGTCGCAAACTTGCTTACTTGTGTGACATATTCAACCTGCTCAGTGAACTCAGTCTGTCACTTCAGAGGAGAACGACAACTGTGTTCAAGTCAACAGATAACGTGGCTGCATTCAAAGCCAAACTGGACTTATGGGGCAACAAGTGAACATGGGATCTTTGACATGTTTCAAACATAAGCAGAGATTTCGAAAGAGACTGAGCCAGGGCCTTCTATCTCCCAGCTGGTGCATGATCACCTGTCTCAGCTTTTGAAAGAGTTTGAGCTTTACTTCCCAACCACAGGAGACTCCCAAACTGGGAAGGAATGGATCCTCCACCCATTTGTGAATAAGCCAGGTGAATTGACTCTGTGCTAGTAGAGGATCAACTGTTTGAGATTGCAAATGACAGTGGCCTTAAAAGTATGTTTGAGACAACTTAGGATCTTCATACGTTCTGGATTAAAGTCAAGGCGGAATATCCTGAGATTGCCGCAAAAGCACTGAAAAGTCTGCTTCCATTTCCATCGTCCTATCTTTGTGAAGCAGGGTTTTCTGTGGTGATATCAACCAAAATGAGATTACAGAGTAGACTGGACATAAGCAACACACTTTGGGTGTCACTGTCCCCCATAACCCCCAGACTAGACCATCTAGTTGCAAGGAAACAAGCTCAGGGCTCTCACTGATTCTGCGTTATGGTGTGTTGTGTAATTATTTCCTTATATATTACAATGTAATAATAACAGGAATGAAGTGCACAATAAATGTAATGCACTTGAATCATCCCCAAACCATCCTCCCCACCCCCGCCTCGATCCATGGAAAATTGTCTTCCATAAAACCGGTCCCTGGTGCCAAAGAGGTTTGGGACCACTGCTGGATAGTATTTAAGATGAATCACAATTAATCCATTCTAGTCTTTTTCTATACAGCATTATTGAGATATAATTCACTACCATATGATTCATCCATTTATAGTTTCTGTGTGGATGTACATTTTCATTTTTCTTAGGTAGACACCTAGAAGTTGAATTACTGGGACATGGCAACTCTATGATAAACTTTTCGAGGAGCTGCCAAACTGTTTTTCAAAGTGGTTGAACCATTTTACATTCCCACCAGCAGTGTACAAGAGTTCTGATTTCTCCACATTCTCATCAGCACTCGCTATTGTCTGTCATTGTAACTGTAGCCATTCTAGTGGGCATAGAATGGTCTCTCCTTGGGGATTTGATTTGTGTTTCCCTAATGACTAATGACGCTGAACATCTTTTCGTGTGTATTGGCCATTTGTACATCTTCTTTGGATAAATGTCTATTAAAATCCTACGTCCATTTTTAAATTGTATTGTCTTTTTAATATTGAGTTGTAAGTGTGCTTTACATATTTCGGATAAAGGACCCTTAGCAGTTACATGATTTTCAAATGTTTCTCTCATTCTGTGGGTTGTTTTCTCACTTTCTTAATGTAATATTTACAGTACAAAAGTTTTTAATTTTAATGTAACCTAATTTATCTATTTTCTCTTTTGCCATTCATGCTTTTAGTGTTATATCTTAGAAACCATTGTCTAATCCGAGGTCACTAAGATGTAGTCCTATGTTTTCTTCTAAGGGTTTTATTGTTTTAGCTCTTATACTCCATTTTGAGTTAATCTTTTTCTGTTTGGTGTGAAGTAAGAATCCAGATTTATACTTTTGCATGTAGATATCCCATCTTCCCATTACTATTTGTTGAAGAGACTGTTCTTTCTCCATTGAATGATCTTGGAACCTTTGTCAAAAAATCAATTTGACCACAGATGTATGGGTTTATTTCTTCACTCTCAATTCTGTTCCATTGATTATATGCCTATCCTCATGCCAGTACTATGCTGTCTTGATTACTGTATTTGTAGTAAGTTTTAAAATCAGTAATTGTGAGTCCTCCAACTTTGCTCTTCTTTTTCAAGATTGTTTTAGCTATTCTAGGTCCTGTATATTTTCATATGAATTTTAGGATAAATTGAATTTGTAGATCAATTTTGGGAGTCTTGCCATAGTAACAATATTAAGTTTTCTGATCCATATACATGAGATTTCTTCCATTTATTAAATCTTTAATTTTTTTCATTGATGTTTTATAGTGGTAGTTAACAAGATTCACATTTCTTTTGTTAAGTTTGTACTTAGATATTCTGTCTTCTTTCTGATATTGTAAATGGTATTAATTTTATTTTCAGAATGTTAATTGTTATTGTACAGAAATACAATTAAGATTTGCATATTGATCTATTCTTCAGTAATATTGAATTTATTGGGTTATTAATATTTTTTAGTGGATTCCTTAGGATTTTCTATTTACAAGACCATATCATCTGAGAATAGAAATAGTTTTATTTCTTTTTTTTTCAATTGGAATTTCTTTTGTTTGTTTTTCTTGCTTAATTGCCTAGATTGCCTTGCTTAGTTGTCTAGAACCTCTAGTACAATATCAAACAGTGGTGAGAGTAGGCATCTTTGTCTTATTCCTGATCTTAAAGGGAAAACATTCAGTCTTTCAACATTAGATATGGAGTTAGCTGTGTTTTCTACATGTGCGTTTCCCACAGGTGTCCTTTAGCAGTTTGACAGCATCTCCTTTGATTTCTAGTTTGTTGAACGTTTTTTATCATAAGGTGTTGCATTTGGTTAAATGCTTTCTTTTCATCTATTAAGATGACAATATGACTTTTGGAAAATACTCAGTTGTTAATCAAAATGAAAATAAAAACAGTGAATCAGAAAAAGTGAATCCAAAATGATATTTCTTTCTACTTCTTAGTATAACCTCGATTTCAGCACACAGAGAGTCTAGCCACACATTCCCCGCCCCTCAGCAGCTCTGCCATCAGTGGAAAAGGGACAACCTTATGGCTGCTTCACACAGTTGGTGTATAAATGTAATTAAATTGAGCATGGGAATCACGCGTTATGACCCAACACAAAGTGAGGACATGATAGTTTTTGTTGTGTGAATGAATGAACTGAATGAAGGAATGCGTGAAAAATGGCTCTGTGTGGTGGAAAGATGTGGAAGGAGCTGAATGATGACTCTGCAGGACATGAGCTCCGCGAGGTCAGGCTGCTTTCTGCTTTTCCGCCCACTCTTACAACCCAAGCATCTACAGTATGTGACACATAGTAAGGCACGAAAGATATATTCAGGAATGTGTTTTTTACACTTGTGGGGTCAAGAATGAAGCTCCATTGTGGACCCCACACGTGACGAGCACCTGCCGCCTGGCACACACCGGGCGGGTCTGGGAAGCATCGCTGGAGAGGGCAGCCCGCCCGAGCTCACACTGCAGGAGTCACACACCACAGTCACGCAAGGAAAAGTCGGAGTACACCTGAGGGACAGGAATGAGACCTGAAGAACGAACAGGCGTTTTTCTGGAGAAGGCAGGGAAGGGAATTGAGAGATTCGGGCATTTGGGGCAGAGGAGCAACACGCACAAAATAATTGTTGAATAATCACTGAATGAATGAGTTGCAAAGCCTACCACACTAACGGTTCGCACATGTTGGAGGAGAGATGGCAAGAAAATGAGCAGAGATTAGATTGTGAATTCCGAGCCAGGAGCTCATAGTTTCTCTTCTCTAAGAAAAAATGGAAGCTATTGAAAAAATTCCATGGCTTCTATGATGATAAGATTAGTGAAGGAACATCATTCTGGATTTCTCAGGTTTGGCTTGGATGTACGGGACATGTGAGGCCTGGAGGGGTGGAGGGTGACTAGGGTACAACATGAATTTGGGGCAAAATGAAACTTGAAGCCTCAACTTTGTTCTCAAAAAAATAAGAATAAAAATTTAAAAAGGAATAATTGAGCCTTCACCCAGTGACCAAAGATCCAGAGCTGCCAATTTCCTTGGGCTTCTCTAGAAAGAAAACATCAGCAGTGTTGGTTTCTTTACTCTGTGGTCATTCGTCACATTCCCGTCAAATGCCTACTTGTAAGTGCGGTTCCAGTAGCAGTAACAGCAGGACCTGTGTATCGTGACCTGCCCTTGCTCACTGCAGGCCAGTCCCTCAGTCCGGTCACATGACACCCGTCAGCTCAACTTCCCATATGCAAACAAGATTCAGGAGCCGCCCACAATAGAGTCAGGTAAAGTTAGAGATTTTTAAAGTCAAAAAAGCCACTTTTGTACAACAAAAAATTGAAGATGCTTTAACATTGTGATAGGAAAGAGAAATGATGTTATTGTCTTAAGAAAAAATCTAGGATTAATGAACTATTTATGCTTCAGGTGCTGAGCTACGCACTTTATATAAAACATCCTCTCTAACTCTACAATCCTCCCAAAGGGCAGTTGCTAGCATCCCCACCTTGCAGATGAGAAAGCTGAGGTCCTGAGATAATCACTTGACCAATGTCAAACAGACAGTGGCTGTGCCAGGTGACATGCAGCCATGTCCAACTCAGCACAGGGCTGTGGTACTGAGCATGCCTTACTCTTGGTTCCTTTATCTGGGGTGAAAAGATACAACTGCCACCTGAGAGCCACCAGACTGAATAAGAACTAATATGTTCCCACCTCCTTTTCCTCATCTGTAAAGTAGGGACTAGAGAACATCCTCAGCCTCTTTCCCAAGTTCTCTTGAAGACCACCTGAGAGGTGATGTGCATCAGAGAGTGAGAACAACAAAACACAACATAATATCTGGGAGCTTTATTCCAGCCAGTCCACAAACATCCCCTGACATTTGAGATCTGGTGCTGACCTCAGTAAGCAGATATTGTCAGGAAATAATTAGCCTTCCTCTGCAACGTAAGAATAGGGAAGGCTCTGGAGCGTGCCCAAGGGCAGAACGTTGGGCCCAGAGGGTTTATCTGCCCAGAGACGACAAAAGAATTTGTTGTTTATCATAATTTAAATCTTTTTCTTTTTAATGAACATGCATGCAATATTTTTGCAAAGTTTACCTTCAGTGTTGTCTGCGATACTTAAAATTTCTAATGTAGAATATAAATAATCTCCTGAACCACCCAACCTCAGTTATGTCAATGGGCTCCTGTGTGTTGTACACGTTGTGCATCAACTGCTCTCACAACTGCTCTTTCCCAAATTATTTTTCTGTTTAATTAAAAAGATGGTAGTAAGTTCAAGTCAATAAATATTTATGGAGTCCCAGCTAAGTGTCTGACGCTAGAAAAATTTTAAAAAAAGAAAAGAAAAAGAGAGAAGGCACAGCCCCTGCACGAAACCTAAAGAGGTAAAACCAAACCTACAGCAACAACAATGTGAATAATGAGACCTCTCAAGGTTTGAATGGGACAAAGCTTTTAGGCCTGTGTTCCCCAAGGCATGGTCCACGTACCTTCCGCATCAGTCATCTCAACGTTTATTAAAATGGATGTTTTGAGCGTCCACTCGGACCCAGGAATCAGAATCTCTAGAGGCAGGTCTCAGAAATCTGCATTTTAATCATCACACACAAAACCGCATGTTTTGCCCTCTGAATGACTCAGCAGAGTCAGAGATCCTGTCTTAGAGGCCGTAGAATTAAGGATGGTCAAGGTTTTGAAAATAAGAAATCTGAAAGGCATTTTGTGCAGAAGGAACAGCAAGGAATGGCATTGAGAGAAACCTTGGAGGCACATGGGACAGGAGTCCACGCTGGCTGGAACACAGCGTATGTGAAGGAGAGCAGGGAGATGAGCTGACCGTGAACTTGAGCCTTCTGCCCCAGGCAAAGCTAATATTTGTTCACAGACTGCTAAAGGGGAAACCCACACTTCTGTTAATTTTCTTTAAGCCTCTTATCTCATGAGGATATTTAATTATTTTTTCACTTACCTTGGTTACCTAGCATGATATTGTAAAAACAATTTGAGGTTTTGCTTTTAATTAAACCAACGTTGATTTAAATTCTGGCTGCATCACACAGTAGCTCTGTGATGTGTGCCAAGCCACCCAGCACCCGTGAGCCTCAGTTTGTGCACCAACAAAACGGACATAACCACCACCAATTTTCCTCAGGGCTTTGCAGTAATGCACAGTAGCAACCCGGCACATAGCAGGCACTGGATAAAGGGAAGCTATTATTAAAGAACTATTGGACTTCTAGGATACTGGTAAATGAGCTAGCTTTTTCTTGACTTCTCCTTGGCGCTAACAAATCACCCTCTGATTTTAATCTTCAGATTCAACCTTCTACCTGGCATATTTATGATCTCACTGAATTTCAACTTTTGAAGCTCTTTTAAAGGCACGTCAGCCTGGGACAGCACTGAGTCCTTGTGTTAGGATGGCCTGGTGCCAAGGCAAATGTTTAGGCTTGGCTGAGGGCTTGACAAGTTGCATTCAGTGAATGTTCTATGCTTTAAAGAAAATGAAAACCAGGGAGCTTTTTTGGGAACAGAGGGTTGGCTTCTCAGCTGGTGCATAATAGCCACACAGGTGCACTGCCTCCCGGTGACACGGGGTGAACATTTGACCCACAGAGCCCGACAGAGCTGTCCCTGGGAAAGCCTGAAGCAAGTGCAGCTCAGAGTGTGTGCAGCCCTGTTTGACTTGGCTGCGGTCCCTGCAAACCTGGTGGTGGGCACAGCCCAGAGGAAAGCAGCCTTGACGCTCACTCTGGTCACTGCAATGCTCTGGGCCACCTGTGGGCTTCATAACCTTCCTTCCCTTGCCCACAGCATCCAAGCCAGTTAGTTCGTGTTCCCAGAAAAGAAAGATCCCATTGCTCTCTTGCTCCAATGCTCAGTATCTGCCCGGGGTCGACGCCTAAAGGCACTCACCTGTGTACACCTCTGAGTGCAGGCGCCGGGCCAGCTGCATCATCAGAAGTCTTCGTTAACTCTGGGTCTCTCTCCTATTTCCAAGCATCATAAATACACCAGTTCTATTGCAATGGGGAACAAACCAACGTTCAGTAAGCACCTGCCTCGGGCCAGGTGCTTTCACAGGCTGTACCTTGTTTAATCCTCTACGCAACTCTACGAGAAAGGAGTTAGTATCGTTATTTGATAAAGACGGTGAGGTTTGGAAGGTTTACGTAACCTGAAGGAGCCAAGATTTGGACCTTGCCTTCTGACTCCAAGTTCATGATCTTTGCATTCAAAATACTACCTCAATTCCAGCCCCAGTTCTGACATTGGCTGCCAAGAGCAAGTCACTCCTTTTGATTTAATGTTTCTGACTCTATTTATAAAATGAGGGCTATGGACGAGCTGCCTCTCTAAGGACTCTTCCAATTTTCGTTATGTCGTGGGCTTGCACACCAACACCAGGACACAATGTGGGGAGTGGTGTCCATTGCTTCCTTTAGTAAGTCCCTGCTAGAAAAACGCCATGTGTGTCCTGAAGGACAAACAGACGGGGGGTCTGGGTGGAATTCCACTGTGGGTCTATGGCGGGAGGAAGACTCTGCGTTTAAGTGGGTGGGCCCTTTCCTACCAACACAGACAGCACGGCCCCTACTATAGGCCATTTGTACAACCAAGGGAAGCAGCAGCAACACATAGAAGTATCGGCACTCACTGCCATGGACATTAGTACCTGGCGGGCAGTGCCATGTCTGTTTGTGCACATTGACCCATTCACCTCCACAACAACACTACGAGAGAAATGCAGGTATTTCTCCCGCTTTGCACAAACGTGAGGAAAGTGAAGCACAGACAGTTCCCACGCGCAGCTGAGAAGGGAGGCGCTGGGATGTGAACCCTGTTGGTTACTCTAACCACGACGTGTGGTGCTCTGACAAAGGCAGACACATGGGAACTGCTCCTTAACAAACTTGCTCCATGTGTTGAAAACTGAATCAAGCCAATGGTGGTGGAGCGGCGAGGGTGTGCCGGCCACCGCACCTGTATCCTTTCAGTGCTGACAGCAACACGTCATTTAGGTGGGATCTCCAGGGAACCACAGCCAAGGAGTCAGAAAAGATCTGTTTTGTGGGGAGCAGAGGTTTCCACTCCCTGAGCTCTCTCTGCCACCATGCTGCATGGACAGGACAGGGTCTGCTTCCCTGTTTGCTCATGGGATTAGACAGTAGGAATGGACCCATCAGTACCCCAATCTTCACCACTCATTCTTATCGGGGGAGGGAACTTCAGTTACATAATGGAAATAAAGAACATCAAAAATACTGCTAAGCAGCATAGCATGTGTAACTATGCATTATTTCTCTACGCATCCACATCTCCAATAATCCATGAGGAGTTGAGTGCAGGAAACACACCCTTCATTTCTGCCCTCCAGACCCTAGAGTAGTTCATGGCACAAAGCAAATGGTCCCATTTTCCCTCCTTCTGCCCTGTGAGCAGGTGTGGTGACTCCCCAGGTTCCAGGTGAAAAGGCAGCACAAAAGTATGTCCCACTGCCAGGTGGGGCCTCTGGGTCTTGATCCCTATGTCCAAGAGCCATCAGAATGGAGCCGGGTGATTGCCTTTGCCCGAAAGACCATTGGGAAAACTGTAGAGCTGAAGGATCCATACAGTCAGCTGTTATAAATGTATTAATGTACCAGAGAAAGTGTGTTAAGTTGGCTTCTGAGCACACATTCAGACAGCATTTCGGCATGGATTTCATTTACAGAATCACCTCACTAATAAAACCAGATTGACTTAAGTAACACAACTGCAGCTTATAGTTTCAAGGCAAGCACTTCAGAGGGACAGACAGACAGAATGAGGTGGAGGGAGAGAAAGAGGATGTTGCAACATGAGGACTCCTCGGTATGCCTGCCTTCCCTCCCCAGGTGCAGCAGAAGCGGCACATGTCTGGTGTTTAAACCTCTTTTTCTGCATGATTCTGAACTGCAGCCTCATTCCATGTAACCACATGTGCCTCTAACCTCTACTTACTTACCAAAATGCATGACAATCTGTTCAAAGAAATACAAGTTAATCCCATTTGAAAATTAGGCAATCGCCAAATTGTTTCAACCTGGTACAACAAACAGACCTTCTGGGCTGTTTTGAACCCCTTAAAATAATATACAAAATTTGATCAGATATCACTCACTTTCTTCTGAAATCATCAAGAAATTTAAAAAAAAATGGCAAATGCCAAGCGCTGGGGTTGAAAGTGAGCCCTCACATTGCTTGCTGATTTCAGAAAGCACAGTACGCTTCTGGAAGTTGTTTGAACACAGGTGCACAGGGAACTGGTGGCTCCCACACTCCTTTTGGCTCCATCCCAGGTCCTGTGTCAGCAGGGACTGCGACTGCCCAGCAAAAGAGGATGCTTCTGATTTTAGTGGAATCTGGCCACTGGGATGAGTTTGGGATAGGTGTCTCCCGGAATGCCAAGTACTGTCAGGAAAAGTCAGTTTAACTAAAAATGCATCATTTCTCCCCATAGATATGGAAACCCAGGATATTAGAAAAGAGGAAGCTTCATGGTTTGTGTGTGTCTCTCCAGAAATAGACACAAGATAGTAGGAAAGGAGTCAGACAATGCCTAGTATGTATAAAAACCGGGTTAAGGCCCTGTACCTAAAGAGTCACTGAGTTGGAAGAAATGTCATAGACTCCAGTTCGGAGGCGCCTATACGCCAGCCTGTAGATTGATAACTGCTCAGCCCTAGCCTGCCTTGCTTCTGAAAAAGTCATATTCCTGGGTCCCGTTTCAGACTTGTGGAATTGGAATCTCTAAGGCGGTATTTGAGGATCAATGGTTCTGAAGAGCTCCCAGGCTATTCCTGATGCATGCCATGGATTAGGAACTCTTTATTTAAACTCTTTATTTTATAAATGAGAAAAGCAAGACCCAGAGACATTGGCCAAGTTGCTCAAGGCCACATCTGGCGAGCAGGGAGCCCCTGTTATGATCCAGGCCCCCCCATTCCTGCCACAGCTCTTAAAAGAGGCTGCAGAGGACACACAGGCATCGTTGGCCTGACTCAGGTTTCACTTTGAAACCCTTTTGTTTAAAGAAAAGGAATCTCTTCTCTCTTGGCAGGCTGCCTTCTCTTCCACCACAAATAATTCTTTCTTTCAAACAGAGCTAAGCTTTTCTAAAGCTTGGAAAATCCATCCTAATCACAGTGTAGTTTCCCTCCCGTAAGTTCTGTGAAAAGCTTGGCCTATTTCTCCTTGCTGGGCCGTGGAAAAGGGAAGCTGTCTCGCACCCCATAGCCAGTGTGAAGTAGCCGATGGAGTAATTTTATGGGCATTAATCCACTCAATCTATTTCACGTGTCTAAAAATGTACAGAATGTTTACTAGGACTTGGGGCAGGGGTTGGCAAACTTGTTCTGCCAAGGTTAGGCAGTAAATGTTTTGTCGGCCACAGGTCTCCATCACAACTGCTCGGTTCTGCCGCTGGCAAGCAACCAGGGCCAGGCCCCCTGCCAACAAATGGGTGTGACAATGTTGCAATAAAACTTTATTTACAAAATCAACTAATCATCTTAGGGACACAATCCAACCCACAACAGGGTTCCTAACTCTCTTCTTTTTTTGCTGTTATCTACACATGGCTGGAGGACACTCAGAATTCACTGCCCTCTCCAACTCCCTGCTCACCCCCCAAACTCACAACCTGGCTGGGAGACGCATGAGAGGAAATCGAGCAAAGGCTTTGCTAGAATCCTTACCAGAGGAGGTCCAGTAAATTTTAGTGCCAGTTATCTTAGTAAGGAGGGGGGTGCAAACAGGCTATCCCAGTGGGAGAGTCCATACACCAAGTGAGGGAGGGGACAGAACCTTAGAAATGTCCATGACATCCACAGGACAGGAAGCTGCTAGTCAGGGGAGGAAATGCGGACTAGCTGTGTATGGACTGGAGGATGCTCTTACAGTGTGAGGTCCATTGACCTCACTGGAGTCCACATTCCCATCACCAGCAACAACCTCCGAAAGCAGCAAGGACTCCATGGGAAATGGGGAAGGGCCGTGGAAACACCTGGCATCACCTTCGCTGTCAGTTTTCATCTAAACTAGAAGGTCAGACTTTGATACGGAGATTTTGGAAACAGGATTGGAGGAGGAAGTTGGAGTGGAGGTCCTTGAGGATTTCACTGGGGATGGATAAGATTCTCTAGTCAAGATAAGAGAATTGTTGGAACCAAGAGAAATTTTAAAAAGAAAGAAAGAAGGAAGAAGAAAAATAAATCAATTAAGTTCCCCTTAACTTGGCACAATTCTGGTGGTTTGGGACAGGGTTTTGGAGACCTGTGTGCCTTAGAAAAAGGGTGAGCTTGGCAGGCCACTGTTATCTGATACAATGAATGGGCCCTGTGACATTCTTATAGACCAGAGCTAACAATATGTTTGACTGGTTTCCAAATTTTCCACTGTTTATAAACATGAATATGATTTCACATAGAGTTTATACAACAGTGTGATTGTTCCTTAGGATAAATTCCTAGACAGAAGTGCTGATTCAAATAGCATGAAAATTTAAAATCATAATATTATTTATTTGAACTTCAAAGATTTTTAACCATTTATGCTCCAACAACAGTACACGAAGATCTCTATTTCTTTGATCCCTTATCCAAACATTTATACTCAGTATTTCTGAAATTGTATTAAATTTTTAAAATACAGAAGAAATTTCTTTGATTTGCTTTTTGGGCATTGGAGTTTCCAATTTTAAGTACTGCATCTTTATATCTTTTCCTATTTTCAATGGGTTTGCTTTATTATTTTTTATTTGTGTTAGCTATGTACATAGAAGGGAAATAAGTCATCCTCTTGCATATGTATCTTCCTTTTGTCTTTGACATTCAATTTCATTTTGTGAGTGTTTTGTCATTCCCAATTTTTTCACTTGTATGTGCTCAAATGTCTCACTTTTTTTTTTTTCCTTTATGGCTTTTCAGTTTTGTTTCATACTTAGAAAGACCTTACCACTCCTAATGACCTGCACTTTCTTTAAGTTGTATTTTTATTTATTTTTAATTTGTTAATAATTTATTTTGATCTAAGAACTGAGATGGCAATCCAGTTTTACTGACAATTTTCTCATGATTGTAACCTCTACTTTTGGGGTTTTTTTTTTTTTTTTTTAGACAGAGTCTCACTCTGTTGCCCTGAGTAGAGTGCCATGGTGTCAGCCTACTCAAAGCAACCTCAAGTGATCCTCCTGCCTCAGCCTCCCGAGTAGCTGGGACTATAGGCGCGCCACGATGCCCGGCTAATTTCTCTATTTTTAGTAGAGAGAGGGTCTCACTCTTGCTCAGGCTGGTCTCAAACTCCTTAGCTCAAGGGATCCTCCCACCTCGGCCTCCCAGAGTGCTGGGATTACAGGTGTGAGCCACTGCCCCCAGACTGTAACATCTACTTTTAAACACCTTGAAACTCACTTTATCAGTCAGGATTCCATCAGAAAAATTGAACCAGTAGCAGAGAGATACAAAGAGATACACTGTAAGGAACTGGCTTATGCAATTCCAAAATCTGTAAAGCAGGCCCCCAGCTCCTGGGCACAAGCTGGGGGGAGACACAGGCAGAATGTCTTCTTCACCCAGGCCTCAGCTCTGCTCTTCAGACCTTTCAACTGATTGAATCAGACCCACCCAGATCAGCGAGAGTAATCGCCCTAATTAATGCCAGCTGACTGTGCACCTCCATCACGTCTACACAACCCCTCCACAACAACACCCAGGTGAGCCTTTGAATAACTAGGGACTATACTCTAGACAAGGTGACACATAAAACTGCCCCTCACATTTATCTCTGCTATTAAATATTTTCTCAGTGGACTGACATTATTATTATTTTTATTTAATATCTTTGCACCAATATTTACAAGTAAGATATTCTATTTTGGATTTTCCCTGGGTTTCTTTTACAATTTTTATGCTCTTCATTTAAAAAAACAAACAGGAGAAGGGAATTAAGGTTGTCTGAATGGGGTCAGAAGAGGTCAAACTCTCACTCTTTGCTGATGACATGCTACTATACCTAGAAAATTCCAAGGATTCAGCTAAGATACTCCTGGAATTGATAAACAAATTCAATAAAGTCACAGGACACAAAATGAATGCACACAAATCAGTGGCATTCATATACACCAATAACAGTCAAGCCGAAATTCAAATCAAAGATGAAACAACTTTCACAATAGCATCAAAGAAATTTAAATATTTAGGAATATATTTCATGAAGGAGGTGAGAGATATTTATAGAGAGAACTACAAATCCCTGAGAAGAAATAGTAGACGATGCGCACAGATGAAAATCCCTACCATGCTCATGGATTGGTAGAATCAATATTGTTAAAATGTCCATTCTACCTAAAGTGGTATACAAATTAATGCAATACCAATCAAAATTCCACCATCATTTTCTTTACAGATTTAGAAAAAATAATTCTACCCTTCATCTGGAACCAGAGAAGGCCTCATATAGCCAAAGCAATCTTAAGCAAAAAGAAAAAAATTGGGAGACATCAGTCTGCCAGAGTTCAATCATTACTACAAGGCTATAGTAACCAAAACAGCATGGTACTGGCACAAGAACAGAGATATGGACCTTTGGACTAGGACAGAGATCCCAGATATAAAACCATCCTCTTATTGTCATCTAACCTTCGACAACACAGACAAAAGTATACATTGGGGAAAAGAATATCTATTCAATAAGTGGTGCTGGGAAAACTGGATATCCACATGCAGAATATTGAAACTGGATCCCCACCTCTCACCTCTCACAAAAATCAACTCACGTTGGAAAACAGACTTAAACCTAAGCGTGAAAATTTAAGAATTCTGGAAGAAAATGTGGGGAAGACTCTTTTAGACATCAGGCTAGGTAAAGAATTTATGAAGAAGACCCCCCAAAGCAGTCACAGCAGCAACAAAGATAAACAATGGAACCTGATCAAATTAAAAAGCTTCTGCACAGCCAAGGAAACTGTTCTTAGAGTGAATAGACAACCTACAGAATGGGAGAAAATACTGGCTTTCTATACATCCGATAAAGGGCTGATAATAAGAATCTATATAGAACCTAAGAAAATCAACAAGAAAAAATCAACAAGAAAAAAAATCAAACAACCCCATCAATAAATGGGCAAAGGACATGAACAGACACTTTTCAAAAGAAGAAAGAATAATGGCCAGCAAACATATAAAAAAAGTGCTCAACATCTCTAATCATTAGGGAAATTCAAATCAAAACCACAATGAGATATCACCTAACTCCAGTGAGAATGGTCTTTCTCAAAAAGTCCCAAAACAACAAATGCTGGCATTGATGTGGAGAAATTGGAATACTCTTACACTGATGGTGGGACTACAAATTAGTACAACCCCTGTGGAAAGTAATTTGGAGATACCTCAAAGAGCTAAAAATAGAAATACCATTTGATCCGGCAATCCCACTACTAGGCATCTATCCTAAGGAAAAAAAGACATTCTATAACAAAGACATCTGCACTTGAATGTTTATAATAGCACAATTTACAATTGCAAAGATGTGGAAACAACCCAAATGCCCATCAATACATGAGCGGACTAATAAAATGTGGTATATGTATCCCATGGAGTTCTACTCAACTACAAAAAACCGTGGTGATCTAGCACCTCTTATATTATCCTGGGTACAGATTGAGCCCATCCTGTGAAGTGAGGTATCACAAGGATGGAAAAACATGCACCACATGTACTCACCATCAAACTCATACTAATTGATCAACACTAAGGTGCTCCCATGGTAGTAATACTCACTGGGTGCCGGTCAGGTGGAGTGGTGGAAGGGTGGGTACTAGAACAGGTAGGGTGGGTAAACCCACAGCTAATGGAAACGGGGAAAAATATATGGGGGAAGGACATGCTTGTGATCCTGGCTTGAGCAAGGCAAATGCATTTCATGTAACCAAAATGTTCGTACCCCCGTAATAGCCTGAATTAAAAAAAAAAAGAAAAGAAAAACAAAAAGCTCTGCTCACATAAAAATGGAATCATCTCTAAGTTGGAGGTTTTTACAAACTTGAATTGGTCTTTGCAGCAGTCTGGGTCTAATCAGAAGATAGAAACCTCACAACACATTAAACAGGAAAGTTTCATATAAAGAATTATTAACCATAATAAATGAGTAACTGATACAAGACATAAGGAAATTCTGGTATCCCAGGACCGAGGAAGGGTACCCAAGAAAGTAAAAACTTGGAAGGGGTTCCAACCTTGCTGGAGAAGGCCTGGTTTAGTCCCGTGGACGTGGAGAAGTCCCAGGGTTAGGCAGGCGGAGCTGGCCCGCGGTATCCGGGGAGCAGGAGACCGTCCTCCAGTGCAGGTGTCCAGGGTGCCAATGGGAGTCCGCGGGCAGAAGGGCTCAGAGTTGCAGGGCTGCACCAGGACCGGGAGGGCAGGGACACCGGGCAGGAATTCCTGGGCAAGGAGTCCCTGCTCTGTGTGTGAAGCTTGGGACCTGCCACCGCGCACAGTCCGCGCAGGAGCCCCCTGAGGTTGTGCAGGCAGGGCCAGGCCAAAGGCCTTCACTGCAGCCAGGCCCGGCGGGCTCCTGGCTCCTTGTCCGAGGCTGGGAGGGCGCAGGGGGAGCCTTCTTGGGGGCTGGAGGCAGGGCAGGCTCACCAGGGCCCTCAAATCCCCAGGGGTGTGCTGAGAGCCCGCCCTGCATGCGCACCCAGCACTCCCTGCCTATTGGGAGGAACGCGCGTGTGTTTAAAAGCAGCACCGGGGGGTCCTCATTGGTGGGTCACAGCAGGAGTTGCATGGGTGCATTTGGATCTGGGATGCAAAAATTGGTAGCTGACTACACCCTGATTTGAAGAGTCTTTGTTAGTCTTCTTCATAAATATTATTCTGTTTAAGTTTCCTTTTGCTGCTTGAATCAATTTTGAGATAATTTGGAAAGTTATTAATTTCACATGAGCGCTAAGTTTATTAAGTCTACAATTATTGTTTTATTAATGTAATAGTTAACTACATTTTATTAATATAATTATTAATAATTATTTCATATCATTTTATAATTCAATTCATTTTTTCTGAGGCTACCTGGGCACAAATTACCTTTTTTCACCAGGGGCCACAGCCAGCCGGCCTCCCTTCTCAATGCTCTGGCCACCCCGGCTTCCCTGGTGTCCAGCCTGTCCAGCAGCTCAGGCCTCAGGCATGTGCAGCTGTCGTCTGCTCTGCACGGCACTCACCCCTGCACGTATCTGCATAGCTCTCTATTGCCATCAGGTCTCTTCTCAAAGGCCATCTGGTCAGAAAGAATGTGATCACCTAACCTAATCGAACTGCATTCCCATCACTTTCCCTTCCTCTGTTTTATTTTAATGCTCAGCACCTATCACTCTCTGACATATTACATGCTTGTTTGTTTACCTCACCTGTCCCGTTACTGGGACATACACCAGACAAAGCAAAGACCTTGTTCCTGTTCACGCTGTCCTCCGTGCTTGGCGCTATGGCTGGTACAGGGTGAAGATGTAATATGTGTTTGAGTAAATTTGACCTATTCTTGGACCCGTTGGGGGGATGGGGTGGGTAGAAGCCACTTGGCAACATTCGATGTAATTAATCACCAGGGGAAATTCATGAAAAATCACAGGAGTAAAGGTGTGACATGAGACCTGGCCCTAATGGTCGCACTGGTGATTGGAGAGGAGCTCGGGGAAGACTGTTGTTGCTGGATGCCAATCCCTCTTGTGAGTTGGCAACCCTGTAGGTGCACAGCTGAGCTTTGTGTCCCACCCTGCTTACAATCCTCCGTCTGTGCTTGGGTATACGGCAGGATGATATGGGCATCTCTGGTAGAGGCCGAGCTGGTCAGACCTCACAGCCCCGAACTTCTGATTCCCCGCTGTCATCGCCCTACTGCTGACTCTCAAGCCCTCGGAACACCTGCCTCTGTGCTTCTTTGCTCACCTCTCACCCACTGTTCACCTCTACCAGTTACAATTTACTGTTCTCAAAACACCTGTGGGGTTGTCCTATGGTATGAATGTTTGTGCCCTCCCAAAATTCAAATGTTGAAATCCTGATCCCAATATGATGGTTTTAAGAGATGGGGCCTATGAGATGTAATTAGGGTGGAGCCCTCATGATTGCAATTAGTGCCCTTACAAAAGAGGCCCCAGAGAGCTCTCTCACCCTTTTGGGGCCATGTGAGGATACAATAAGAAGGTGGCCGTCTGCAACCCAGAAGGGAAGAGCCCTCAACAGAACCTGACCAAGCCAGCATCCTGATCTCAAACTTCCACCCTTCAGAACTGTGAGAAATAAATTTCTGTTATCTATAAGTCACCCAGTATATAGTATTTTGTTACAGCATCCTGAACAGACTAAGATAGGCCCCAAGAAATAAAACACAAATACTATGTTCTGGAGTGTCCTTTGTATTAGGAAAATCTTCATGGCCAGTGCTGCTATAGTCTCCCTTTTCTGGTTCATTTCCTGATCTTTCCAGCCTATGATGCGTAGGAACATGGTGAGTTAAAAATGTAGAACGTGAGTCAGATGGGCTGTGAGTAATCCAATAGCTTCAAGAAAGCAAAATTCACTGGAACATTTCTCCTGGCCTTCCCTCCCTAACTACCCAAGGCTTTAACTAATGTGAATTTGGAAGATACTCTTGTTTTACAGTCCAAAACACTTTAATAAAAGACATAAAGTTGACTTGGTGGCTTTTTCTCCCTCAAGAGATTCCTCTTTAAAAACTTACATATGTTCCATTTTATTGTTTTACTTGCAAAAAAGGGAACTTGAACTTATGAAATTATTATAATTGTATACCCCCCAAAATCCCAACTCAGAGAATTATTTCTGTACACATATTAAACTAACTTACTCATTGAAAGGTCCTGACCAATAGGCTTCCAAAGTGGCCCAGAGAAAAATTTATTTTTTTCACTTCAATTTTCCTCTCATTAGAATATTTCTGTTTTCTTCTAAGAAAATGAATTCTAAAGAAAGTATCAACATTATTTCCAAAACCTTACTAATGAGGCATACCTAATTTTGTTGTATTAATTTCCATCTTTATAGAAGCACTGTAAAAATGTGAGATGCCAGCCTCGCAAAATTGCAGATTGGATAAAATATGATATAAATGAAGCAGCCACAAGTTACCCCTAAAGTCTAGTACTGGAGTTTATATAGTGTTACAGAATTTTAGAACTCAAAGATAAATGCTATGTAGGACTTTAGAGATTATCTGACTCAAACTTTCATTTAAGATTGAGCCCTTCTGGATAAATAAAGATCACACGTTTCCCACATTTCTGCCCCAGTGGGCCTGAATTTGGACTCTGGATCTAGGGTGGGGTCCTGGGGGCCTGAGTTAGTTGTGCAGGAGCAGGAGGAGGTGCGTGGGAGGCAGAGACGGTTGGTCTGCACAGCTGAGGGCTCAGGGCCACTCAGGATGCCACTTAACAGCGAAGAGCATGGATCCTGGTCCATATCTGTTCAGGAGCTGCAGGGGAGGCTCTGCCTGTGGTACCTGTAGTGAGGTGTGACAGGAGATCATTTAGCCCCAGGTGTGCTAGGGCACCAGGATGGCTCGGGTCTCCATAGGAAACCCATGCTGAACACACCCACCCACACAGGCTCCTAGTCTGCTCTCTGTTCTCTCAATGACACCCCGACACCTGTCTCTAAACGATGCTTTCTAGTCTTCTGTGAGTTGCTGAGAAGGAAAGGTGCTGACTCAGGGATGTGGGGATTCATTAACACAGATATCAAAGGACAGAGGGCACATTCCCGTGACTTTGGCCAAAGGGAGGGGCAAAAGGCAGCCACAGGGGAGAAGAGGACTGTGGGGAGTGAGGGGAGGAGAAGACAGAGGTGGGGGCCACGGGCACCAGCTCTGCTCATCTGACCTAACAGCCAGGGAGCTGCCCACCTGGTGGGGTGCACCAGGGGCTGCCGGTTCTCCTTCCCTGCAGGACGGCAGCAAGAAGGGGCTGGCATTGAAGACCCTCGGAACCACACGTTGTCCTGAGGACAGATCCATGGGAAAGGCCCGTGAGGCAGCTGGGGCCTGCTCTGGAGATAAAGCCACCACGTCTAAGTGAAAGGACCCCTGGCATGTAGAGAAGGCTCTAAAGGCCAACTCTGGAGAAGGTCGGGCAGGTTGTTTCAGACTGATGCCCAGAAAGGTGAAGCCACCAGCCCAGGGACACAGAGCTGGTGAGCAGTGGCCTGGGCCCCACAGATGTCAGAGATGATGGGCAGGGGATGGGGGCCACCCACAGACTTGCAGAGCCCATGGCAAGAGTCTATTTCGAGGCCCATTTGCCAAAATATTTGGAAGTTATAAAGCAAACCAAGAAATTGTTAAATAAAGTAGATCTGATTCGCCTAACTTGACAAAAAAACTTAATTGTAGAGATTCAAAAATTATACAGTTTTTATATAACTGAAATTCAGCAAAATATCAAAGATGACTGAATTTAATTTTAATTGCACATGTCTGGATGTTTTGCTGATAGACCGGTTTGAATTTGAATAAGTTAAGAAGATAAAGACAGATAATTCACAAATTTTCAAAATTATTTCCCCCCCACAATGGTTGCCTCAGTTTCCCTCCCACAATGGATGATAATACTCATTTACCCACACTCTCACTAATGCTGAGTATGTGGGAAAAGGTTGGACATCACTTAATTTTGCTGTCGTAGGTATTTAAATATTTGATCAATATACTGATTTTCTTTGGACCTAGTTTATGGTACTTTTAATCATGCAAAAATTATTTTTAATTTTCAAAAGAGTGAACAATACCAAATATCAAAACATAAGACTTTAACATAGAACTGACAGGTGGAGAATTTGACAAATATGTCTGTGGGACAGCATGGAAGTATAAGCTGGCCAGTGGGTATAAGATGTCATTCTAGGCAGTGGCAAAGAGACAGTGCATTTGATAACTAATGTTGGGATAAAGACCATTGAATTGGGGAAAAAAGTTGGACTTCTACCTCGAATTGCAGATAGTATAAAGCACAGAGAGATTAAAGGGTTAATATCTGCAGATAAAGATAATTTTTCTTGGCTGGGCGCGGTGGCTCACGCCTGTAATCCTAGCACTGAGGGAGGCCGAGGCAGGAGGATCACTCGAGGTCAGGAATTCGAGACCAGTTGAGCAAGAGTGAGACCCCGTCTCCACTAAAAATAGAAAGAAATTATCTGGGCAGATAAAAATATATATAGAAAAAAATTAGCTGGGCATGGTGGCACATGCCTGTAGTCTCAGCTACTCGGGAGGCTGAGGCAGGAGGATTGCTTAAGCCCAGGAGTTTGAGGTTGCTGTGAGCTAGACTGACGCTACAGCACTCACTCTAGCCCGGGCAACAGAGCAAGACTCTGTCTCAAAAAAAAAGAAAAGAAAAAAAAGACAATTTTTCTCATTTCTTTGCATTTTTAATGTCTTTTTCCTGCTTTCCTAATTGAGGCAGCTCATCCCTTTGTGTTAAGTAATGCTGATAGCGTTTCACTTTATTGTTTTTTAGCCAATTTTATCTATAATGCTTCTAGTTTTTCCCCATGAAGAAAATGCTGGTATTTAGCTTCAGATATCATCCGTTACTTTAAGAAAATATCTACCTATTCCAATTTGTTAGTGTCTTGATAAGAAATTGTAAGGTTTATAAAATTTATTTTTATTGCCTATGTAAATGAGATTGTTCAGCCTTTAGGGTATTTATTTTTGAGGCTTTTACAATTTATTTCCAATAATTCTCCAGCATCCTTGTATCAATTTAGATTCCTGTCAAGTGTGTCTAATGTTTTAGGTTTGGATGTGTCTATATGGCTTAGATTTCTGAAGTTTATTAAAAGAAATATACTTTGGTGTATATCCTCTTCTGCCTGCCTGCCCTCCCAGTACCAAATAACCACCAAGTTTCTGGGGACTTTTCCAGTGTTTCTTTAAGCACAAAAATACAAATATGTACTTATTTCTACCCCGTTATACCGAAGAGTGACATGTATTTGAAATATTTTTGTATGTATCTGTAGATCACCTTCATTAAGCTTTCTTACAACTGGACACAATTCTGTGAACAGA
>CM052437.1:3992222-4023870 GCA_028533085.1 Varecia variegata
CTGACTTTCTGGGTGGCTCCTGACAGTGTGGATGATGAGACCTGAAAGTGTGAAGGGTTGAACTCCTGTGGGTGAACTCTGACAATTTGCCTCCAGGCAGATAAATTCTGCCTCTTTTTTCTTCTCTCAGGAATGTTCTGAGATATAATTTCTCCTTGAAAATCTCCTTGAGGATTATCACATGCTGAATGAACACAACTGCCAAAACACCTGAGTGGCCAGCGGGGCATCACAGCCGCGTGCAGTGCTGAAAGCATCTCCTTGCCTGGCTCCTTCTTTTTCCTCATTTTACAGCCTTGGGCTTGAAACCCTGTCAGCGCCTTAATCCTTGCTTCAGGGTCATCTTTCAGGAAAACCAGGCCCAGGAAATAGTGTTACTTATTTTTTATCTTCTTGATACATCATTGCTGGAGTGAGATAAAAGAGAGAGAGGAATTAGTATCTCTTAATCCTAGTATGTTTTATTTCATTCTGTATCTCTTGTAATTTCTACTTTATAAATGTATTACTAGCTGATATGATATTTTATGTATAGATTTTCAAAACTATTCATATACTTATTCAGCAAGCATTTATTGAGCAATTACAATGTATCAGGAATTGATCCTAGGATATAGCAGTAAATAAAAGTGATTCAAATCCCTGACCTCAATTATTTAGATTCTAGTATTTCTTCATTGTGAAGTATATCATTTAGCAATAGAAAATGGTTTTATTTGGGTCATTTTAAGTTTATGGAATGAATTCCATCTTGTCTGACATTAAGATCATTACCATTACTGCTGGTGATATAATGCTTGGATTTGCCTTTATGCAAAACCCACTCTGTTAATTTCAAGTTTCCTCAATCACTTGGTGTAGATGTGTCTTTTTATACAGTAGAGTTGGATTTTGCTATTTTGTAATCTTTTCTGAAAATCTTTTCTTAGAAGAGATAAGCTGTTTATATTTATTGATAAGACAAATATGCTTGGACTTGGCTCTTGTATCAGTCAGGGTTCCATCAGAAAAAATAAAACCTGTAGCTTAGATAGATATTGAAACATTTATTGCAAGGAATTGACTTACACAATTGTTGGGACCGGCTAGGCAAGTTCAAAATCTGAGGGGTCAGTCATCAGATAAAGGCAGGCTGTCACTCACAGGCAGGACCAAAGCTTCCACCCACAGGTAGAATCTTCTGTTCTTCGTGGGGGGCTCAGCTCCGCTCTTCAGACCTTTCAACTGCCCGAATCAGACCCACCCAGATCAATGAGGATAATCTCCCTAATTAATGTCAACAGACTGTGGTCTTCAATCACATTTACAAAATACCATCACTGCAGCACCTGGGTGAGTGTTTGAATAACTGGGGACTGCAGCCTAGACAAATTGACACATAAAACTGCCCTCCACATTTTATGTTGTCTTTTCTGATTTGTTGTTTAAAATGTGTGTGGTCCATTTTCATGGTTATTTTTAAATTTTTGTGTTTTTTCTAATGCTTGAAAAAATTTGTGTTTTTCTTCAAATCTTTACCTTTAATATCAAATCTTAATATAATACTCCTAGTCTCTTTTTATTTGGCCAGTATCTACTAGCTCCCTATTGTAAACAATGTTGACAATAATATGTACTTTGGCATTTTAGTCACCTTCCTCAACTCGATCCCCTAACTTTGGTCCATAAAAGTCTCTGTTACTGTTGACTTTTGTCTTGTTAATCATGCTTATTCTCATATATTTTGATTTTTCCTCTTTAAATGATATCTTTTGATAGTCAGCTATTACAGCAGAGCTAATAAAAAAATTTACTCTACCTCAACTTTCGTTTCCCTTTCCCTCCCAACTTTGTTACTCCTGAATTGCTGGGGCGTATGAGCTTTGTACTTATTATAGCCCAGTAATGCTCGTAGGAGTTTCTGATTTATCTCCATGGTCAAATATGTTCAATGTTCCCACCAGTCTGACAGTTTCCCTAGTCACCTCTTGGTTGAAGTGTATCCTCTAGTAATTTCATTGTGAAGGTTCCTGGCAGTATTGTAACAATGTCCTTGATATTCTTGTTTCTCACAAGGTTTGTCCATAGTTTTAATATTTAAAAGATAGATTGGCTAGATACAAAATCATTGGTCCTCATATTTCCTGTAGGAATCCTGTGTGTGTTGTTTCATCTGGTATTGAAGGTTTTTTTGGGGAAATTTCAGACCAACTATTTTTTTTCCACCCTTATTGTGCTGTTTTGCCTAGCTGCCCTATGAATTCTTTTCTTATCTTTAAAGAAATAAACAAATAAAATAAAAAATAAATAACTAAATTAAAAAAAAACTGCTACTTCATTAAAGTGCATGTCTCAAAGTTGACCATTTCACATCAATTTCCCCTAGCACAAGTGAAGATTTTCAATACCTAGATTCAAGTTCTCTTTCATTCTAAGAAGGTAATTGTTTTATTTTCTTTATAACATTAAGTATGTGTCGTATTCTGGTGTGCGTCTTTGGAGACTCCAATTATGTGTAAGTTAGTTCTACTTCTCTAGACTTTCATGGCTGTTATTTTCTTTCTTATCCTTTGTTTTCATTTTTATTTTGTTCTATTCTTCACATCTGCATTTCTAGCCCCGTCCCTTGGTAGATTTTGCGAAGTGTTTCTTTTCCCATACCTCATGTTTTAATGATAGTTTCATTTCCTTTCTTCTACTTTAGTCCTCGAGCTATGCAGGTACTCATCTCATCTTCTTTTACCAGCTTTCCGTTTCCTCCCTCCGCCTTTGCATTTCTGAGTTGTGGTCTTTCCTCTCAGAGCTGACTGTTTCAAAGCCTTGTGCTTCATAAGGAGACAACTGGGAACAATTTTCATCCACTACATGACAATGCTTTTTCTGATACGTGATCGTGTGCCAAGTTTTTTACATTTATATATTAAGTATCGTTGTATCATTGTTGTGTCTCCTTTTTAAATACTTAGCATTGAGTGGGTTGGATTTTCTTGGATCCTGTTTGTAGGAGTTCTGACAGAGGTGGTCGTTGGAGAAGAAACTGGAGCAGCAGGCTGACAATCTCAGGTTCAAGGCTAGAAGGCTCCATAGTTTTCTGCTGCCACAGAAACAAACTGTTTTCCTCTAACACTATGTGTGAGTCCTTCCCTACCGGTACCTTATCTTTTCCCTGACTCAAAGTAGTAGGTCCAGAAACAATCCTCCCAGCACACCTGCTCTTCCCGGCCCCCCAACCCCCTGTCGCCACACACGTGACGAAATGTTTTCTTTCTGAGGAGACCCCCTTGCCTTCAGGGAGTGTGATTTGCTGGCCTACTCTGAGGTCACTGGTCTCTCACAACCTCTCAGCTTTTCCTCTTTCGTTTTTTACAGCAGAATTTATGCAGAATCTTGGGGGAGGGGAGGTTGGCAGGCTTACATGTATTTAGAGATGTGAGAATTTATACGTGTTGTCAAGTCCCACTAAAAGTGGAGATTGTACCTTTCTTTTTACATTATCTCTGCTGCTTTTGTATAATTTCCAAGAGGAGAAAGAAAAAATGCTGACTTGTACCTGTGTTCACCCAGGAAGTTTCTTGAGTACATTTGATACAGAATTTTCTTTACTTATATCATCTATTGTGTAACACTTTATCGATTTAAAAATCCACGTTCCTCTTGTCCAGAGAAATAGTTTTTAAATTTTTTGACCATAACTTCAGATAAGCAGTATAAGTGTATTACACTCTAGGATTCATACATATGCAAATATACACACAGTTCCATAACAAATAACAACCAAATAATTCTCAACTTTACTGGTATACTGCACTAATATTTCCTTTTTTCACTGTGTTCCACTTATTTTTTTAATGCTTGCAATGGCCCATTACATTCAGTTTATGATTCTCTAGTGGCTTACTACATTTTCTTTGGAAAACTCTCATCTGGAAGATTTATTTATTCTGTACCTAATATTTATTGAGTGTCTTCAATGGCCCATACACTGTGCACATTCAAATATAATTTCTATCCTCATGAAAATTTACAGAAAGGCAACTAAATGGTCAAGAATATTAAAAGCAATCATAAAGAGCATGATAATTGTACCATAACTACCTGACATTGACATAGTCTAATAGAGTTAATAGGTCATAATTTTTATCTGATTGATTTCTAAGATAGCTGTACCAGTTGGGCAGGGATTATGCCGTTTTTCAAGTAAGATTTTTTTTTAAGG
This sequence comes from Varecia variegata, assembly GCA_028533085.1. Taxonomy (NCBI): domain Eukaryota; kingdom Metazoa; phylum Chordata; class Mammalia; order Primates; family Lemuridae; genus Varecia; species Varecia variegata. The sequence goes on from CM052437.1 coordinate 3,996,418, forward strand.
CTCAGCAATTTTGTGACTTACTCAAGATCACACACTCACAAAACTGGACCAGGATCTTTGTGTTTTGACTTTTAGTCATTGTCCTTTATATCACATTAAATATAGAATCAATTCAAACAATTAGCTATCAAAAAAGATTAAGCATAGATTAAAAATTCATTTGAAAGAGTGAAATATCAACACTGCATAAAAATAATTATATTACTATTCAAGCATTAATTCTAGGAAGCATGCCTTAAAGGGTTTGGGTAGTTAAGGTGACAACAGTGACAATAACCCACATGCAACTCAGAGGTGCTGGTAGGAATGGAGATCTCGTTAGTGACCGTGTTCTCCCAGGGATTGCTACCAGGTGATAACAAATGTGTTCAAGATCAATCAAAAAAATTGACTGAACGATACATTATGCGGACGTGTGTTTATGGAAGGCAGCTTGAAGGAGGTGAGGAGAGTTGGGGACCTTTTCCAATGCTCAGGGCTTGATGTCAGCAAGAAGGTGCTGGCCTGACCTCCCCTTTCAGAACCTGATCTTCTAGGAGTGAGGGTCCTCAGTGGAGACCAACTCCAGAAGGTTGACCTCAAGCCCTCGGAGGAAGACAGACTCATTCAAAAGACAACAAATGACACATATATGTGGCCAGAGGTCTTATGTGGGGGGAGGACATTTTATACAGGACAGCCAGACTCGCACAACCAAGATACCTGTGTGAAGAATAAAGGAGGCGGTGGAGTAATCGCTTCATGGGAGTGCCAAGCCTCCCTCAGGAGCAGTACACCCGGCCAGGATGTTTGCCCACTTGCCTTAGGCCTTCCAGAGCCACCGGGTCACTAACCTGCTCATGTGGCCACATCAGCAGTGAGCATTGACCAGTCATAGCTTGGCCGCTGTCCCATTTTTCCCAAGACCAGCATCAACCCACCAACCAGACACCCTTGAAACCCTCTAGCTGGCGTCCTTGGCTGTCACAGTCTATCAACGACAGTCCAAGACCGAGCAGATTCCGGCCACATCTGCAAACTGAGCTGAGGGGTCGAAAATAAGGAGATTACGAAAGAAAACACTAAAGCAAAGACTGAAAGGCTCTGCAGAAAGAGAAAAGAGAAAACAAAGGCCGGACATGGGTTGTGTTTTCCTTCAGAGAGTCTGCACAGTCACACAGACTTCAGCAGGAATGTCCAGATGTAGCCGCAGGAGAATACAGCCAAATGCAGTTCATGAACTTGCTCACTTTTTCAGCTCTGCTGCAGATGTGACCTGGAATTCAGTCTTAGACCATGGCTGCGTTACTTTCCAGAGAAACGTTAACATTTCGTTCCTGGTCAAAAGTTTTTGCTAGGACTCAGCAGCGGCATGGAGCAAGTCCTACTGGAGTGAAATTCTGCATTTCATTGATACAATCCAAAACTCCATGCAGAATCCGTTCATTCAGTTATTCATTTGTATATTAGTTTATTCTTTCTTCTAAAATGTAATTTTCCAGTTATGTTCCCAGGACAGACTCAAGGTCTGGCACATTGCAGGCACGTGATAAATATTTTGTTGAATAAATGAGTGAATAAACTCAACAGATTACTGTAAAAACTTGTATGTGACATAGAGACAACTCGAAATAAATCCATTCCCAGTCTTCACAAAATGGGGTATGGAAGACCATTGCAAAATGTATAGAAGACCATTGCATAAACTGGAGAGTACATTTCAGACATTTGGCTATAGATCAACCAAAATCGATGTTATTACCATAGCACCTATGGACTAATTACCTGGGAGGGGGAAGAGAGTGTTGTCATCTTAGAATTTCTCGGGGGATTCTGGCGTTAGGACTGGGTGCCTAATGGGGACAAGATCTCCTTAAGGAAAACAAAAGGAGTCCAGTTTTGTGCCTATCACGTGTGGGATACAGAAATTTCATACGGACCTCAGCAAGGCCACCTGGCAGCGGTCTGCAGTGGGAGCAGCTTCCTGGTTGCGTTTTCTATTTCTGTTTCTCTTTGAGTCACCTTGTTTTATCCTTTAAACTCTCTAGAGAGCTTTACACATGTCAAGAAGGAGTGAAACAGTGGCTTTGACAGATTTTCCCTTTCAGGCTCGACCTGGGCCTGCAGAGCCTGTGCCTCTGGTTTTATTCTCCACCCACCTCCTACTGCTTTAGAACCCAGAAAGAAGGCAGAGGGCGCGGCCTCCCCAGGACACACTGAAGAGCACACACTCTGCTGGGAGCCTCACGGCTTTGAGGAGGTAGCTTTGCATCTCTCAGTGCTGTTGCCCTAAGAGAATTTGCAGCAGCTCTGGGACCAACAACCTGTGCAGAGAACCCACTATTTAATGGTCCTGCTTTGCAATTGCTGCACCATCTTGCTGACAGGGACCTCAGCAGTTTTCCTCAAAAGGATATGAGAGTGAATTTAGTGCACATTTAAGAATGCACTGTGTATTAGATTTAGCTTTAAAAGAAAGGTCAACTTTAGGCTTGAGACCCTGAGTCCTTTCTTGGATAGGACAAGAAGACACCAACATCTCTTGCTAAGGTCACTCCCAGCCTACATCCTCTCTGCCCACCTCAGACTCCTCTCATCCTGCCTGCACAGCACGTGTGCTTCTGCCCTACACACACACACACACACACACACACACACACGTGTGTGTTTATATATATGCACACACACATACACCTTACATTTATATAATCTATACATTGATATATGCAAATATATACTTCAAAAATTTAATAATTAATGCTAAACTAGGTGAAACTATTCTAAATTTTATCTGATCTTCCCCTAAAGAGAAAATAGACACAAGTCATTCATAATGCTTGCTGAGCACCTACACAAGGTTATGGATTGTGAATAGATACTGTGGATTGAGCAGAGGAAAACACTGAGAATTCCTTGGTCCAGTACGTGGAGGGACAAATAGGTGGCAAGTAAGCAAATGAATGAGCAAAGTAGTTGCAGCCAGTGATGAGTGCTCTGAAGCACGTGAAGGAAGGATGCGATGGAGGACAGAGGTGACAAGCTTCTTCCTAAGGAGGAGATGTCTGAGTTGAAACCTGCGTGACTAGAAGAACACAGTCCCACAGAGAGGCAAGGAAAGAGCCTTCCGCAAAGGTGAACTGGATGCGTGAAGAATCCTTGCAAAGCCTGAAGCCCAGGTTGGAAGGAGGTGCAGGGCAAGGTGAGATGGGAAGGTTGGCGGGTTAAGAGAGGCTTCAGACCGTAGCACAGACTGAGAATGCTGTTCTAACCCCCGTAAAGGCCATCGGAGGATATTGAACACCGAGGACTGGCACAATCTGATTTCTACTTTCAAGAAACACCCTGGCTGCTGATTGATGCATAAAGGTTAAGGGGGCAAGAGTGGAAGAAGGGATGCCACTCTGAGGCTGTTGCAGTCTACAGATGATTCAGTGTTAAACTGCACACACACACACACATTAATATGTGTGGGTATATATACCTTTTATTTCACTGGACTGGCACAAACCTGGGAGTCATGGGACGTTGTAAAAGGATCAGGTTACTTCCAGTTGAATACAGGAGGGTAGCACTTCCACCACGCAACAGTAAGGAGGCTTTGACCCTGTTCACCTGGTTAGGAAATAACCGTATCTTATTTCATGGGTCCTGCGTGACCTGGGTCACGTTTGCTGAATTGACTTCTTTTGAGGTAACATGAAAAAGTCACCTTGCATTTCTAAAGAGCAATTTTTGGGGGAAGGTATATGTGCAAATTCTCCCCAGAAATGTGCTTAAGTACATGATTTACTCAACAGTATCCTGCTCCATAGAGAGATGTTAGGTAAAAATCAAAACTTACTGAATAATTATCAAACACTATTCATAGAGACTGAATTCCTGGGGCTTTGGTGTGATATTGACAGGCTCAGTGGGAGAGGCCAGGAAGACGTGAAGAAAGGTGAGGACTCTGTCATTTCTGGAGACTGATGGTCATTTCTTGGGAAAGGGACAGGGACAGGGCAGGGGCCACTTGAGGCCAGCAATTCACAGGCACTGCCCGCGATGCTGTGTTCTCGGCCTTGTCTCAAAGGAGAGGACACACGTGGATGTGGAAAGCCAGGCTTCTCTGAGACAGAGGGATGGGTGAACACTTAGCATCTGAAGCAGGACCAGATTAAGGTAACAATTTTTTTTAAGGGGAAAATGGCAGAATGAGCAATTGCAATTTGTCCTTACTTTGACCAAAGAAACGTGGGAATGGAGCCCTTCTCTCTTTGTAATTATTTTTATAATGAATGAATTAGAATCATAACATCTGGGTTTAGTTCTGGCTTGGATAAGGTAAGTGAACACTCTCAGCTTTATTTATGCAGATGTTGCATCTGTAAATTATAAATTTTGCAAAGTTTTTGCGACAATTAAGTTATATAAGGTAAATGAAAATACCTTGCATATCCTAAAGTACTATGCAAATATAAACTGATGTTATGTGCCCCTCACTGCTTTTTTTCTTAAAATTAAACACTGGATGTATTAGTTGGCACAGGCTGCAGTTAACAAAATACCACAGACTGGGTGACTTGAATAACAGAAAATTATTTCTCACAGTTTTGGAGGCAGACGACCAAGATCAATGTTCTGTTAGGTTGGTGTCTGGTGAGGGTCATCTGCTTTCTTAAAGCGTCCTCGCACCGTGCAGGGGCTGGAGGGGAGAGAGAGAGAGAAACTCTGATGTCTTTTCCTCTTCCTATAGTAACACTAGTACTCTCTGATTAGGGCCACACATGCAACCTCAATTACCTCCTTCAAGGTCCTATCTCCAAATACAGTCACATTAGCAGCTAGGGCTTCAACGTATGAATTTTGAGGGAAAATGACTCAGTCCATAACACTGGCCAAATTACCATCCAATTACAAATATTCTATACGTTTGAAAATTTTCACCTACACCAAGTACCAAGACCGGCTGGAGAGTCTCACTCTTTCTTCCCTCCAACTCCTCAGACGTCCTTCCTACCTCATGTCCCTGTACAGCGAAGGAGTCCCTGAACAGCTGCTCTGCACACCTTTCCGTCACGGAACCGAGGATCTGTGGCTGCCAAGGCTTACAGCAGCCCGAGGGATAGGGACCCCATGGAGGTCACAGAATCAGTGCTCTTGCCCTGTAATGCTGGGAGACAGGCTGTACGCACGAAAACCCAGGGTGTTCTCTTCTTTCTGTTTTGACAGATGTGGTCCTCAGGCAGCCCCACAGTGGCCTATTTCAGTTAAAATTAAGTACTTGATTCCTGGAGTCATCTGTATTTGTATATCTCAAGATTTTCTTTATAGGGGTATATGTTTTAAATCCAAACTAATTTAGTTTGGACTTACACATTAACTGCTCTGAAGCAATTTATTTATAAATTAGGACTTTTCATGTATGCAAAGTTAAATCACAAATAGGAATGATCAACAGATAGAAGAGCAGACAAGACTAAATGATCGCATTCCATTAAACATTAATTAAACAAAAGCACCTACCAGGTATCAATAATGGTGATGGACACTGGTAACATAGTGATGATAGAAATAGATGTGATCCTTGCCCTCGTGCGATTACAGCGCATTGTGGTAATTCCTTACGGAGGGAAGGAGGGTGCTTCAGGAACAAATGGAGAGGCATCTAACCCTGACCTTAACCCTTATTAATGAGGAACCTACTTGGATGAGATTTATACTTGTAAATTCTGAAAATTTTATTCTAGTAGCATTTTAAACGCATCATTTTACCCTAGAAGTATACATGGGTAGACAAACTATAATACTTAAAAATTCCCTATTAATAAAATAAGAGTCATGCCATATAAGAACAATTTATTTGGGAAATGAGCAGCGGTAAGTTTCAGATTCAATTCAGCTCAACACTGTGCATGTTTCCAGTAATGAGTCTTTATTAATTGTATTTAGTTGTCACTCTTTCTTAAATGGTAATTGCATGCAAACCCGTTCATTTAGCTTCTAAGATGAAATAGCAATTAGAGGGTGAGGAGGCTAGTGGAACAAGCTACTAGAGACAGGAAACTTGTAATGCATGGTTGAGCACCAGTATAAAGTCAGCTCCTACGTTGCAGATGGGAAAACTATTATACCTCTTCTGGGGCCTGGCAGTGTCTTGAACTTCAGTGTCTCAATCTTCCTTGTCCACGTATCAAACTTCTACTTAACTTTCCCGTGCTGACCTTTTTCTGTCTTGTGACCACAGAAAACTTGTTCTTTTCTCAGGGCCTTTGCAGTTGCTCACATTTCTGCTGCTCTCAGCTCAAATGCCACCGTCTTCGCTGATAACCATGATCTCGATCTTACTTCACCTTCCAATCTCTCTACATCTCATCTCACTGTTCTGCTTTCTCCGTAGCACGTGTTACTAGCTAGCACTGCATTATTTATTTACTTATTTCACACTAATCATCTGCTTCCTCTAATTAAAATATAAGCTCCGTGAAAACTAAAATAGAGCTTGGCACATGATAGATGTTTCACATATTTATTGAATGACTGAAGGATAATAAAAGTCAATGAAATGCTACAGCTGCATCCCTTTCTCGAATTCTGTCAGATGGTCCCAGTTACGGCAGGAGTGTATATTTCCACGATTGTAATTATTTGATATTTTTTAAAGAAACCTTTAGTTTACAATTAGGGAATACGTATTTTTCTCAAGCACACATGGAACAATTACAAATGCCAACCACATGTAGGTCCCTAAACAAGTCTCAAATACCAAAGGATCAGTATCAAATGCATACAATATATTGTGTATCTAAAATGCAATTATGGCTTGAAAACATTATGAAAGGACAATAGCAAAAAATATCTTAAAATATGTTTAGAAAATTTAAACCACACTTTTAAATTGATCAAAGAAGAGTACATAAGAGAAGTCATAAAATGTTTAGACGTGAATGATAACAAAATACTATATTTCAAAATTAGGGGACATAGCTAAAACAGTATTTAAGGAAAAATGTATAGCCTGAAATACATATGTTAGAAAGGAAGTCTGAGATTTCATGAAAGAATCAAACCAAAGAAAGTAGTGGTAGTGAGGGAATGAACATCAGAGCAGAACTAAAGCAGCCATAGACAAAACAGGCGAACGAATGTCAGTACGGCCGAAAGGCAAAGCTTTCAAAAAGATAGTAAGAGAACACCATGGAGGAATATCTGCCCTGAAACTGAGAACTTTCTACAAACATCTCAAAAAAACTATTGAACCAAATTGGCCCAAGGAGAAATAGAAAACTCAAGTAGTTTCATAACAGACACTTAAAGAAACTGAATCCTTAGTTAATGATCTTTCCATGGAGAAAACATCCACCCAGGCAGTTTACTACATGGGTTCTACAAAACTTTAAATAGATCATTCCAATCTTGCACAAAGTCTTCAAGACAATAGAAAATAAGAGAACACTCAGTATCTCCATTTATGAAATATACAAAGTTGATATCTTATTATCACACCCTTCATATAAAAATTATACAAAGGAAGCATAAGAAAAGCAAATTGCCATCCAATCCACTCCTGAACATGGATGCAAAAAGTTTCTTAGCAAAATATTGGAAAATTGAATCCAAGTAATATACATAAAAATATAATATAGCATGCCAAAATTGGTATATTCCAGGAATCTAAAATAGAAATAATGTTGAAAAAATTTTAATGAACTTACTATAATACATAGATTTCAAAAAGAAAAATATTCACAATAGTTGCAGAAAAATTACAATCCATTGCTAATGAAAACTCTGAGTAACTTTGGAATAGGAAAACCAACAATCTGTAGCAAATATACTTACTGGTGAAAATATGCAGAGTCCCTCTGCACTCGGAAATAAGAGCTGCCTTAGCCCCTGCTCATACTCACGTTGCTCAGGAGGCACTAAAGACGAAGCTGGCCAAGACTGTGCCCACAATTCCTCCTGCCTACCCAGCTCCGGGTCACAACTCTGGGATAACAGTGCCTGGCGCCCATACTCCCCAAATCACACATACAGTTAAACATATGTTAAAACCTATATGCACAAGCAAACTTGCAAGGTGTTAGGCTAGATAGAGTATCCACCCAGCACAGTGCAGTACCTGCTTCTGTTGCAAATTCGGTACCAAGGTCTCAGGTTCCAGGTTCCTGGTTCCAGCCACAACCAGTAAGGAGGAGGGTTATTGAGCCCAGCAGGTGTGTTGGACTTTCCCAGCTACATCCTGTCCAGGATCTGCTCATACTACAGCCTCCAGATGAACCATATGCCCAAGGTCCCAGGACATGAGCATTGGAGGGTTTGCTGTGAACATGAGCAGTTCTGAGTCCTGGCGGGACCCAGGAGGTCCAGGCACTAACAAAGCCTCTGTCCAAGCTTTGCACCTGAGCCAAGCCCGAACAACTAGAGTCCAGAATGTCCAGAAGGTCTAGGCCTGCGGAACCATCCGTACTTTATGCATATTTGAGGATACTACCGTAGTGATGGCCTCCCAAATCCCTTAAAATGCTGGAGCTACCGCTGGGGGCTTTCCCAGTCTAGGAGTGTGGCGGCCGCAGCCCTGCCTGATCACTGGGCCCCCGCTGGCCCCAACAGAAGCAGGAGCAGCACCAAGGACCTGACCGCCCCCAGGGTTGCTGCCCAGCCAGGCAGAATGGTCGGCATCCTTTTTTGTTTGTCTTTTAATCGTGTTTTACGTGCACAGGCGGGGAATTCCTGACTGCAGGAATTAGGTCCTATTCTGGGGTCACGGGTCTGGCCCAGCCCCGATGCACAATGGATTGGGGATTTAAGGATTGAATTTCAGCCTCATGAAAATCTCCCTCCAACCCCTAACCCCCTTTATTATACCCTTTCTTAGAAGGGAGAAGGATTGAATGGAGAAGAAAGGATCACTTAGGCCTCAGAACTAAACTCAGCTTTGTTTTCAAACTTTAGGACCTGAAGAATCGTGAAGCCAGACCCTTTCCGTCCCATGACCAGGGAACTAAGGGGCCTTCACTGGGCAATAGCTTCCCAATTTGACCTACTGGTGCAGTCTCTCCTCCACCTACCATCTCTCGCAAACATGTAGTCTCCTAGAAATGTCAATCCCTGTTATAAAACTCTTCAGTCCCAGCCACACTGAGCTTTTCCTCCTTAATGAGGCACACAGTGTTCCCTCATCTGCCTCCCTTCTTCTCCTGCCTCAATCCTAACTCTCTCTAACTGAACCCTGACTCCTGCTAATTTCAGCATTTGTGCATTTGTTCATGCTGAAATCTAGCCAATTCCTACTTATTTTTGAAGATTGGTGTGGCAGAGTGTTAAGACCCTTGGCTTTGGAATCGAATGGTAAGGAATGAATTTGGGAAGGAAATCTCTTTTGGCCTGAATCTTATCATTTGTAGTGAGAGTAAGGCTACCTACCTCCTAGAATTGTCGAGTTATTAAAAACTATTAATACATGCACAAGCAAACTTGCAAGGTGTTAGGCTAGACAGAGTATCCACCCAGCACGGTGCAGTACCTGCTTCTGCTACAAATTCAATGCAAGTTTTACCTTCTCACTTTTATCCTCCACTCAGACTGAGGAGTGAGGACCCACCCCACCCCTGCCTCCACGCACCTTCTCGGTAGCCACAGACACAGGGCAGCCCTCCATCAAAGCATTCCCACGTTGCCTTCATGGTTTATTTTCCTTTTTGTAAAACCTCACACCCCCACTCTTGTCCTTTGAGTACAATGTCTTAGGGCTGTATGTTTCTGGTGGTGAGCACAGTGTTGGCAAGTTGCCTATTCTCAATAAGTGTTTATTGAATGAAAGAAGGAACCAACACATCATACCTTTGGGTGAGCAAAACATTTTATGATGCGAAAGATTCAAATCTTTGTGCTGCTGGCGAAAAATCATCAATAAATTTACTTATAAAGAGTATTTTATGGCTTGAAATTATAGAGTGGGTTAAAAGTTTCATAATAGCTGGCTATTTTTTCCCTATGATATCCAATTTTGGAAGAGATGTTATATTTGGCAGCATTTTAAATTAAGTTATTGAGTTGGTATAGGAAAATCATGAACCTGAGATGTACCAAAGGCAACACAGCTATTGTCAGAGTCAGAACTCTGAAATGAAACGAGAGGTACCATCTCCCGATCCCTGTGCTAATTCTTCCAGGGTGCATGCTGTGGAGAAACACACTGCTATGGAAACCACTAAAGAGAAGCAGAAATTCTTTGTAACTAGGAGCTTGGGCCTCTAGCTTTGCAAATTAATGCCAAAATACCACTTATCCATCTGCATCCTTGACAGTACAAAGATAGTAAAATATAGCACCTTATCCTCCACTTGCTCATGCAGATGGGGAAGAGACTGAATGTGATAAAGACCATGACTGAGTTTCTCCCCGACACGGGCAGAGAATCCCACTGTGCAGAGCGGAGGGAGCTAGCACCCCATTCACGTAGACGACATTCCAAAGGGCCTTTGCAAAGGGGAAAACACAATGCCCATGACTTTTATTACCCTCGTCTGTGGCTGTGTCCGGGCTCCTCCCAGTCCAGCAGAATTCTAAACGCAAGCTTTGTATCCCCTGCGTTTTTTGTGAGGAAACTGCACTGACCTTCACTTAGCTAATCCCTGTTAGCACGAACTCTAGAATAAAGCAGAGCAATGTGAGAGCACAGATTTTGACATATAGGAAAATATGTCAGTTGCCAGTATTTGTCTCCTTACCTGGACTATGTATTGGTGTTTTTGTGTTCCTGGAATATTTTTTCAAAAAGACTGTATTTTATGAATATCTGAATGGGAAACGTAAAGATGGGTACCTCATGGCTTTGTCAACCAAATAAACTAATATTCTTGCACACACAGACCTACACATGACCAGAAACAGTCATGCTAACTAGGACTACATGAATTTTCCACAGTTAAAAAGTATCAGTTGAATTTAATGGGGTTCTTTTTATCCCATGGTTTATCAAACATTTTTTTTCTTAATGTCCTCATGCATTGCTCCCTTTCTAAATGCCCTTAAATCTAAAAGGCTCAAAAAGGGGTGGGGGAAGACAGTGGCATCCTTTCACTGATGGCGAGAGGACAGGTGAGTCAGTCCCTGCCCTGGTTTGAATGTGTCCCCTCCAAAATTCAAGTGCTAAACCTTACTGGCCAGTGGGTGGTATTGCCAGGTGGGACCTGTAGGGGTGATTAAGCTGCTGAGCGCCCCCCTTGACAATGGGATTAAGGCCCTGACGGAGGAGGCTTCACACAGTTCAGCTCACCCGCCCTAGGCCACTTGGGGACAGACGCAGCGTCCCTCCTCCTGGAGGCTGCAGCAACAGGGCACCATTTAGGAGCCGAGACCGGCCCTCCCCAGACACTGCTGCCTGCACCTTGGTCTTAGACTTAGCCTCCAGAACTGTGAGAAATAGATTTCTGTGCTTTATACATCACCCAATATCAGGTATTCTGTTACAGAACCACAGACAGATCAAGACGGCGCCACTGTTTCTCCTGGGCCCAGAGCGCCAGCGGCTCAGGTCAGGAGTCGCGGGCCTGGATGTCCTGGAGGGAAGGTGTGGTCCTGGTGGGAAATCAGGCGCATCCTCGCCCGTCACGGAGCCTCCGTCAGACCCTGGGGCAGGCGTGGACGTGGAAATGGTCCCTTTTCCAGAATGCCCCCACGCAGGCCGGTGGGCTGTCCATGTCACTCTCCGCGAGAGGGCTGACCGGCTGGGAGTGAGAGGAATGCCATGGGGCTCTCAGCCCCACCTCCGGGAGCACCGGCGACCACACGACAGACAGGCGTTTCTGCAGGTGCCAGGGCCACGCTCTGGACTCCGAACCCCAGGCCTTTCACTAACTCAGACGTGCACATTCTGATTCATCCCAGCAATGCTTCGTGCAAAATAAACAAGCTGAGCAAAGTACCTCTCAGGTGCACAAACCAAGAATTCTAGAAATTCATTTTCCTGTCTAACACCAAGTCATACGTGAAGTGTACCCACAGAGCACGACTGCGCGTGGGCACTGTCCCTTTGCTCTAGGTGTTCACAGCTTTGTAAAATAGCATTTGGGAAAATAGGCTTTCATTCATAGCTGATACAGAAAGTCCCTATGCTTTTTTTTAGTTTAGCCATTTTGTAATTGTAACTCTTTTTGTTCTTTGATGTTATTTCTCTTCAAGTTATAGAAAGGAAAAAATAAACTTTGGTTTAAGCTTCTTTGTTGACCTGTTGGCTTTATTTTTGTTACAGTAGTGCTTGTCTCAATGAGCTACTTAATGAAATAAAAAGCTGCCAGATGCCAAGCAGCACGGCCCCAGGTACCATGTTTGTGTGAGTGTGTCTGTCTGTATGTAATAGTTACTATTTATCATGCAATTATTGTGTCCCAGGCACCGTGGTAAACTTTTTTACACACTGTTTCAAAGTGTAATAATTACTCTGGATGGTGTTCTGTTAACCACACTTTAGAGATAAAGAAATTGAGCTTTATCTAGTAACAAATTTGTCCAATGACATAGGCTCATAAGTGGCCCAGAAGATTTGGCAATCAAACTCTATGCTCTATCCAAGTTAAGATGAAGTCATTTTCTGAGCACTTAGAGCATCCGATATTGACAAGTAGATATTCTTTATCATGATAAATATCTATGAATACTTTAAGAGGTTTTTGTGTTAGTTGCTTCAGACTGATGTAAAAATTTACTATAAACTGGGGTTTAAAATAACAGATGTATACTTTCATATCCTAGAGGCCAGAAGGTCAAAGTCAAGGTGTTGGTTTAGTTCCTCTAAAGCAGGGCAGACTCTTCCAGATTCTGGGGGCTGCAGAGGATCTTTGGCTTGAGGCTGCATCATTACAATCTCTGCCTCTGTGTTTGCATTGCTTCCTTTGGGGTGCCTATCTCTCTTCTGTGTGACTTTTATGAGGACACTTGTCTTTGGATTTAAGACCCACTCAAATAACCCAGATGATCTCAACTTGAGGTTCTTAACTTGATTATATCTGCAAAGACCCTTTTTCCAAATAAAGTTACAGGTTCCAGGGAATAGGACCTGGAGACATCTTTTGGGGTGGGGTTGGGGGAGTGGTGCTACCATTCAGCTACTATATTTTTAAACAAAAATGAGAACTTAACAAGTATTTTTAGCACTTTCTAAGTTTTTAAGTGTATACGATCTTCATTGAAATGTGTACTGTGAAACAGCCAAACATTTCTTAATGGGGAAAGATTTTTAATTCCTGAGCTATAATTCCTTTCTGGTTTTAATATTTTATATATTAAATACCATGCTGTTTTGGTTACTGTAGCCTTGTGGTATAGTTTGAAGTCCATAATGTTATGACTCCAGATTTGTTCTTTTTGCTTAAGGTTGCTTTGGCTATTCAGACTCTTTTCTGGTTCCAAACGAAACATAGAATTATTTTTTCTAGATATGTGAAATATGACACTGGTATTTTGATGGGGATTGCAGTGAATCTGTAAATCACTTTAGGTAGTATGGACATTTTAACAATGTTTATTCTGCCGATCCATGAACATGATATGTTTTTCCATTTGTTTACATCATCTGCAATTTCCTTCTTCAGTGATTCGTATTTTTCTTCGTGGAGATCTTTCACCTCTTTGGTTAAATATATTCCTAGGTATTTTATTTTCTTTGTAGCTGCTGTGAAAGGTATTGAGTCTTTGACTGATTCTCAGCTTGACTGTTGTGGTTGGTATATAGGTATGCTACTGAGTTTTGTGTACATTGATTTCGTAGCCTAAGACTTTGCTGAATTTATATATCAATTCCAGGAGTCTCTTGGAAAAATCTTTGGAGTTTTCTAGGTATAAGATCATATCATCACCAAAAAATGATAGCTTGACCTCCTCTTCCCCTATTTGGATACCATTAATTTCCTTCTCTTGTCTGATTGCTCTGGCTAGGACTTCCAGCACTATGTTGAATAGAAGTGGTGACAGTGGGCATCCTTATCTTATCCCGGTTCTGAGTGGGATTGCTTTCAACTTTTCCCCATTCAGTATGATATTGGCTGTGGGTTTGCCATATATGGCTTTTATAATTTTGAGGTATGTTCCATCTATGCCTATTTTGTTAAGAGTTTTTATGATAAAAGAGTGCTGTATTTTGTCAAACACTTTTCCTGCATCTATTGAGATGATCATATGATCTTTGTTTTTGCTACTATTTATGTGGTAGATCACATTTACCAATTTACATAAGTTGAACCATCCTTATATCCCTGGGATGAAGCCCACTTGGTCATAGTGTATTATTTATTTATTTTTTGATGTGCTGCTGAATTTTGTTTGTTAGAATTTTATAAGATTTTTGAGTCTATATTTATAAGGGATATTGGTCTATAGTTTTCTTTTTGTTGTTGTTGTTGTGTCTTTTCCTGGCTTTAGCATCAAGATGATACTGGCTTCATATTAATAGAACGAGTTGGGGGAAGTTCTTCCTTCTCAATGTTATAAAATAATTTCTGCAGTATGGGTACCAGTTCTTCTTTGTAGGTCTGATAAAATTCAGCTGTGAAACCATCTGGTCTGGTAATTCATTTTTTTCTTCTTTTGCTCAGTGTTGCTGGCTAAATATATAGATTTCATATTAGCATTTCCCTTGGATTTAGTGCTCTGGCTATTTTTCTTGTTAATATTTCCTGAATTTCTTCTTAAGATACTATATTTTAATCTAATTACCTTATTTAGGATTAGTAAATAAGTAGGATATGCCATTTCTCTATCATTTTACCCTACTTTTCTAGGAAAGTTTACTGTAAAAATCTGAAACCCTTTAAATTAGAATTTGTAATGAATGCATTCTCCATTTTTTCCTTTGAACTTGTACACTGGGCCAGCCCCGCCCCAGTCATTGTACTATTTATCTCAGCCTTTTACCTTGTCACTTTCTTAACTCTACCAGTAGTTTTGCTAACAACTCCATTTAATAATTTCCACTAACAACCAAGAACTCGATTAGCATAATATGCATTTCCCATCTGCACTGAGCAAGTTCCTCCTCATCAGTCTGAAAACTAACTGCTGTACAGAAAAATCATGGGGAATAATTAGAATTAAAGTTCACAAACCACTCAACACAAAGCTCTTGCCATCCACTGGGCATAATTGGTAGGTTATGCAAATATGGCTATTGTCATCTCTATGTAGACCAGAACACATGTGTGGACAAAGATGACTTTGGGCAGATGATAACAGGTCGTGGGATGAAGATTTGCTTGGGAGGGGCAGAGGAAGGCAATGGCCATCTGAGCAGAAGGCACTGGCCTTGGCTTGGTGTAACCACCCCCAGGACTCTGCTAAAGTCGCATTCTCACTGGCATCTTTTGTACCCTCTTCTAGAAGAAGTAATGACAGAAAATTCATGAAGGCTTTCCCCAGTGGCTGTTCCTACAGTTTCCAATGTGTAAACCCGTTCAGGCAGAGACACTCGCATATCATCAGCTCCATAATGCATTGTAGACACCTCAGAAATCCTGGTTGATTTCTATATCCCCCTTTATGACCACCCAAAAATGTGGACCTGTTGGATTTTTGACTTGCATAATGTCAATGGTCTTCACCACACCTCTGTATCTGCCCTCCTCTCCCAGGGCCACTCCTCTAACCTGGTAACCATCCCAAAGTGCTCCACCTTCTACATGTTAATTATTTCTTTACCTTTTACTTCTGATTTGTTTCCTAATTCAGTTCTCTTAAATTTTATTTTATGTATACTAAACATATAAAAGAATATAAATAAAGTTTACATAAATATAAGAAATGATAAGCCTGTCATCCAGTGTAACAAAAGAATTTTATCCATGCTTTGAAGGCCCCTATGTGATCGTTCCTATGCAAAGCCTCTCCCTCAATTCCAAAAATAAGTACCACTCTGAATAATTTATTATTCTCCAGTATTCATTCTAATCTTATTATTTCCCTAGATAATTTAGTGCTGTGTGTTAGAACCTTTATGTATGGTTATCATACTATATGTCTTCTTCTGTATCTTGTATTTATGTGCAATGCTGTATCTTTGTGATTTCACCATGATAATATTGTCAATACAAGTAATTCATTTTCACAGCTGAGTCTTTCATTCTGTAAACATATAATAAATTAATATATATAATAGATATATTTCTGTATTGTCCTGTCATTGGACCTTTGCATGGTTTACAACTTTTTGCTATTGGAAACAATGCTGCCATGAATGTTCCTGCCCATGCATATTGCTGTGCGTTGGGTATACATCAGGAAGTGGAATTGCTGGGTTGTAGAGCATGCGCATATTCAAGTTTATAAGACAATACCAAACTGTGTGTCAGGGCTCTTGTACATGTTGTAGATCTTCACCAGCAGTGTTTAAAAATCCCCCTTGCTCCGTGTCCTTGCCAATACATAGTTTTATTACTTTTTAATTTATCTCATAAAATGATATCTCAATGTGGTTTTACTTTATATTTTGTTGATTGCTCATAAGATTGGGAATATTTTCATTCCCTTATTGGCTATCTATTTTTTTATTTACTGTAAAATTCCATTCATGTCTTTTGCTCAGTTTTCTATGGGTTGTCTTTTTCTCCTGTATTAACTTTGCATGTTTATTGTTCCCTCTTCTGGCATTTAAATATTAGCATTTCTTAAAGCTCAGTTTTGGGCTCTATTTTCTCCTTAAGCTCCTTTCTACTTACATAATCCCATCTACTTTAAGTTACCATCTAGTCAAACCATCTGTATGCAAATTACTTCTGATTTTATATTTCTAGACAAGATCTAATTTCTAGCTCCACATCTTAAATCCAACTATTTCTCAGTATGCTCACTTGGATGTTTCAAAGGAATCACAATTTTAACTTCAAAATCAAAATTATTATTTTCCTCCAAATCTGGTATTTTTAGTGTTCCAAATCTCTGAGTGTTGCACAATGCAGAAACCTGGAAAACATCTTTGACTTTTGCCCCTCAGCTATATTAGCTTTCAGCTACTGCATCAGCCTTCTAACTAGTCTCCCTGAATCCACTCGGGACTCCACCCTTCAGTTCTCTACACCAGAGCTACAGTGAAATATCCATTTCAAGTACATATTTGATCATACTGGAAACATCACTCACCTCCCATTGCTCTTAGAATAAAGTCTAACATCATTAGCACAAGACCCTAGGAGACCCCCACTGCCTGGCTTCTGCCTGATTTACCTGCTCCTATGTTATCTGCTGCTCTTTGCATTCAGCCACACACGGCTTCTTTAACTTCCTTGGAAATCTGTGTTTCTTTCTGCCCTGATTATTGAACAGGCCACTCTCTCCTCTTGGAATGACACCTACATGGTTGGTTGGTTCCATTTTGCATTGCTTAGTTATCACCTAAGCATCTCAGCCCAAGCACAAGTTCTTCTGCATATCATTCTCTGAAAAGCCTATTTTATACGTTCACCAAGAATTGCAGTCATTTTCTTTGTATGTATTATGCACCTGTAAATACGAATATTTACACAATCCAGGAGTTCCAGGGTGCAAATGTATCTGATTTGGTCCCTATTAAACTCAAACCTAATACAGAGCCTTGGCCATTATAAGAACATAATAAATATTTGTTAAATGAATAAATTACCTTCCCATATCATTTGATTTTTAAAAGCTGCATCAGGCGTTTTTGTTAATTGGTGTCACTGAGCCATATCAACTACAACTCTGCACATGCACGTAATAAAATGTTTGAAATAGGATCACAGGAAGCAGGGGGAGTGGGAGGGAGTTGGTAGGCGTTTTGGTGTAATTTCTAAAATAGATTCTGGACAAACACATGGTAAAATGAAATTTCAAGACAACTAGACTACTCACTAAGTCACTGACGCAGGAACTTGGAAGGGTGTCTACTACATGGTGCATGGAAGTATTCTAAGGGAAACAAGTCAATCCTTGGGGTCCTTGGGGTACTTCCCAGTTCTTTTGTTTACAACAACCAACTGATTCTTAAAGTTGTCTTATACATTGTTCTGTTTCATTTTGTTTGTTTTCATTTTATCCTATAATTATAGAAGATAATTTGGAAAGAAAAAAATAAGAAAAGATATCCATTTCAAATTCGGAGTCTTACAGGAAATAATGCTAGCATCCTACAAAATCTAAGCAAAATATAAACAAAATAAGTTGATGAGATTTGAGACGGCAGAGGGGCCAGCATTGAGAGCTACTCTGGGTCAGAAGAAATGCCTACAGAATTTTAAAATGTATCAAAGGGAAATCATAATAAAATCCACATAAGAAAAAAAGGATACCAGGTATTGAAGTTATGCTAACTCAAGTAGGAAGAGGAATTAAGACAAAATATCTAACTGCTAAATGAGTTTATATTAATAAGTTGTAAATACTGTGCCTAGCAAAAAGAATGGTTTGAAAAACATAGAAAAACTTAAAGATTTGCCATATTCCATACTTTCCTCAATCAGAAAGATAGATTGGAAATAAGAATAAAACATTCTTTAGGAGACTTCAAATGTTTTCTAATAATGAGACAGTAAAATTCCAAACGAAAGATGCTACTAGCGTGTAGTTGGTGAAGTTGGTGCTTTACAACCAATCAGAAGTCACAGATTTTATAAAGTTCTATAATTTCAGGGATTTTGTAGGAGAATACATTCATTTCTAGCACACATACACACCTTTGCAAAGACACATATCGGCCGTGTTACCTGAAGGACAGTGGAATAATGAAAAGAATGATCTCTCTATGCCGTGTTATTCCTAAAGGATCCTCTGTAACTTCAAGCCACATATGCCCAGTGTCTCCCCGCAGCAGAATGTGCAATTGGCTTTTATTATTAAAGGGCAAGGTTCATGGGATGTCCCCTGGGTGGGGCAATTAAATTGTCCGGGTCAGGAGAAATGAGTTTCCCCTGGGTGAGAGGATCTGAATTTTGGTTCCAGGTTCCCCCCAGCACGCTGCCCCCGCTTCCTACTGATCCCCCCCAAGAGCGCGTTCTGATTCAACTCCTGCACATGAGGCCCCGTATGAAGATTGGCTTCTGAAGAACCTGACCTATAAAAGTGACTTAAAGTCTTACCCATCATACCAATGAGCATTTGTGTTTTAAGTCAAAGAAATATATCTCTAATAGTGGAATCAACACCCATAACCCCTGAAAGAATTCAGGGTCCCAAATCCCGGGACGTGAGCAGAGGGAGTAAGGGACAGGCAGCGTGGACAAAAGGGATGCTGAGTCAGAGAACCTTCTGTGACAATAACAAGGTCAGGGTAAGCACAAGTGTCCCGGAATGTTAGCGGAGGTAGGAAAGTGAGACGTGAGCAGAGAAAATACGGAAACAGACAACGTAAACAAACGGGGTGCTGAGCAATAGAACAGACTGTGACAGTAACAAGATCAGGTAACCACAAGTTACCTTTAAGTTTACCTAACAAACTTCTTTGCTGGCTGATTTAAACTTCTGTGTCCCTCGCTTTGATTCTTCAATGGTGAGGAGACAAGAACTGAGGTGTTCACATCAACCACTGGTGACATAATTTGGTGCCGTGACTTGAATTTCCAGACCTAAGGCATGACTTTGCCTCTGACTTTCTGCTCTTGCATTGACCCGGATTTCTGAAGTTTTTGTTGCCATTGGAGTACGTGCTTTTTTTTTTTTCGCCCTTCTCCTGGGAGTCCTTGCTGGTTTTTTGTAGAAGAGATCCAGCCTTCAGATTTACAGGACTCTATGCAGGACCCTGAGATATCTGATACATGCTTTGTGTCTTGCTTGGTTAAACGCTAGAGAACGTGTGAGGGTACGCCCTCCTTGGAGAGGGGAGGTCTGGAAATTTCCTTGGTTCTACTGGGTGGTAAAGGTTGAGATGTTGCAGAGGAAAGGTGTGGGAGAGGTTATGGAGATCACTCTCCTTACAGCTTTTAAGTTCCCTGGCTATTTGGGAAGTGGCGCTGCAGGAGGGAAGAGTGACACAGCCAACTCACGGGTCTTGCCAAGGCTCGTGCAGCACTGGCACCCAGGGACTGGGGGATGATGGAGGGTCACCCATGCAGAGGAAGGGAGGCCACGGTAACGGTGCCTAGTCCACGTCTCTGGAGGCCCACAACAGGCCAGGGTGGCGCCTGTGTGAGGAGCAAGGCCCCCTCCCAGGGCAGTGTGACAGGTGGGGGATGGCCCGGCAATCCTGTGCCCTCTTCTGTGTCTCGGATGGGAAGTCAGCACGGTGTTCCCAGGACAACACCTTTCGGGTGTATTCTCCAACACTGGGATCAATTTGACCCTCAGTCCCTAAAGAAGACACAGTTAATCTTCCTGTATAACGTGGCCTGGCCACGGCATAAGCTGGAAGATGGGGAAGAGTGGCCCACAAATGGCTCGCTTGACTTTAACACCGTCCTGCACCCTGACCTGCTCTGTCACAGATTAGGAAAGTGGTCTGAGGTGCCTTATGTATGGGCCTCTATCGCACTGGGAGATAACAGGGATCTATGCAAGGATCCTTCATTGCTCGGCCTTTCTGGCAGTGATCATCAAGCCCCCTCCGGCCCCATCACAGGAGCCCGACATCCTAGATGACCCGCTGGCAGTGGGTGGAGGACGGGAAGGATCTGTTCCCACTCAGGCTGGCTCTCCTGGGGACAGCTGCGGAGCAACCACCCCAGTACTCACCACCCAGTTCCCCGAGCCCTGGCGGATATACTCGGAGTGGGGCCTCCTTCCACCCACCGTCAGGATTGTACCCTTTGAGGGAGGTGGCCAGTGTGGATACAGGAACCACAAGGGTGCACGTCCCCTTCACTGTGACTGGCAAGCAGAGGCTGGGAGGTTCTTGGAGGACCCTTTTTGTTTTCTAGATGAATTCCAAAACCCGACCTTTTAACCTTAGGGTGGATATTCATATAATCCTATCAACCTGCTGTGCAGCAGAGGAAAGACACTGCAGTTGGGATGCTGCCCAGGCATAAGCTGAGGGATTGATGGCTTCTCAACCTGGCCACGCTGTTGCCCATTGCTGCTGGGGCAATGGCAGTTCCCTCTGGGGACCCCCAGTGACACTATTGGGCAGGACATACAGACCTGAGGAGACAAAGCCATCTGCTTGGGTGTACAAGGGAAGGGATGAAGAAGTGTATAGTCAAGCCAGTGAACTGTGAAAAACAAGGGGAATAACCCAGGAGACCACAGAAAACCCTACTCTTCCACGGACGGCTGGTGGGGAGAGTTGGGACGTTTACTAACCCTCAGTCCCCAGAGGGGCAGGTGTTCCTGCGAACACGTTTCATTAACCAGTCAGGCCCTGACATCCAAAGGAAGCCACAAGTGTCACTAGAAACATAACAGAAACAGCACAAGGCACATTACACTACATTGTGGTTTGTCCCCCTGTCCCCCAAGTGGGTATTGGGTGCCAGGACACATCCAGGTGTAACCATATAAGGCAAAACCCCCCCTGCCCAATGTCAGGGAGGAGACAACACCCCACTGGTCAAGAGAAAAGGGGAGGAGACAACATCATGAAGAAGGAAAGGTCAGACGGGAGAAAAAGGGATGACGCAGAAACACCGGGACCACTGTTTGTTTGGACATGTGCTCGCTCCCACCCTCTTAGGAGTGTACTATTGCTCACTAATAAACTTCTTTGCTCACTGACTTAAACTGTTGTGTCCCTCACTTTCATTCAACAATTGTGAGGAGATGAGAACTGACCTCCTTCACGTCAGCTGCGAAGAGACACAGGACCCAGAGCAAGAGCTGGATTAGATGTCCTGTGCTGTGTTGGAAAGACCTCCTGTACACAATCGCCCTGCCAAAGAGGCAAAGGGGCAGGCTTTGTCCGAGGAAAGGGTGCTTGTGGCAGACTCAGGTCCCATCCACGTAATCCCAATGACCCCTGAGGGTTTCATACGGCAAAAATGAAGGAGACAGTTAGAAGAATAAATGAACAAACCTCAAGTAAGGAATACAGTGTGTGTGGCTGAAATCCCAGAGGTTAATAATAAACCTGTTGCACACCACACAGACCTGTGGATGAGAATGAAATTAACGTCATAAAAGTGTTGAAGTGGATACTCCACCCAGAACAAATGCAGGAGCGAGCGGGAAAGTGCCTCATGTTAAGCAGAACACCAAGGCACACATCACTCCTGAGTAGGAAGCAGCCACTGTGATAGAAGTGGCTGAAAGAGCCTTAATATCATGTTGGAGAATGAACTAGTGCGGAGAGACCAGGAGACAGCACTATGTGAGGTGCAAAGCCATAGATATAGTGTCCACTATAGATAGTGGTAGACAGTGGAGCTGGTGTCCACTGTCAGGGACTGGAGCTGGCTCAGCATGGTGACATCAGGAATGTTAGAGTCAGTGGCTAAACTGAACGGGAGATGTAGAAGCTTTAAATAATTGACAAAGAAAATACCTGGGAAAATATCTGTGGTACCATAGTGCTTTTATTAAATTATGGGTTTTTTTAAAAAAGATTTTTAGATGCCACTCAAAGAGGAAATGGTTTTTACGGGTGTGGTTTTCCAGTCCCTCATCCTTACTCCCCATATACAGGAAATGGGAAGCACAATTTCCCAATCAACTATTTGATGAAAGATTATTTTTCTCAGTTGAGTTGAAGTTCATAGGTCTTAATCTATGTGTGTCCAGCACGGATTGATTGGAACTTTATTTTACTGAAACAAGAAGATATCTTTCCTTTTTCTCCTCCCCTATATATAATGGACTGAATGTTTGTGTCTCCTGAAAATTCATTTGCTGAAATCCTAACCTCAATGAGATGGTATCGGGAGGTGGGGCATTTGGGGGGTAATTAGGTCATGAGGGTAGAGCCCCCATGAATGGGATTAGGGCCCTTATAAAAGGGACCCCAGAGAGCTCACTTGCCTTTGAGAAATAAAACTAAAATCCTAAGACCAACAACCAACTGAACAAACTCCTCTTGGCCAAGAGAACCCCAGAGAAATCTTAAAACTGAGTTTGCAGCCATGACAGGGTGGGAGGTCGGACATGCCTTGTTATACCCCCTCCCTCACTAATCACCATTAGACTTTCTTTCCTAAGGGTTAAACAGAACTAGACTTTTGGAGAGACTTGATCACCAGTGATTTCAACCACCCTTTTGACTGCCCCTCCCTCTTGC
Source organism: Varecia variegata (assembly GCA_028533085.1). NCBI lineage: Eukaryota > Metazoa > Chordata > Mammalia > Primates > Lemuridae > Varecia > Varecia variegata. Next base: position 4,019,525 of record CM052437.1, read on the forward strand.
AGTTTCTACACAATGACCAGCACTCCTCCCTGATAAGAAAGCACTGACCACAGGGGCATTCATGTCCTCTGCTTCACCTTTATTGTATAGGGCCTAATTGTAACACATGTAAATGCTAAGTCTCCGCCCCAAAGTGAACATGGGACACACGTTGCGTACATGTTAGCCTACTGTGCATGCATGCATGCACCACCCCTTCATGAATATTCATAGCTCCCCCTATAGCCTGTTGGATATGTATACTTAGCTAACCCCTCCAGCATCAATTTCTGTCTCATCTTCCCCTCCCTAGAAGTGCTTGCCCTCATCTTCTGCCCAAGGTTATGCTTCCCAGCCAGCAAGATGGCCAGCCTGCAGGCTGCAACCCTTTATGAGAAATAAAGCTCTGCTTTCCAAATTTATGAACCTTGTTATTCTTCAGTTGATACCTCTTTCTGTTATGGGAAGATACAGTGAGAAATTTGCAGTCTGCAACCCAGCAGAGGGTCCTCACAAGAACTCAACCATGTTGGCACCCTGATCTTGGGCATCTCAGCCTCTAGAACTGTGAAAAATCGAGTTCTGCTGTTTACAATCCACCCAGTCTATGGTACTTTGTTACAGCAGCCCAAACTAAGACAGCAGATAGTACTAAACCTCTGCTATGATCTGTAACTGAAAACAGCCATGTGGGTCTAGGTGACTGTTTTTCCAATATTGTCTGAAGACCATCTGCATCAGGTACCTGCGTAGCTGGAATTGGAAATTCTTGACTCGCTTCCCAGACATAATGAATCAGAATCCATCTAGGTGGGTCCAGAAATCTACATTGTTAACCAGAATCCCCAGTTGATGCTACGTATTGGGCTTTGGGAATTTCTTGTCTATCTGACAAATATTATGTTATTACATATATGTGGAAATTGGTATTTACATTGAAAACTGCTTAAAGGTATAATAATAAATTAATATGACATCTGCTCATATTTTCTACATATTATGGATAGAAACCATTAGTTGCTAACATCCCCCCAGGGACCACCAAAATAACATATTGCTAAAGTAAAGCTGAGTGTACTGCTAATAGCAGCAGGGGACCTACTCTACCCTATGACAATGTCTTAGTAGCACCCAAGAGGAGGGCTGAGATTTTGGCTGTTTTAAATGGGTCTTTTATTGTTAATGGGAGTGGGCTGATTAGGATTAGGTAAGGTCCATCCATTGTATTAAATAGTTTAGGACTGGTGAACCCAGAAAAAGGAGACTTTGAAGAAAGTCTGAAAGAAAAAGCAGTTGTTTGGTGAGAAGAGTTGTTTGACGAGACTAGTTAAGCAATTTATTGCCCGAGAAAGGGCTAATGAGGACTGGTTGAAAAGTCTATTCCCCAGATAAACAGATTTTAGCGAAGTTCCTGATAACATAAAGTTATTTGCAATTTCATCTTCCTGGGTAAGGGTTTTCTGGAATAGAAAAGTTGTGTTAATACAGACAGACAAACAAAAAAATCATGCTGATGTAGACGATGAGTTGTGTAATTGTGGATGCTTCATGTTCTCAAAATCGGGAGTCAGTTTTACCTGTGTTTTATTAACTCTATGGAATGTTCTGGTAGCCCTGTATCAGTGTTAGTGGAGTACAACCCAGACTGCAATTTCTGGAAGGAAACCAGACTCAAACCAGGCACTTGGAGGTGCTCCTCTACCTGGGACTAAGCAGAAAGGCATACAGAAGACAGGAGATGCTTCAGTGCATCTCTCAGGTTTAACGCCTCCGTGGTAATGGGATAAAGGAGATTGAAACATTGGTCTTTAACTGTGGAAAAGGTTGGAGAATATTTCATTTTTTAGATGTGCTCCTGGTAAAGGATTTGCTTTGTCATATTACTAGCGTGGCTGCTGCAAATTTCAAGGTCGACAAATTTTTTAAACAACATTGTCATCCAAATCTGGTATACTTTATCTATCACTACCTGTAAACTTGGACATATATTTTTGTGTTGCTATAAACGAATACCTGAGGCTGGGTACTGTGTAAAGAAAAGAGGTTTATTTCGCTCACTGTCCTGCAGTCTGTACGGGAAGCACCGCACCAGCATCTGCTCAGCTTCCGGTCAGGGCTTTTGTGCTGCATCAAAACGCCGCAGAGAAGGTCAGAGAAGAAGCAAGCACGTGCGAGGAGGGACCAAACCTGGGGCACATCCTAGCTTTATAAAAACCCACTCCTCATGGAACTAAGCCACGTCCCTAGAATCAATCCAGGCTGGGCAGGGCCAGGACTGTGAGCCCGCACCTGTCAGTAGGACTTACCTCTCGACAACGCAGCACCAGGGATCAAAGGTCAGCATGAGATTTGGTGGGGACAAATAAATTACATCCAAACTATAGTTGTAGCTGAGCATATATTGAGAAGGGAAACAAAACAGAAGTAGTCAGCTAAATTCAGAGTAGATTTTATGGGTAAATTTAAGTAATATTCTTACCTATTTCATAAATACATGGCATCAAAATCAAAAGGCCATTAATTCACAAAGGTCTGGTCTGCACCACTCATGTCTGGGGTTTTCATAGTGGTGCAAGGACAAAGCAGAGTGTGTTTCGAGGGTGTTTCTGCGGACGTGGCTACAGGATTTCCTTACGTTTCAGAGACATTCCGACCTGCATGAGGTTAGCAGTACCTTGACTAATCCTGGATCTGGCTGGCAAAATAAACAGATAGCAAAGAACAAAAATGCGAGAGCACATTTGCTGGAGCGGTGCTTCTCCTGGTTTAAATAAGACCCAGGCCCAGGAATGTCTGCCTTGAGAGCAGAGTAGGGTCAATATTTCCACGACCCTATGTCCATCCCAGAACTCACGCTGGAAACCTCTGATCCAGAAGCAAGAGCTTCTCTCTGGATCCCTTCCATGGGGAGAGGAGGAGAGGACACAGGAACTCACCAAGTTTGAGGACATTCACTGAGCCCTCTTTTGAGGTGAAAACCTAGCTTGAAGGGTTTAAAATTGCCATGATCAGAGGAAAGACTCTGCATCTTTTTGGCTGTCTTGCTCTTTCTTAAGCTGGCCTTTCTCCATCAGTGGAGAGGTAGGACGCCAATTCCATTGTTGGAGTGAGCTCCGGGAAAGGGAATAAGATTGCCTTGAGGTTACTTCTACTGAAAAAAAAGATGAAATTTCCTTGTTGCCATTGCAATTTCATGAAGTTTAGGGGGTTAAGGACTCAGCTGGTCATTAAATTCGCCATTGTTTGGTGCAAGATCAAACGCACAACTGAACAGTCTGGGAAAACTGAGGCTAGAAGCCCATGTCTTCATCTCTTTGGCAAGCTGTGGCCTTTGGGAACACTCATTGCTGTTGGGGTGGGGGGTACAGAAGGAGCCCTGACATTTACATAACCCCATCTCGACCCAGGGAGGGGACCTGCTGTGATTACTGGCAAGCTCCTTCAAAATGGGAGCCCATGCGATGCTGCCATCACTGACAATTGTCACTTAGGTTTTCATTGCTTGGAGAAGATAATCGTTGTTCATTGTACCCACTGAGCAGACAAATTTTCTGGCAGACAAAGAATAGCATATAGTCCCGGAACTTGACTGTACATGTAATTATTTTTTTCTTTTTAATTACAACAGTCTCCTTTGAGCCACAAGTGACCCTTCTGTTGTTATCCTGCGGGAGGTCCCTCTGACTCACCCTCGAGGCGCTTCCTCCGCACAGACTTCCCTGTCTGGCCTGTGCACTTGGCTTCCCACTCTCTCTGGTCACCAAACAATGATGTTCTGTCCCAGGCTTGCTGGATTTGTCAAACCAGGATAGTAAGGAATTGAATTAGATGACAGCAAGTGTTCTTAGAAACAAAAAGTAAAATAGTCAAACTTGAGTGTTTTAATCCATTTTCTTTCTCCAAAGCAACTAGACACGGTGACAAAGATATTTCTCCCCATCATAGACACAAACACAAAGACCACACTAATGAGAGGCAACATTAAATTGCTGGAGAGCCTCACATGATTTTCTGCAGCATGCTTGGGAGCTGAAAGTAATTGCATTGTGCTCAGCCCATGGACATTTCATTCACGTTTCTTCACATGTACTTCCAACAAGTATATGTTGTATACACCTACACACACACACTTCTATCTTCTAATTCCCATGAGAATTCTGCAAGGTGGGTGTGAAGATCAATTTTATGTGTTAACTTGCCTTGGCCAAGCGGTGCCCAGATGTTTGGTTAAACATTATTCCAGATACATTTGTGAGAGTGTTTCTGGGTGAGATTAACATTTGAATTGGTGGACTGGGAGAAGACGATTGCCTTCCCTAATGCAGGTGAGTTCATCAATCAATCAAAGAGATGAATAAAACAAAATT